>JAOQMP010000209.1:20472814-20486888 GCA_027563575.1 Erythroxylum pedicellare
GACAGTCTGTTTTGGTGGCTGTGATTTGCGACAACCTAATGAGTAGATCAAAGAATAAAGAGACTACACACAAAGTACATGGTTATTATATGAATGAATGATTTTTTGTAAATGCCATGAATATATATATATATATATATATGTTATGAACATGTATGTGAATTAGGAATTTTTAGCTAGGTTTAATGGTATTTCCTTGTATAGGCACATAGGTCCTGGACTTCGGGAGAGTCCCGAAATAATTTTTTTGATTTCCACACCGCGTGTATATGATGCACACATTGGGATTTTCCTACAGTGGTATTAGAGCCACTTGTGCCTCGTATAAAAGAAAAACCATAAATTGTGTGACAATTTATTAATGTGATTTGATATGTTTTTGCTAATTAATTCCCTACTGTTCTAGTTGCTATGTTTATGCACATTACATGAATAGGCATGCTTGCAAATTCGAGAATAAATTCTAGAAAAATTGTTTTTGGGATTTTCTTTCACCAACCACTTTCTAAGATGTTTATAAATGTCTATGAAGATGGAAAATTGTTTTCAGATGATTGAATATTTATTTGAGAATTTATTGTGTGTTGTTGGGAATGTCTGTGTTGAGGAACACAGATGGATTGGCTTGGTTCCTAAGGTTGGTTTAGTTTTTCTTGGAAATAAATTCTTAAAAAAAATCATGGAGCATGTTGGGAACATCTTAAAGCCTATATAATTTTTTAGCATTTATTTAAATTATTTAAATTATTTTTTCAAGCAAAAGACAGAGCTGGACATTTTTGAGAAAATTGCTAAACCTGGTTTGTTTGAAGTGGTGATGGTGTGTTTTTGGTTTCAATGCCTCAGATCATTTTCTATGTGATCATAAATATGTTAATTTCATGTTATATATATGACAAACTAATTTTCTTAAAACTGGGTTTCCAAAAAATTTTCGGATGCCAAATATGTCATATTATCATCTCGTTGATGTATTTAATTATCTTGATTATTTTGGTTGTCACTAGTTATATGACAAGTGTTGAAGTAGTTCTGACGAAGTGGAGACTACCTAGAGATACTTAGGATGATAGTTTGATGTTCTCAAATTATTTGGAAATCTAAGAGAATAATATTGTATTAATTTATTTCGAGTATTTCACATCTAGTATGAGTAGATATGGCAGGCATAATACAATGAAAGTGTTTAATTGGTACATCAGAGTATAGGGTATTACACTTGGTATATTGGTATCTTGAATTGAAATTGAAAACATATAGATTGAGAAATTAGCCGAAGCCAACATTAGAAAGCAATTTAGTTCAAGAGTTGCATCAAACTTCAAATCTTTAGATGCATAATATGTCACAACCTATTTAGGAAAACCTTGTGAGATGATTGCATTAAAGAATGCATGCTAGGGTTGGTTAGGTGGGATGATGGATGATTATAGATATAGATTCAATGCGATTAATGAAATATCCTAAATCATTCCATATAGTCATTGCAACTATAATCCTATGACTTAAATGAGACCAGAGTATGAAATCCCTCACACATAATATGAAAACTATCCCTCACACATAATATGAAAACTAACGCCTTCCATTAATATAGGGAGAACAAGAATTCTTTTAGAGTTAGGGTTGTTGGGTAAATCCAAGCCCACTCTATGCGAATTTGTTCAAAGCATGGAAATAAAATTTTCAGATTAATGGATCGGTTTTCACTAGAAATGTTGATTTGTTGACTCAATGTCAACATAGACAAAGGAGCAATTGGGTAGCGTACATCAGATGTATGCGCATCAAGAGTTGATAACTCAATGTGTGTGCATACATCACAAGTTGATAGCACTAGACGATAGGTACGTCTATGATGCAACTGATATGAACAATACCTACCGAGGTGGCTTGTTGGGTAAACCCAAGATCATTATTAATAATATCAAATATTGACCTACTACGACACTTTGTCATAATTTTTCTTGGATTTGTAGTGAGGGCTATGGATTCTTTGAAACTATAGAGAGTCATATGTATGTCATGCAAGTACTTATGATCATACATTTATTTATATTCTAACATTCTTTCTCTCTTCATATTTAGGTTGATTGAAGATGTCTTCCAGTGTGAATTTGCGCTCACTTATGGATTCTAATAAATTGACTGGAACCAATTTTCTTGATTAGCTGAGAAATCTGAGAATTGTTATCAAATCTGAGGAGCTAGGCTATGTCTTAGACGTTCCACTTCCTGATCCACTTGTTGCTGATGCTTCTAATTAGGATTAGAGAGCATATCGTAAGCATCTCAAATAAGTGACTTGGCTACTTGCATTATGCTAGCCTTTATGTCACCAGAGTTACAGAAGAATCATGAGTATATAGATGCTAATACCATAGTGTTTCATCTTAGAGAGCCTTTTGATGAGCAATCTCAGTTTGAAAGGTTCGAGATCTCGAGATTGCTCTTCACAACTAAGATGACTCTGGGGACATCTATAGTGTAATATGCATTGAAGATGAATGGTTATATTGAGAGGTTGGCCACCTTGGGTTTTGTTATAGACTATGAATTAAGTGTTGACTTAATTCTGGTTAGATTGTCTGATAGTTATTCACAGTTTATATTGAGCTATCGAATGAACCAAATCTCCATGACAATCTCTGAGTTGATTAATCTGCTTAAGACAGTAGAGTAAGCTATCAAGAAGGATAGCAAGTTAGTGCTAGTGGTGGACTCTTCTTCTTCTGGTTCAAGAAAAAAGAACCTAAAGAAGAAAAGGTCTAAGAAACCAAAAGGAAGTGCAACTAAAAAGAAACTCAAAGAGACTGTGTCGAAAGGAACTTGCTTCTATTATGGCAAGACCGGCCACTAAAAGCGAAACTGTAAATTCTATCTGGAGTCCTTGAAGAAGAAACAGGCATCAGATGCCCCATCTCCGTCAGGTATGTTTGTCATTGAGGTTAATACTGCTTCTGGTCATAACATATAGCTATTGGATACTAGTTGTGGCTCATACATATGTAATGATATGCAGGGCCTTAGGGACAGTAGACAGCTCATGAAAGGAGAACTAGACTTGCACATAGGCAATAGAGAAAATGTTGTTGCATAGCCGTAGACACTTATTGTTTGGCACTCCCCAGTGGGCTTGTAATTAAACTAGATGATTGTTATTTTGTACCTATTTTAACAAAGAACATATTGTTTATTTCTTGTTTAAATAAAGCTAGTTTCCATTTGAATTTCAATAGCAATGATTGTTCTATTAGCTTGAATGGAATGCTTTATGGTACTAGTACATTATGCAATAGAATTTACATATTAGATATGTCACATGCAATTATAAATGTCAATGACACGAAAAGACATAAACGATTAAAATCAACTTACTTATGACATTGTCGCCTTGACCATATAAATGATAGACATATAGCTAAGCTCCACAAGAGTGGTAGCTTAGGGTCATTTGATTATGAATCATATGACATGTGTGAATCCAGTTTTTTAGGCAAGATGACTAAGTTACCCTTTAAGGGAAAGGGTGAATGAGCGACTGCAGTATTTGACCTAATACATTCAGATGTATGTGGTCCAATGTCCATCTATGCCAAAAGTGGTTTTCTTTACTCCATCACCTTTATCGATGGCTATTCTCGATATGGCTATCTGTATATGATGAGATACAAATCTGATGCATTTAAAAAGTTCAAACAATTTAGAAATGAAGTAAAAAACCAACTTGGGAAAGGTATCGAGACACTACGATTCGATCGAGGTAGGGAATACTTAGACCAAGAAATTTTAGATTATCTCATAGATAATGGGATTTTATCTCAATAGACTCCACCTTACACACCATAAGACAATGGTGTGGTCAAAATGAGAAACCAAACCTTGTTGGACATGGTACGGTCGATAAAGGGCTTTGTAAATTTACCAAAATCCTTTTAGGAGTATGCACTCGTGATAGCTGTTTATTTGCTAAATATAGTTCTATCAAAGACAATTGATGTTACTCTATATGGGATGTGACTTACAAAAAAACCTATCTTTCTCATTTGAACGTTTAGGATTTTCTAACTTATGTGAAGTGAATATAATTAGATAAGCTTGATGTGAAGTCTATAAGTGTTTTTTCGTAGGATTTCCTAAAGAAATAATGGGATATCAATTTTACCTTGCTGAGGAACAAAAAGTGTTTACTTCAAATCATGTTGTCTTTTTAAAGAAAGAGTTCTTTTAAAAGAAGACAGTAGGAGCAAAATTGAACTTGAAAAAGTTCAAGATGCTTGAACAGAAGCGGATCAACTGCTTGAACCTGAGGCTGTGACTCATACAGATGAAGTGATAGTTTAACCTTCTTCAACACAGGAAGTTCGTAGGTCATGGAGGATACGCTCTATTCCTGAGAGATATGGATTCTCTTGATTAAAAAAAATCACATATTGCTTATAAAAGATAATGAGCTTACTACCTATGAAGAGGTTTTGAAGAGTTCAGAGTCTGAGAATGGCTTAGCGTTATGAAAATAGAAATAGATTCCATGTATGAAAACCAAGTATGGACTTTAGTTGGGACATCCGAAGGAATAAAACCCATAGGGGTGTAAATGGGTTTTCAAAAAGAAAACCGGCACGGATGGTAATGTGATTACCTATAAAACAAGGCTTTTGGCCAAAGATTTCTATCAAAGACAAAGAATTGACTACGATGAGACCTTCAGCCTAGTAGCAATGCTTAAATCCATTGGGATACTTTTAGCCATTACTGCTCATTATGATTATGAGATATGGCAAATGGATGTGAAGATAACTTTTCTAAATGGAAATCTAGTCGAGGATGTGTAATTCAAGCTCCAATAAGCCCGTAATTAATTTAATCTCATTAGAATTAATTTCGACTTATTAACTAAATGTCATTCCACTAAAGAAAATTAGTTGAACTCTTGAATTACTAAATATTATGAGAACATATGTTTTAAATAAGATGTCCAATTGCAAACTTTATTATGGACTATATTATAGCCATCTACATAATAAAGGGTAAAATTACCGTTTTGCCCTTATATTGGTTTTTCCTTCTAGATCTCTCGTTTTACTCTATATGGTGATTAACACATAAGATCTCATCTTGGTGTTAAACTTGATGGGTAGCCATCCCATCATACTATTGGCACCAGTTTAATCACCAAACTCCATAAAACATCTAGAAGTGATGATATCACTACAAACTCTTTATTTGAGTGAATGTTCCCTGATACATGTTTCAATTAATAATTCCAACATGTAGATACTGGATTGATACTTTGTAAAAATTCATTCTGATCATATAAAAAATTATAATGAAACACATATAAGTTCACCAATCATTAAGATTGTGGTCCATAATAAACTAATGCTTAATATGTTTAAGATTAAAGTAACGACCCACTTTATTATTTAAAACATACTTGATTCTAAATTCATTTCATAGTGCCATGATCGATAAATAACTATTGTCATGATATGAAACTCATCATTTCCTTGAAGTAAACTCTTTTATTTACTCGGAGACAAATAGCAACACTACAGTCTAAACCATAATCAAGCGACTAAATTGATTATTCAACTGTGATCAATTCTTTTAGATTTTAATAATATACATGTTTCCCATACATCTTTATGCATATGTATATTACTTACAAAAGAATCTCGATATCTTATGACTAGATATATAATGCTCATACAAGTGAAATCAAACTCTTTTGTTTTATTAATAATACATATTTTCATTACAATAGTAACTAAAAGAAATTTAAGTTATAAGTAAATACAGTTACTTTCTAAGGTACTATATTTACTTAATTCCAACAAAGGTTTCTGGAAAACCTTCCCGTGCTTGTAGGAAATAGGCCCATTCCCACGATCATGGGTTAAGGCTCCATAAAGTTCTTAAAAAGCCTATGTTTGAAGGAAACAACCCAATTCCCCCAATCATGAATTGTCTAACTTTTCCAACTTCTTAGCCTTCTTCTAAGCTTAGCATGCATTCCCAACATTCAATCAACCTGCCAAAACATCAAAATCAACTAACCAATAAGAAATTTGAAAAGAAAACAAATTAAATCTTAAAAAATATTCAGACTAAACATAATTAAAACCCAACAAATCAAACAAACAAGTAAACAAAGATAAGAAAAAGAAAGGTAAACATGCTAAGTTAAGGTCATTAGCTTGACCATTTCACATGTATTCATGAAGGAGTAGAATAAAGGAAAGAGATGACTTCCCTTTCTTGTGAGTATGTCCCTCTATAGTATGGCTTGCATCTATGCCCATTGACCTTGAATGCTTCACCCTTGTCATTTTCCAACTCCAAAGCTCCATGGGGAAACACTTGAAGGATCTTAAAGGGTCTACTCCGTCTTGACATGAGCTTTCGGGGAAATAACTAAAGTCATGAACTGAATAAAAGCACCAAGTCCTTAAACTCCTTTTTAATGTAAGCATTATGCCACTTTTTTTCTCTTTCTTTGTACAACTTATCATTTTCATAAGCTTCAAGTCTCAACTCTTCCAATTCATCAAGTTGTAACCATCTCTTCTCACCTACTAGCTTTCACTCCATGTTCAACTTCCTAATGACCCAATAAGCTCGATGCTCCAACTCCAATGGTAAAGGGCAAGCCCACCAATAGGTACCACACCATATCGACTTGTGTATGGCAAGCCATACCATACATAAGTCGATATGGTGTGGTACCTATGGGTGTTTTGAAAGCTATCCTTTAAGCCCATAAGGTGTCATCTAGCTTCAAAGCCCAATCCTTTCTTGAAGTGCTCACTACCTTCTCCAAAATCTTCTTCAACTTTCTGTTCACCACCTCCATTAGGCTACTAGTTTAGGGGTGGTAAAGGGTAGCCACTTTATGATGAACATTGTATTTTCTCAAAAGAGCCTCAAAGATTTTATTGCAAAAAATGGCTCCCTCCATCACTTACCATCGCTCTAAGCACCCCAAATCTAGTAAAGATCTTCTTGATGAACTTTTGAACCACCTTGCCATCATAAGTTGGAGTAGCTATAGCCTCAACCCACCTGGAAATATAATCAACCCAACCAATATGTAAGTGTTACCTAAGGAGGATGAGAATGGTCCCATGAAATACAAACCCCACATATCGAATATCTCTACCTCCATGATATTTGAAAGCAACATCTCATCTCTCTTCGATATGTTGCCCATTCTTTAACACCTATCACACTTCAGCATAAAATCTCTAACATCCTTGAATAAGGTTGGCCGATAAAATCCACACTCTAAGATCTGAGCAGCAGTTTTGTTAGCTCCATAATGCCCTACATAAAGTGAGCTATAACATTACATCAAATTTTCAAGCATTTCATCTTCAAGGACATACCTGTGAATCATACTGTCAGCGCATATCTTATAAAGTACAAGTTCATCCCAAATATAGTGAGAATATTGAAATAAAAAGTGCTTCCTTTGTTGATATGAGAGATTAGAAGGAAGAATACCACTTGAGAGGTAGTTTCCAATATCTGCAAACTAAGGACAAAAAGGATTGTCTACCATTATTAAAGCCTCATTAGGAAAGCTCTCCTCAATTTCCTCTTCTTCTTCATGATACCCCCTTTAAGTCATGATAGGTGGTCCGCTAAAGATTTTATACTCCCTTCTTGTCTTTAATCTCAATGTTGAATTATTGGAGTAGAAGCACACACCGGATGAGCTTAACCTTGGCATCCTTCTTGGTAAAGAGATAACGTAATGCCACATGGTTTGTAAAAACAATAACTTGTGAGCTCAAATGATAAGAATGAAATGTCTCACATAAAAATACCACTACAAGCAGTTCCTTCTCAATAGTGGTGTAGTTCAGTTGTGCTCCCATCAAGGTCTTGCTTACGTAGTAGATGGCATGCAGCATCTTCTCCTTCCATTGGCCAAGTACATCACCAATAATATGGTCACTTGCATCACACATAATCTCGAAGGGAAGAGACCAATCTGGCGATGTCAAAATGGGTATTGTTGTAAGTGCCTTCTTTAACTTGTTAAAGAAATCCAAACAATCATCATCAAGCACAAAAGGCACATCTTTAACTAATAAATTAGTCAAGGGTCTAGCAATAAGAGAAAAATCCTTGATGAACCATCTATAGAACCCTGTATGACCAAGGAAGGCTCGAATACCCTTGATGTTAGTGGAAGGTGGTAGCTTTTCAATCACTTCGGTCTTAACTTGATCCACTTCAATCCCTTTGCATGAGATGTTATAGCCCAATACAATTTCCTTTTGGACCATGAAATGACACTTCTCTCAGTTCAAGACTAGATGAGACTCCTCACATCTTTGAAGCACTCTGTCTAAATTAAACAAGCAATGATCAAAAGAATCTCCATAGACAGAGAAGTCATTCATAAATTCCTCCATGAAGTTCTCATTCATGTCCGTAAATATGGCCACCATGTACCTTTAAAATGTGGCTGGTGCATTGCATAAACCAAAAGGCATCCTTCGATAAGCGAAAGTCCCATAAGGACAAGTGAAAGTGGTCTTCTTTTGGTATTCCAGGTATATAAGCACTTGATTGTACCCTGAATATCCATCAAGAAAATAGTAAAAAAAATGGCCGACCACCCTCTCAATCATTTGGTCCATAAAAGGTAAAGGGAAATGGTCTTTCTTGGTGGCCAAATTGAGCTTCTTATAATCAATACACACTCGCCAACCTGTGATGGTCCTAGTAGAAATATTTTCACCGTGTTCAGTCTCCATCAATGTCATGCCATTGTTCTTAGGCACACACTGCATTTGACTCATCCACTCACTATTTGAAATGGGGTAAATAATCCCCGCATCCAAGAGCTTCACTACCTCTTTCTTCACAACCTCTTACATGTTTGAATTTAACCTTCTTTGTATCTCCCTCACTATCTTGCATCCTTCTTCAAGGTTAATCCTATGCATCACCATATTGGGGCTAATCCTCCTAATATCAGAAATTTGCCACCCCATGGCTCTCATACTCTTCTTAATAGTCTCCACCATTTTCTCTTCTTGCTCACAATCCAATTGGTTAGAGATAATGAAGGTTAGGGTATGGTTCTTACCTAAAAAGGTGTATCTCAAGTGGGAAGGTAAAGGTTTAAGCTTTAAAGTGGGTGGCTTAATAATGGAAGGTGGTGTGGGTGTATCTATTCTCTCTAACTTCTTTAGCTAAAGTTCCTCACGTAATTCCTATTTTCTCACAGTCTCATCCCTGTGCACTTTAATAACTTCAACTTCCTGTTTAACCTCCTTCACATATTCATCCACAACATCAATCATCATACATGCAGTACCATCCATTGACTTCTTGAAGGATTTAGACATGTTAAATTCAACTTGCTCATCACTAATTCTTAAAACAAGTTTTCCTTCATGCACATCAACTAATGCCCTACCAGTATTCATAAAGGGCCTACCCAAAATCAATGGTCAATTTCTATCTACTTTGGAATCCAACACAACAAAATCAATAGGAATGATAAATTTATCCACTTTTACCAACACATCTTTTACAACTCGAAATGGCCTCTTGATGGATTGATCCACAATCTAAATGAGAATGGATGTTGATTTGACCTCTCCTAATCCTAATTTCCTAAAAATAAACAAAGGTATCAAGTTAATTCTTGCACCTAAATCACATAAGCATTTAGAAAATTTAAAGTCACCAACAACACATGGAATAGTAAAATTCCCTAGATCTTATAGTTTTGAAAGCATTGTGCTTGAGATTATCAAATTAAAATTCTCCATCAAGGTTACTGTCTAATTGTCCTCCCAAGTGCTTTTATGTGTGAGTATGTCCTTAAGAAACTTAACATACTTAGGCATGCACTCCAAGGCTTCCACCAATGATAAGTTAATATGAAGCTTCTTTAGTTTCTCCAGAAACTTGGAAAACTAAGTGTTTATCTAATGTTGTCTCACCCTTTGTGGATACAAAAGTTTAGGCTTGTAAGGTGGTGGTCGTACATATAGCCTCTCTTCTACTTTCTCTTCTTCCATCTCCTTACCTTTCTCCTTTGTTTGACTCTCCTTTTGCACACTTGCCTTCTTTAGTTGCTTGCCACTCCGAAGTGTGATTATCTTAAGTTATTCCTTTGGGTTGGCTTTAATATTGCTTAGTAAGCTACCTGCATTTCTAGAAGAAAAAGTAGTAGTAAGTTTACCCACTTGAACCTCTAAGTTGTGGATGGAGGAAGCATGATTCTTTAAGATTTGGTCAAATCTGGCATCCTAGCTTGAAAACATCCATTTTTGATTCTCTTCCCACCTTCTTTGACTTTCCTCTTGGGTTGAGAATTTAGACCCCAATATGTACATTAACTTGTCCATTTTTCTCTCCAAAGATCCAAGGCGGTCTTGCTGAAATTAGGGTGGTCCTTGTGGTTTTGCCTGGCCACCTACATTGTTAGTACTCCAAGAAAAATTTAGGTGATTTTGCCACCACGGATTATAAGTGTTAGAGTATGGATTGTTATCTCGATATGGTTGGCCTAAGTAATTTACCTATTATGTGCAACTAGCTCCCAACAAGAAGTATTTTGTTATGTAATAGTTGTCCTGCCACATAACTCACAGTGGACTTGCATGGCTTTGGCTGTGGATGAAGAAGCTCTTTGTTTATTGTTCAACTGCTTGGTAAGGGCGGTAATCTAAGCTTCCAAGGCTGTGACAGAATCAATTGAAATCTTGCCTTTTTGTTCCTTTATACCTTGCCTACTTTTTTCGTTCGACCATATTCAACTATTACTTACCAACTCCTCCAAAAGATCATAAGCCACCTCAATGGTTTTCCTCATCAATGACCTTTTAGCAACTGCATCTATTGTCCCTCCTATAGTCTGATTCACACCATTATAGAATTTATATAGTAAGAACTTCCTTAGAAGTTTGTGATGTGGGCAGCTTTTTTGCAACTCTTTGAACCTCTCCTAAACTTTATATAATGACTCCCCATCATATTGTTGAAAGTTTGTAATTTCCTTGATGATTCATGTAGTCTTTGTCAATGGGAAGTACTTGGCAAGGAAGGATACAAATAAGCACCCTCTAGGTACTTTGAAAGGGAATTTTTTTATTTATAAATAATATTGAGAGCTTTCTTGCTTTCTTTGAAATCTTTGAGAATACTTGATTTATCGAAGGAGTGGTCTTCCTTTGTGGCATCCCAAGGTTAGATTTCTAAGAGACAAGTTCTTTTACGATTCTTTCTATTGACCATCATTCTTGCTAGGTTTCTAAAAGACAAGTTCTCTTAGGGTTCTTTCCATTGAACAATATTCTTCTAACCCCTTTTATCTTTGTGTTATATTTCTATCTTTTCAATTTTGTTTCTTGCTTTTCCATGTGTGTTTTATTCTAGCCTTTCTCGAGCATAGTTGTCTCTTAATGAAGGTTCTTTAGGACAAGTTTCTATTAGGTCTTACCCCTTGAAGCCTAGCATTAAGTGTCCAAAGGCCCACATGGAGTCCAATTGGGAGAACTCACTTAAAATACCATATGACAACTATGTGCCACTTAAAAATAAGGAAGAGGATGTGATCTATAAGGTCCAATATATTTAGATCATGTTTTAATTAGTTTCCTTTTTTGTTTTCCTTGAAATAAGGTCATCTAGTCAACACCTTTCTAAGTTTATTTTGTTTCCTTTAAGGGATTGATTTGTTTCATTTTATTAGATTTCTTCTTTAGGACATTAAGTTAGGAAGTTTTTCCTATAAATAGGCACCCTCTATGTATTTTGAAAGGGGATTTTCCATTCAAAAATAATATTGAGTATTATTGAGAGCATTCTTGCTTTCTTTTTATTCTTTGAGAATACTTGACTTATCGAAGGAGTGGTCTTTCTTTATGGTGTCCCAAGGTTAGAGTTCTAAGAGACAAGTTCTCTTAGGGTTCTTTCCATTGACCAACATTCTTCTAACCCCTTCTCTATTTGTGTTCTATTTTTATCTTTTCAATTTTGTTTCTTGTGTTTCTGTGTGTTTTTGATTCTTGTCGTTCTTGGGCATAGTTCAATCTTGTCAAAGGTTCTCTAGGGCAAGTTCCTATTGGGTCTCGCATCATTTGGTATTAGAGCGCTTTGGTTGCTAGATTTCAAATAACTATAATTTTGTTGTTTATTTTCGTTCTTCTTCTCTATCCG
Source organism: Erythroxylum pedicellare (assembly GCA_027563575.1). Classification (NCBI taxonomy): domain Eukaryota; kingdom Viridiplantae; phylum Streptophyta; class Magnoliopsida; order Malpighiales; family Erythroxylaceae; genus Erythroxylum; species Erythroxylum pedicellare. The sequence continues at coordinate 20,485,007 of JAOQMP010000209.1, forward strand.
TTTTTCATCCATTGTTTCATTCACTTTTTGTTTCAGTTTTTGGCTGAATAATAGGTGTTTCTTCAAGTTTAGAATATCTTCTTTCTCCTCGTTTTGGAATCTTTCAAATCCAAGCTTTCTAAAGCAAGTTACACTAATTTGAAATTTGAGAGCATCCAAGTTTTGAAAATTGCTTTGCATTTTTTTTCTTCCATATTTATTTGTGTGAACTTCAAATTATCTGGAAAAAAAGAAGTAGAAGTCAAAAAAATGAAAAAAAGAAATTCGTAAAAAAGAGAAAAAAAGAAATTCGTCAAAAGAAGAATAAAAATAAGAAAACAATCAGAGTGCATGTTGCAATTTCTAGAGAAGTGGAGCCCAAGTTTGCTACTTTCCTAAATGCAATCAAATAAAGATAAAATCTTTCCTATTGCTTGAACTTGAATTGTAAGTACTTTCCTAACTTGTATTGCTTGGAACTTGCTTACTTTCCTATTTGCTTCACTTTCTTATTTCAATTACTTTCCTGTTTTGCCTTTAGTTTCCTATTTTATTTCTTACCTCATTCATCTTTCTTTAGCTTCAAGTTGGTGACTTTCCTTTAGGTAATCACTTAATTCATTCCTTATACTGTTTTCCCTTTATTTGGTTTCCAAGTTTTTCCCATCATTTTTCTTTCCTAATACTCTTAGTGCTGACTTCATTTTTTTTTTTTTCTCTTACTTTCAGAGTTGTTGAGCCCGCTTTTCCCTTCAAGTCCCCTTTCCTTTTGCATATTCATCTCCTTTACTTCTTCTTCTTTATTTTCCACACACTATTTCTGCTTTTGATTCTTTGAGAATTTTATTTTGAGATTCTAGTCTTGACTGCTATTTGGTTTGATTACTTCTATTTAATTATTTCTTATTTCAAATAAGGATATTATAGAAAGCAAGTTAAGTGGTAAAAGGCAAGAGTATTTGTATTATAGAAAAAGCCAATTTTTGTGTGATACATGAGTTGTTTGACATCTGTTGAGTGTATACACGTGAGGTTGAATGGTGAGGTCCATATTGTTTTTTGTTCAGTAACATTTTGCAGTTCATAAACATGTCTCATGAAGATGAATCACATGAACAAGATCTCAAAGTCTTTATGAAGGCTATGTAAGATCAATTCTGGAGGTTGAATGCTAGGTTGGATGACATCCAATCCACATCAAACTCCAAAGGTCCTAGAAGGACGTTCTATGAAGAAGATAAAGATGAAGACCCCAATGCTAGGAGAGGCAGACAAGCTCTTGATAATATAAAATTGAAAATCCCTTTTTTTCAAGGAAAAAATGATATTGATTTGTATTTAGAGTGGGAGAGGAAAATAGAAAATGTATTTGAGTGTCATACATATAGTGAAGAGAAAAAGATAAAACTTGCTACTGTTGAATTGTGTCATTATGCTAGTATTTGGCGGCATCAATTGCAGATAGTTAGAAGGTGGAATCTTAACATGGCAAGAAATGAAATCCATAATGAGAAAGCACTTTTTCCCAAGTCATTACTATCAAGACTTGTTCAAGCAGCTACGAAGATTAAGGTAAGGATACATGAGTGTTAAAGAGTAACACTAAGAGATGGCGATCATTATGATTAGGGTCAACACATGGAAGCTACCATGAGAAGATTTCTTGATGGTTTGAGCCTTGAAATTGCTTTCATTGTAGAGTTACAAAATTTCCTTGACATGGATGAGTTGATGCATAAGGCCATCATGGTAGAAAAGAAATTAAAGATCCAAAATGGTGCTGGATCAATTTCCTAGAAGAAAAGATGGAAGGAGTCTAAAAATTCCTTCAAATCCAAGGGAGACATCAAGCCAAAAGAGGAAAGTAAGCCTAAATTCTCTACTCCAAATCCTAAGGGTAAAA
>JAOQMP010000209.1:20492023-20511007 GCA_027563575.1 Erythroxylum pedicellare
AATTTCGACATATTTTAGTTCACTATGATTAGTGAAGAGAATCAAAGGGTTGGCCAACAAATAAGGCCGAAAATGTCTAACAGCCCTAACAATTACATAAAACGCTTTGTCATAAGTTATGTATCTTTTTCTAGCATCATTGAGTTTTTCACTAAAGAATGCAACTGGTCTACCCTCTTGGCTCAAAATAGCCCCTAATCCTACCCCACTTATGTCACACTCAAGTTCAAATGGTGCACTAAAATTAGCTAACTTTAAAACTAGTGCCTTTGTGATCAAAATTTTCAAAGTGTTAAATGCAATAGTGGCCTGGCTTGTTCACTTAAAATCACTTTTTTTATGCATTCGATTATAAGAGTAGTTATAGTACTAAAATTCCTAATGAATCTCCTATAAAATGAACAAAAACCTTGAAAACTTCTAACTTGGAAAAGGTTTGTTGGGATCGGGCAATGTAGAATAGTCTGGACCTTTGAGGGATCCATCCTAATACCATCTTGGCTAATGACAAATCTTAGGAAATTCAAAGAATGATCACAAAAATGGAACTTTTCAATATTGGCATACAAAGACTCTCTAGCTAAGACATCAGAGACACCTTTCAAATGCAGCACATGTTCATCTAGAGATTTAGAAAAGATCAAGATATCATTGAATTACACTTTAAAAAATTTATGAAGGAAAGGTTGAAGTACCTCATTGGCATGACAAGCCACTCATAAAGTCCCTACTTTGTTTTGAAAGTTGTTTTTCACTCATCTTCCTCTCTCACATTGATTTGAAGAAATCCATTGGCAAGATCAAGTCTAATGAAGATTGTTGCTCCATGAAGATGGTCAACCATGTCATCAAGTCTAGGAATAGGATACCTATAATTGACTATGATTTTGTTAACTGCTCTTGATCTATCACCGTCCTCCATTTTCCCTTCTTCTTTGTCACCACAAAAGATGGAACTACACATGGACTTATTGAAGGCCTAATGAACTGTCTCTCCAATAACTCTTTAACAATAGCTTACAAAGCTTCCCCTTCCTTAGGACTCATCCTATAGGATTGTTTGTGTGGAATTATTGCTCATGAAGTAAAGTTTATCTCATGTTGAATAGATCTCAATGGTGGCAACCCCTTTGGAAACTCACTAGGCAAAACACTAGGAAATTGATCAATCAAATCTTGAACAATTCTAGGAATGGATAGCTTTGGCCTAACCTCATCTTCTATATCTAACGGTGCAAATGAAGGTAATTTATCATCAATTTCCTTCCTCTCTTCAATACTCATCAAAACTGCATCATTGTCTACCCCTTTCTTCACATCTAGCCTTATTGGTGTCAACAAGAATTTTCTGCCCTCATGCTTTAAGGAATATGTATTTGCTCTTCCTTGATGACTTACATCCTTATTATACAACTAAGGCCTGCCTAAAATCAAATGACAAGCCGGCATTGGGATAACATGGCATCATACTTCATCTTCATACTTCCCAATAGCAACAGGAATTAGACATCTACTGGAAACTTTTATTTTATGCTTCTTGTAAAACAATGTGAGCTTGTAAGGACATCGAATAGGTTGTATTTTCAAGCTAAGCTTGTCCACCATTTTAATGGAAACCACATTTTCACAAGCTCCACTATTAATCACTACACTACACTTCTTACACCGGTTACACACTTTGTATGAAAGAGAGATTTTCTCTTCCAATCTTCAACCCCATTCTTACTGTTAAGAATTCTAAGCAAAACTAAAACTTCTGCCTCCATGTCTTCTCCACTAGCCACAATTGTCTCATCACTACGATTTTCCTCTTCTTGCACTTCATGACCAAATAGGGTAGCTTCTTCACATTTAAGGGCATTGTCAATTTCCTCCATCTCTTGCAAAGTCATAATTTTCCTATTTGGACATTCGGATTAAAAATGCCTATAGCCTTGACATTTGAAACAACTAAGCTTGGATTTTGTAATTTGAGAATTACTAAGAGTCTAGGTAACTTTTGGCGTGTAAGGTGAAGTTTAATTGTTTAGCTTCGGTTATGGTGGTGGTGTTTTTTGTGGGGAGGCTTGAGGTGGGATAAATTTAGTCTTGAAATGTGGTTAGAATGGGCTAGTTCTTTGGCTATAGTTGGGGCTCAACTTAAATGGGTTTTTCTTATCTTTCTAGTTGTTTAAACTTGTCTCACATCTAAATGATAGCTTCTTCAATTAAACAAAGGAATCATAGGGATAAAGATTCACCATGTCTTGTAAATCTTAATCAAGGCCCTTTATAAATCTTGTGACAACCACTTCTTCACTTTCTTCTAACCCACACTTTAATAAGAATTGCTCAAAGTCCATTGTGTATTCTTCAACTGGCCTCTTATTTTTATTCAACCCAAACATCTTCTCAAGCATTTCTACCTATATTGAGGGGGTAGAAAAGTTTCTTCCAATTCAATCTTCATACGAGTCCACCATCTCTCATTCTCCTATTTTGCAAATTATCCCACCAAAAGGCAGCAAACCCTTTGAATTTCATAGCCACAAGTTTCACTTTCTTATCATCAAGTACATCTTTTAATTCAAAGATCCTCTCAACGGTGTATAACTGAGCGGCTCTCGTTTGATCTTTCGATTAATCCCTTAGAAGCCGAATCAAAAAAATTTAATTCCAAGGATTGCAATATCGGATGCAACCTCGGGTCGTCTCACTTAATTGGAACCTAGAGCAAATGGTCTAAGCTAGCCTAATTGTCGAAAAATGTAACTAAGTTGATAAAAAAAAGGGGGGTTTGGGTCATTGGTAAAAATTAAGAAAATTAAACTAAATGAAAGAAAAGTGTATAAAAAGGTATTTTTGGATTTTTGGAAATAGAAAACGGAAAGATAAAACAAACGTTCAAATAGTGATAGGATCCTCTCGAAAATAAGCTTTGGATATCATAGTTCAAAATAAATCTTGGTGGGAGTGAAAATCACTCAGTTTTCAAATGAGAAACCTTAAATAACTCTTTAAGTCCAAGGTTTTATTCAATGAACTCCATTTTTTAAAACCTTGTTGAATGCATCTTAATGTGTGCAATGGGTAAGCTAATGCAAGTAGTCAATTTGGGATCTAGCATCATCTAAATATCAAACACAACTTGGTAGATAAATGAGAATTAACAAAATCAAAAAAAACATATATGAGACTTCATATATTCAAGCTCCAAGTTCTACATTAACAAACCTAAAGAACTCTTTAACTCCAAGATCTGAATCAATGAACTCCATTTCTTAAGACCTTGTTAAATGCATCTTAGTGTGCATTAATGGATGAGCCAATGCAAGTGGTCAATGTGGATTAAGCTTAATCTCAATATCAAACACAACTAGGTAGATAAGAGAGAGTTAACACAATCGCCACAAAGACATATATGAAACTTCATATATTAAGCATCAAAGTTCTACTTAAGCAAATCCATAACACAAGCATTGTTCAACATTTGATTAAACTCTAATCAAGCTAATCTAACTACAAAGCCATAAACCCTAACTTGGAAGTTTACAACTATGTAGTTAAACTTGACAATGTAAAATAACTCCCTTTTGAAGCCCATCGAACTCAAGCCATCGTTACATCTTCAAGAGGAAGGAAAACACTTAGCCACACATTGCAACCGGAAACCTCACAACTAGGAATGAACCCGAGCTAACCATGATGGATGTTGGCGGTGAAAAATTGAAGAGAAAAGATATGAGACAAGTCTCCCCCGGGAACCCCGAAGGGAACCGTGAGTGTTAAGGCAGTGAAGTGTATCGCGTCTCTTCTCCACTTTTCAGCTGATGGAATATTCATGTATATATATGTCGGCTCTCTCCAACTTATCCAAAAATAGGTTTCTTCTTAAAACGGGTTACTAGGTCAGGTTATACAGTTTATAAAATTTTTGAAATGGTTCGAGTTTTTGACATTTCGCCGTAGCGACAAGCAAGCTTGCAGCAGCGTTACGTGTTTTCTGGATCCTTTACTGTGGCGAACTTTTCCCGAAAGTTTCACCTGATTCTTCTTTCTTCTCCGCAGTGAACTTTTCCCAAAGGCTATTATCTCCTGTTGACTTCAATTCACACATTGACTCCCTTCTCTTTGAGGATCCTACAATCAAAAATAGCAATTTGCCGTATCAATTGTTTTTAGAAAACTTAAGAAATGCAATTAATACCAATTGTGACAATGTTTACTATCAATTTACATAAAATAAAAATGCACACTCAAGGATTAATTTAAGCATAAAATCAAAAATTAGGAGTCAAAAGGTATAGTAAAGGCTACAAAAGTGTTGCCAATTTAGATAATAAACGTGGGCTCAATCAATAACCACTCTTGGAAAACATCCACATCAATTTTACCAACAAACTCAGGAATATCAACCTTGAAATTAAACATATCATCATTTTGGTCATTCCTATCAATTCTGGGTTGACACACATTCCTAATAGGTCCTATACGGCCTACGCCATGAGGGACTCTCCCTCTCCCTCTTGCACCATTTCCACCTAACCTTAATTCATCACGACCATAATTGTTTTGATGGCTTACCTCATCCTCAAACTCATCATCTTGAGACTGATTGACTTGGGAAGTGTGTAATAGTTCTTGAAAGGCTCCCAATGTAGAAAAGGTAGCCTCTTTATTCATCATGGCCTTAAACTTAAGGCGGGCAACATCACACCTATCAATCTTGAGACTCATCTCTTCGATTTTAGTGAAAAGCTTGTCTAGGTCGTTTGGAGTTGGACCTGACATGGTTGGAGGTCAAAATCACATCACCAAGACTTGCTCTGATACAAAAATATGATGGAGTAATGTCCTAAAAGTGATCAGAATAGGGTCTGGTAGTTATTGGAAAAGTTTTTTGCAATTTGGTTTTTATTAGGTAAAACTGGAATAGGGAATTTGAAGGCATTTCTAGGTTAATTGGCTAGGAATTTGGTTTCAAGGAAAGAAGAGAAGTTATAGAAATTTTTGTGTATCTATAATTTAGAATCAAGAATCAGGTCAAACAGATATCGGACGGTCAAGTTAGGTTAGTTTTTCTGCATACATGACTATCTAGGTGGATGATTAGCAATGGTTGGGAAAATTGGAAAATTTGAGATGGCTGGAGTTAGAACTGGGTAGAAATTCTGTGAAGAGAACAATGCTACGACTTTGGAGTCACCTAAATTAAACAATCACACAAAAAGTCATGAATTTTCTCGTACAACTCGTCAGATAGAATTCTAGCAATCAAATCAAACGGAACAATGAAAAAAGTTGAATGTTTTCGGAAAACAAATAAACCCAGCGATTTTTCTTCAGAGAAACAATCAAAACCTAGAAAATATCTTGAAAAATTGAGATAAAACCTCTCTCTTTTTCATATATGTTTTTTTGAATTTAGAATAAGAAAACAAAGAGCTAAAATAGGAAATTTTCGAGCAGCCACAAGAATCGACTCCTCATATTCCTAATCTATAGTTTCAGCTCATTAAAACAAAATTAAACGTTGTAATAAAGTCTCACAAAAATAGGTAATTGAAACAAACCAAAATAAAGTCTTCAAACCGCATCAAATATAGTAATCTAGACCATTATTAAATAGGAAATAAAACTAGTAATAAACCGGACCAAAGTCAATCAAAATAAATGTCTTAAAAATTCTACTAAGCTTGGAATTTGACCTCAAGCTCATCAGGTCCATAGACACACATTTTGAAGTCTTCAAATAGCTTTAAAAGGACTTGGAATTGCAAGAACAAATTCAGCCCAATTTCTACTTCCCCCAGAAAAGAACAAATTCAGCCTAATTTCTACTTCCTCTATAACTTCATGCGGCTCACTCGTAGCTCCTTGAACTTGTTCCATTTCTTGTGACTTTTCTTCAAATCCCATAGCCAGGACATCTTGAATAGAAAGCTTTGATGGCCCTCCATCATGAAGGGTAAGGTATGGTTCTTACCTAAAAAGGTGTATCTCAATTAGGAAGGTAAGGGTTTAAGCTGCAAAGTGGGTGGCTTAACAATGGAAGGTGGTGTGGGTGTGTCTATTCTCTCCACTTCTCTAGCTCAACTTCCTCACATAATTCCTCTTCTCTCACACTCTCATCCCTATGCACTTCAATAACTTCATCAACTTGCTCTTCAACCTCCTTCACATACTCATCCACAACATCACTTTTTATACATACAATACCACCCATCGATTTCTTCAAAGAATTAGTCATGTTAAATTTAGCCTACTCATCACCAATTCTCAAACAAATTTTCCTTACAAGCACATCAACTAATGCCCTACCACTATTCATAAAGGGCCTACCTAAAATCAATGGAGAATGTCTATCTTCTTCAAAGTTTAACACAACAAATCAACAGGTATGATAAATTTATCTATTTTTATTATCACATATTTTGCAACTCCAAATAGCCTCTTAATGGATTTATTCACAAGCTGAATGAGCATGGATGTTGGCTTCACCTCTCCTAATCCTAATTTCCTGAAAATAGACAAAGACATCAGGTTAATACTTACACCTAAATCATATAAGCATTTATAAAATTCAAAGTAACCAATAACATATAGAATCATAAAACTCCCTGGATCTTTTAGTTTTGAAGGAATTGTGCTTGATATGATTGAACTACAATTTTCCGTCAAGGTTACCGTCTAATTGTCCTCCCAAATGTGTTTATGTATTAGTATGTCCTTAAGAAACTTTGCATACTTGGGCATGCACTCCACGGCTTCCACCAATGATAAGTTAATTTAAAGATTCTTCATTTTCTCCAGAAACTTGGAAAACTAAGTGTCTCACCCTTTGTGGATACAGGAATTTAGGCTTGTAGGGTGATGGGGTAACATATGGCCTCTCTTCTACTTTCTCTTCTTCTATCTCCTTTCCTTTCTCCTTTATTTGACTCTCCTTTTTTCACGCTTTGCTCCTTCAGTTACTTGCCACTCCGAATTGTGATGGCCTTAAGTTTTTCCTTTGGGTCGGCTTTAGTGTTGCTTGGTAGGCTACCTATATTTCTAAAATACAAAGCAGTAGCAAGTTGACCTACCTGAACCTCCAAGTTGTGGATGGAGGAAGCATGGTTCTTTAGGATTTGGTCAAATTTGGCATCCTAGATCGCAAACATCCTTTTCTAATTTTATTCCTATCTTTTTTGGCTTTCCTCTTAGGTTAAGAATTTAGATCCCAATACGTCCATTAACTTGTTCATTTTGCTCTCCAAAGACCCAAGATGGTCTTGCTAAAATTTAGGCAGTCCTTGTGGTTTTGTTTGATCACCTGCATTGTTAGTACTCCAAGAAAATTTGGATTATAAATGTTAAAGTATGGATTGTTACCTTGATGTGGTTGGACCATGTAATGTACCTATTCTGTGCTATTAGCTCGCAACATGAAGCATTCTACTGTGCAATAGTCGTCCTGTCCATATTACTTATAGTGGACCTACATAGCTTTGGCTGTAGATGAAGAATCTCGTTGCATATTGTTAAACTGCTTAGTGAGGGTGATAATATGTGTTTGTAAGGCTGTTACAGAATTATTTAGAATCATGCCTTTTTGTCCCTTTGTGTCATACCAACTCCTTTCTTTCAACCACATGCAACTATTACTTGCTAACTCCTCCAAAAGATCATGAGCTACCTCAACATTTTTCCTCATCATCGACCCCTCAATAGCTGCATCTGTTGTCCCTCTTATAGTCTAATTCACACCATTATATAATGTTTATAGTAAGAATTCCCTTAGAAGGTTATGGTCTAGGCAAGTTATTTGCAACACTTTGAACCTCTCTTAAGTTTCATATAATGACTCCCCATCATGTTGCTGAAGGTTTGTAATTTCCTTGGTGATTCGCGTAGTCTTTGTCAATAAGAAGTACATGGCAAAGAAGGCTTGGGCTACTTACTCCTATGTAGTAATTTGAGATGAACTAAGTGAGTTGTACCATAACTTGGCTCGATCTCTCAAAGTAAATGGAAACAATCTGAGCCTCACAGCATCATCAGACATCCCTTGGAATCTAAAAGTGTCACATATCTTTAAAAAGTTTGCTAGGTGGGCATTGAGATCTTTAGTTGATAACCTATAGAATTGAACACTATTCTATAGAATGTGCTGGAGTGCCGAATTGATTTTAAAATTGTTTGTTGTGACTACAGGCCTTGCAACTCCTTGTGGACTAAATCTAGGCCTCATAAAATCCATCAATGTTCTCAGGGCCCCTCCTTTTTCTAATTCTTCTGCCATATTTGATTGAAGATTTTCTTGGCGCTTTGCTCTCCTTAACATCCTCTCTTGTCTTGTAATATTAAAAAAGTCTTCTTCAAAAGCTTCGTCAGACCTTCTTATGCTCCTTGTGTTGCATAGCTACAAATACACAAGGAAAACTATCAAACAATCTTAAATCCCAAACTAAACCATATACTAAACAAACAATCCCTAGCAACGGTGCCAAAAACTTGTTGATTACAAAACTTATTCACTAGTTTTACTCTCAAAATTGCAAGTATACGAGGTGTAACTTATAGTAAAGAATAGATATAAATCCCTCAGAGATTGTGTTTAGATGCTACTTAATTCAGGTTGCTTTGTTTGAGTAACAATTTGAATAAATATAAACTGAAATATTATACTAAATTATAAAAATAACAATGAACAAATGATAAAGCAAAGTGCATAAATTTGGAATTCAAGACTTAACAATTGGAGATCACTTTTTCCCTATCTTATCTCCCTCCTAACTTGTTAATTAAATTTTTTCTCACCTAAGATGTCCTAATGTATTAATTACCCTCTTTTAAGGTGTAATTAATTGTCCCTAGCTAAATTAAATGGAAATGATTAAGCAATCTCTCAATTTATAGAATCAGTCCAAAAATTCAACTTGTTATGAAGTTATCCTATGGGTAATCAACTAATTAGCTAAGATCTCTCTCTAACTAATCAATTTACTTGATGAATGTAGGTCTATAGAGTGCCAATTCTCATTGTACATCCCTATATAATTTACCCAATTCAATTTCTCAATATATTGTAAGGTATAAGTTTAACATTCATCAAAAGCATCATTCATTCAAATCAACAAAGTAGGAGTTCAATAAGTAGTTCAAAAGTAATCTTTACAAATAACTCAGCCACTTATAATGTCATTAAAATCCCCAATAACCAAAAAATCCATAATAAAGATGCTAGAATAGAAAAAAACAAAATAAGAACTAGATGAAGCAAGCTCCTCCTCTTCTTTGCCCAAATCTGGCAATTTGGAGTTGGTATGCTCTTTTCCCAATTTGGAATGGAAATCTTGATTCTCTACCTCTCTCTAGGCTCTAAATATGTTTTTAGCTTAAAAAGGCAAGTTCTTACGACACCCTTCGACCCTAGGGATTTTTTCCTTTGTATAGTCACAATAACCTAGGTACAAGTGAAATTTGCGTGTCTCTTCAAGTTAGTGATCCCACATTCGTGGGAATTAGCATAAATCCCATGATTGTGGGTTCTTGTCTTACAATACCTCCACTTCTCTTCTCCTTTCTTGGTCCCTAGCTCAATCATAAAGGTGGCGACCCTCCATTCCTATTTCAAAATGATCAATTCTTACCCTCAATCAATATCAAACATAAAAGAATAACCATGAAGATCAAACTAAACAAAAACATACAAAATAAGTCCTCAACAAAACAATAATAACCTATTATGCAAGAAACATATGCCAAATACTTAAAAAACACACACACACTAATGCACAACTATCGCCGACTCTTAAAATCATGCTTCTTTAGTTAGACAAAGAATGAGAGTGCAATGGTTAAAATATAGGGATATAAGCATTAAGTTCTTTCATAATGTTATCTTAGTGTGAAGAAACAACAATAAGATAGTATTGCTTCCAAGGTTAGATGGAACTCTATACACTAACCAAGATGAACTGAACTATTTTAAAGACATACTTGTTAACTATTTTAAAGCTTCTCCTTCCTTGTAAGTGATTAGGTCTTATATTTCTTTCCACATTAATGATGAACGAGAAACCTTACCTATGAAATGCTTCATCATATTAGACATCAAATTTTTTATCTCTAGCTTGAACCCCAATAAGACATCTAGACTTAATGAAAAAAACTTGACACTTGATAGGAGATCTTATCCCAAAAGCTATAATGGAGCTCTTTTCTAAAGGAAAGATACTTAAAAATTCAACAAAACCTTTATGAGCCTTATCCCTAAATTACTATATCCTTTTTCATCAAAAAACTACGAGTCAATGTCTTATTGTTATATGTTCTACAAGATTATATCTAAAATGATGGCAGGCAGACAGAAAGTAGCTTTTTACTCAATACTAAATTCATGTACAGGGGATTTCATCCAAAGGAGGAGTATAGGAGATAATATTCTCCCAGTTCAAGAGTTGTTAAAGCAATACCCAAGCAATAAAACCATAAGAAGTTGCGTAATGGAGGTATAGATATATGGAAGACCTTTGATATAGTCAGATAGAACTTCATAATTAATTTTATGGAAGCTGTAGGTTATCTAAGGAACTTGATCCAATGGATAAAGATGTGTATAACAAAGACCTCTTTTAGTATACTTTTCAATAGAGAGCCAACTTAAGTGTTTAATGGAGGAAAGGGATTAAAGTTCCCCTTACATATTCACCATTTGTATTAAAGTCTTTTCTAGGATTGTTAAAAAGGAAATTTGTAATGAGGAGTATTTTAATTTCCACTAAAAATGTAGTAGGTTAAAAGATCAGTCACTTATCATTTTTTGATGACCTGATCCTACTAAAAGGAGCAAATGAGGCCTCCATGAGAACCTTTATCTTAATTGTGCATAGGTTTAGTGAGCTTTATGGATTAACTATCAATATTAATAAGAGCTCCATGTATGTCTCTTAATGTAACACTCAGCTAGCAGATCATCTGTTAAGCATATTAGACTTAAAGCTAGAGAATCCTCCTTTTAAGTATCTTTTGAGTTCTCATTACCATAAAGAAAATTAGTTATAGGGACTTCCAACCTCTTTATAATCAATATTAAAAAGAATTGCATATTAAAATAACCAGAATCCATATTATATAAGTAGGTTATAACTCACCATTTTAGTTCTTGGTAATTTGCATATCTATATCTTCATAAAAGCATAACCAAATCCATTGAAATGTTGCTCAAGAACTTCCTTTAGACTGGTGAAGAAAACAACATCAATACGGATAAAGTTAAATGGGCTAATTTTTGTTCTCATAAAGAAGACAATGGCTAAAGAATTAACTCTATTAAGAAAATGAATAATCATTATAGGTTAAATGGATATACACACTTTTTTTAAGGTGAAAAATTTTATAGCTTTAAATGTTAGGCTAACACATCCTTGACTCTACTATAGATTATAAGATTAAGGGATTCTAAAGCCCCTTTGATAAAATGCACTATCAAGAATCAAAGCAGTACATATTTCTTATTTAATAGATGTCATAACCTCATACCTCTCTTCAAAACACATGCTCTCTATACACTCAAACATATTCTTCCTTAGGATGTATTATTTAAGGAAATGATTCAAACGGATTGATGGAGATGGAACCACATAGATTCTCCAACTTAATTATGAACACCCTAAGCTATATCCCTAATCCAAGTAAGGGGTATGCTATAGTTTGGTCTACTTATTATTTAAGTAATTGGCTAATAATTCATGCTTAAGAACTTTTAGAATTATTAGGCCTAAGTTTTTATCGAGAAGTTTGTTATGAAATAAAAGTTGTAACCCAAAATCATCATTTATTACAAGTTAATGACTATGGATATAATCAAGGTTATTTTAGTTAATGGCCTATGTTGTTTATGCAATAATGAACCTGAAATTATAAACCATTTGTTCTTTAATTAGAATTATTACAATAACTTATGGAAGCAAGCTCAAGTTTTATATTACAGGCTTTATATTAAGGTTAAGTGGAGAAAAACTTTGGATTCCCCAAGCAAGGTCAAATTAAGCTCTAAAGGAGATTGAATACTATTTAAGATCAAATTAAGTTATTTTTTATATGCTCTTTTAAGAAAGGAACTATAGGATCTTTAAGTCGATCCAACAAGATGTTTAGAGTCTTATACATAACACATGGTTATAGACAAAAAGCATTGTTTTGTCTAATGGAGTTTGTAACTTTCTTAGAACTAAAATGGCTTTAAAATGGAATATTCTTTGACTTATCACTTTGCTTTTGATTTTAACTTGCTTTACCCATTTTATTAAAGGCTGTAACACTTAGATGATTAAACGATTCTTAATGTCTGTGTTTTTTGATAGTTGTAGTTTACATTATGTTTTGGTGGGTGTTTTAGTGTGTTATAGGTGTTGATTAGATGATTTTTTTCCTGTTTAGGCTTAGAATTATGTTAATGTTAATGTGATTATATGGTTATGATTTTTAGTGTTTTGTGGTTTAGAGCATGATGTTGGACTTGAATTTTGTGCACTTGAGGTGTTTTGATGTGCTTGTTAGTCTGTAAACTCAGATGAATAAGAATGAAGCAAGTTAGAGAAAGCTTGGATAAAAGGTCAAGGTCACGATCGTGACACCCTTATCATGGTCATGACAGAAGATCTCTCTACCAAGTCACGATCATGACAGAAGAGCTTCATACTAGGTCATGATCATAACCCAATGAAATTTACCTTCTGTCATGATCAAATACAAGGATCTCCTTCTATTTTGATATTTAAAGGGTCTTTTGGACAAATTGATAGGGGTTAAACCTAGTTTTTTTTAACCCTAAATGAACCATGAAATATATAAGAACATAACAAGACCTAGCCTTCATTTTCCATATTAACAAAGAACCTAAGGGAAGATCAAAAAGGAGAGAAGAGAAAAGGAGCATTTGCAGCATTAGTCTAACCACTCCAACCCAATCCATTCAAGTTCTTTTCTTCTTTCTCTTGTTTATTTACTTCCATCATGATGTATGAATTGGGATTGAGGATGTTGAACATGTTGATCATGTTCTGATTTCATTTTAGGACTTATTATTGAATTATTTTGTGACTTGATTTCTTTTGATGTCAATGAAATGTTTGGATATTGTGATATTTATAGTTGTGCATACTTCAATAATAAATCGAGAGATTGAATCGATCACAATATGATTAGATTAGGTAATGGGAGTTAACAACCTAATAAGTCACATAAATATCAAATTGATAATCATACGAAGAGAGATCTTGTGTGAGGACCTGATTATCCCGTAGATTGCTTAAGAACTAGTTAAAGAATTAGGTTGTTTTTGTTAATCGAGAGATTGTAAAATTGAAATTTCAGAATCAATTAGGGATTATTAATTAGGGTTAAGTAATTAGACCTTAAGAGAGAGTAATCAACCTTTCGGAAATCTAAGATTGATACTGAATGAATCAAAAGTTTTAAGGTAGCAAAATGATGATATAATGAATCGTATACTCTCATAATTGATCTATTTTATTTTATTACGACATCTTATTTGTTAAGTGGCTTAGCGCTCTTTTTGATTTAATTGTGTTAATTTCAAAATTTTAATTTCATTCAACTCATACTCGATTGCTTAATTTCTGGATATTTTTATTTTCATTCAAATAATGTTTTTACAACCTTAGACAAAGTTAGGATTCAATTACTACAAGTTATGATCCATATACTTGTGGAATATTGAGAGTTTTACATTAGATAAAACTTGCTCATCATTCTTTTTATTAAATTATCATTCTTTTTATTAAAGTTGTTTACCTAAAGCTTTTGATGCTTGTCCTAAAATGGGTTTCTCTTAAGCCCTTTTGAATGAATGAAATCTTTAACTTCTCAAAAGAAGTGTTGAATATTATATTTTTTCTTGAATCATTTTTAGGCAAATGATTGTAATGAGTAACCTAATTGCAAGTTGAACAAAAACAAAACTATAAATTTTAGGAAGGCATAATCGGACTAGTATCAAATGGTGATTGGGACAAACTGGATGTTGCATGCTATTTGGTGAATAATATAATTCAAAGTATTATTTTAATTGGTTATTATGGTTTCACTAGTTTTATAAGCCAATGTTAAGCAATTTAAAAATGTTTATGCCCCTTTATAGAGATTTATTGATCAAAGTGTGGAATACTCCCTTTGATTGTAACCACATATATAGTTGGGTGGTCCTAAATTTCTTAAAAGAGCTTATGAAAAGAGAAGTATTTAGAGGTATTAGTTTAACCGACTATTAAGGATACTATGAAGCTAATAGCTTATGTGAACTTTAATGATTTGTCTAAAGCATTAATGGAATAAATTCTCATTAGGTTTTGTTGAATTTCATGAATTTAGTTAAAGAGTTTTTTAAAAATTGTTTCAATTATTAATTTACAGATGGTGATAGTTTAATATAATACACTGCTATTTTAGTTCTTTATTGATGTGTGTATGTGTGTCCTGTATATAATACTTGTGATATTCTTAAACAAATACATCTAAATAAAATGATTATTTATTCATTTATTATGTGGATAATGATTGAACATTTAGTGACCTTTGCTTCAATATGTAATTAAAAAATTAAATTTTATATTTAGAAAATTGTTTCATATTAATTACATATGACAATAATCAGATAATAGATGTGCCATTATAAAACTATGTGTTTAAAGAAAATGGTTACTGTATCCATAAATATTGTCATAAAATTTATCTATATTGAAGTTTGGTATTTTTATACTCAATCATGGTATTATGATATTAAATTTTAGGTTTTACTTATTTTAATGAGCGATGCTATTTTTGGAACATAGAAATGGTAATTAAATATATATAATCATAGTATACTTTGTATAGAGACAAATCATTTCTAATAAAAGCATAGCTGACCACATGAATGTATAGTTCGTTGTGTCAAAAAGTAGCTAGAATAGATATGGTTTTGTACAAGGACATTTGCTAATCTATGTCTTTCACATTATTCTTTCATAAATTCTAGTATAGAGACAATTAATTATATGACTGTGTATTTAATCATAACCAACAAAATTTTATATGGACACAGTTTAGTACATAGTTGTATAATACGCAATATCCTTCACACTTTTTCCTTTAGATAAATGAATATGTTACTTATCTATAATGAATGATGGTGTTTATGTAAATACGCGTGGGATAGGATGTACATAGTTATAGTATAATATGGATTGATGTTTGGTATTCTTTGTATTCAATTTTCTTACATTAAAGTTAAGGTTGTACTTATATGTAATTAGTGAATATATTTTTGATACGTAGATGTGACATTGAATGTATAGTATCGAGTATAGTTTGTATTAAAGCATGATATTCTTATATAAAAGAAATTTGTTTTCTATTTTAAATTATTGATAGTATCTTTCATATATAGGTGATATATTTAATGTATAGAATCTTGGTATAGTTTATATTAATGCATACTATTTTGAACTTAGTTATAATATTTTGATTTTGAAGCATAGGTGTTACTTATTTACAATAAATGCTAATTTTTTTTTACATAAGAGTACTAATATAGTTTTTATTGAGCCATGATATTCTTTGTACTTAGTTATGGTATTTATAATTTAAAGTGTAAGTAGCAGTTATTTTTAATAAGATAGTATGTTTTGTACATAGGGAAGGAATTGCATGTGTTAAGTAATGATATAATTTGTTTTGAAGTATGGTATTTTTTTGGTACTAAGTTGTGGTATTCTAAAGTTAAGCTATTATTTTTTAAATCAACTGATGATATTTTTTGGACATACACATTGTACAGAATGTAAGGAGGTATGGTACTGATTATGCTAATTTATGATGGGATGTTCACATTTTAGAGTTAAGGTGTCATTAACATGTAACAAGTCAAGTAATAATATCTTTTACATTGTTTTAGTAAAAATTTTATTTTGTTGTGCTAATATTTTTTTAAAGGCTTATTTTTTTTTACATTTTAGTGATGTGATTAAACATTATACTTTGTTATAATACTAGTTATGTTGAATCATATTAATCACTATATGACATCTAGCTACAACAAATTTACAAAAATTCCTCTAGAGTTCAACATCTCATTTATCACAATAACATCATTGCTTTAAACTCTCATATATTTATATGTAGTTCTCACAATTTTATTATATCAAAATCATTATAATTAATGCAAACTTCTTTTCATATATGACTTATTTATAGTTAGAATACTTGATTATAAAAATAAATAAATCCACAATGCACTTAAACCACAATACTCCTACCTAAAGAACAATAAACAATTAACGTGAGAAAATGATTTCTTCATACTTTGCTAATATATTTGCTTGATAAATAACACATAAAGAACAACAAAAACATCTTAGTAGAATTCTGTTGATACGTGAGATATGGAAAGATCTAAAAGCACACAGCCTTGCCCCTAACTGGTAGAGAGGATATTTCTAATAGATCCACAGAAAAAAGAAAAAGATAAAAAGACAAGAAGAAATAAGTTTTTTAGAACTATTTGTAGGAAAAAATAATAAAAAGATAAAAATACATATAAATATAAATATAATAATACATATTAAAATAATAAAAATAATAAAATAGATAATATAATATAAATAGAACAAGGTAAAGACTAAAAATATAAACAATAATAAAAATTAATAATAAAGATAAAATAAAATAAAAATAAAAAATTAAGGATCTTAATTATAATACTTAGTAAAATAATCTACATGAACATATGTAAGTACAAAAATAAGTAATAAAATAAATACTACAATATATACAGAACGAAGTAAAGAATAAAAATAAAAGATAAAATAAGTAAATAAATACCCCAAACAAGAAAGAAAACAAATAAATAAATAAAATAAACAAGTCATTATAAGAGAATGATTAGGTTAGGTAAGGAAATGGTTAAGCTAAATAAATATAAAGGAAGTACTACAGAATAAGAGTTTAGACTAAATAACTATAATAAAGAGAAGGACCTCTCTATATGAGATCATTTACTCATATCCTAGTACGCTAAAGTTTTCTGTTGAGAGCGAAGTCCTCGTTAAGTTCTAGCAAAGCCATATCATTCTTGATCTTTTCAGTTTTTCTTAGGCCTTCCTCATTTCCTCTTATAGTCTATAAGTATAATCTTCTCGCATCTTCTTACTGAAGCGTCATAATGTCTCCTCTTAATATATTCTAACTACCTAAGCCTAGTATTTCTTAATAGTCAATCGATATTATCCACCCTTAATTTTTCTCTGGCTATTACATTTTTGAGCTTATCTTTTATCGTAAGGTTACATATCTAACGGAGCATCCTCATCTCTGCCATCATTAACTAATTACTATGTATATGATTGATGAGCCAACACTGTGCCCCATAAAGCATAGTCACTCTAATTGCTTAATGATATAATTTATCTTTAAGCTTGATTGGTATCTTCTTATCATTTAAAATTCATGATGCCCTCCTCCATTTAAGCCTCCTTGATCTAACACAGTGAACTATGTATTCATCGATCTCTCTATGGCTTTAGATGATAGATCCCAGATACTTAAAAAGCTCTTTGTGGTATAACTTCTGAATTAATCTTTACTTCCACATCAAAAACTACCCTATAGTTCGAAAAGCTACACTCTAAGTACTCAGTCTTAGTCCTGCTCAATTTAAAGTCCTACTCTATCGTATATATCACCCTAGGCTCTTCCACACCTCAATGGGTATCTCATCAGGCCTTACTATCCTTCCATTCTTAATTTCCCTTAAAGCTCTTTTAATTTCTTCCTTTGTGATCTACTGATAACAAGTAAAGTTGTAATACTTCTCAAAATTGTTAAGATCACCTAAAGAGATGTTATGCTTTATTCCTTCATTAAAAAGTCTATAAAATTTTTTTCCATCTTTTGTTGATGTCATTTCCATGTATAAGCACCTGCCTTGCTTTATCTTTTATAGAGCAAACATGATCTAAGTCTATCGCTTTCTGTTCCTGAGCTCTCTTCATCTTAAATATATCATTTTCTCCATTTTTAGTTTCCAATTGTTGATATAATTTCTTGTAAGTTCCAATTCTAGCATCTGAGATTATCTTTTTTGCCTCTTTCTTTGTCAATTTATAACTTCCTCTATTAACTACCCTCTCTTCCTCTCTGTTACTATCCACTGAAGCTTTATAAGCAACCTTTTTGATCTCAACCTTATCTTCTACATCTTTATTTCACCACCAAGATTCATCTTACTACCCTTAGTCTCTTTAGAAATAACCAAGATCTCTTTAGCTGCATTCCTTAAAATGGCGCCACTTTATCGCACATCTGGTTACTCTATCTTTAAGTTGTTCCTCCTTATCCCCTATTAAGTTCCACCATCTGACTCTGGTACACCATCAAGGACTTCTCTTCTTTCTCCAACCCTTAATTATAAGATCCATAGCCAACAATCTATATTAAGTTGATAAGCAAGTGTTATGTATCACCTTATAATCTTTGCAATTAGATTTATCGCTTCACTTTACGAGGAAGTAGTCAATTTGACTCTTCATGATTCTACTCTTAAAAATCACTAAGTGTTCCTTATTTTTCTTAAAAAAATGAGTTCGCTACCACTAACTTAAACACTACTGTAAAGTTGATTAAAACAGTCTCATTATCATTCCTGTCTTTGTATTTATGAGCCTATGAATATCCTTCTGAGATTACCCCTATATGACCATTAAAGTCTTCTCCTAAAATAACTTTCTTATTGGGGAGAATCTGCTAAATCACTTAATCTAGCTCTTCCCAGAATTGATGCTTAAGTTATTCTCCAACCCTACTTGGGATGCATAAGCATATACCACATTAATAATAATACCTTTCACCACAATCTTAAGAGATAAAATCCTATCATTAGTCCTTTTTACCCTCACAATATGACATATGAGTTCATTGAAAACTAAGATCCCTATCCCATTATGATGCTTTAAACCCCTC
>JAOQMP010000209.1:20512162-20527681 GCA_027563575.1 Erythroxylum pedicellare
GTATAAGCTTCCGCTTCGTTTTACATATATTACGTGATATATATAGATGATCCGTATGTATGTATTTGTCCATTATTATTGCGTTATGCATGGCTGGAGATGTTTACACCTAGTACAGACTTAGAGATCCCAATTGATATGGACCTCAAGAAGACAACAAATTAGAGCAACCCAAATTAAAATTTTTAACACATTTCCTTACATATCCAAAATCTACACGATTATTTCATATATATATATAGATGAAGCTGTTTTAGTAGCGCAATGGAGGACTCCAAGCTATAGAAACTCTTGCACCTTACTGCAGACACGTTATATGCACTTATTTATTGAAGGATCCAAGTATTTCATATATTCTTCACTTTTCATGACATTTAACGAGTTATAATACTCAAGGAACAAACATTTATATGAGTATGCTAAACGGTAAAAACCCTAATCCGACACACATATGCTCCTAACCAATGTCAATGCACCTGTCTTTTAACGAAACAATGAAGAAAAAACAAAGAAACAAAGAACTAAGTTTCAGGGAAGTTAAAAGATTACTTGGACCAGAAGATAACACTATCTGATACGTACAAAACTAAATATATCATATCATAATAATCAGGAAAAAAATAAATAAAGAAGAACCCGACATAGCAACCACAGTCTCTAGATCCCTCCTAATAAGCTAAATAATTAAGAAACATGGTAGTCATTTTCAATCTACGAGGTTCTGTACCATGAAACAAACAAAGTGGGATTTACTTGAAACACAGCATCCCACAAAAGCAGTTAGGAACCTACATACCAGTAAGTAGCTAAATTAAATATACGCATCTCTGGTCCATCTACTCCTCTTTAGGCTCCTTCCTCATCTGAGAAGGAACGATGTCTTGAAGAAGACCCTGGTCGTCACTAAGTAATGAAGCTGATGAAGGACTACTGGTCGACACTCTCTCTTGAAGAAAACTCGAAGAAAGTGGTGCGGGATTGAAAGTAGAACCAGCACTAGTGCTAATGTTCAGAGAAGGTGATAAGCTATACATGAAGGCATGTTGGTGTTGTTGACACTGATGATGAGGTTGTGGGACGACAAAAGAAGAAGTTGCAGCTCCAAAACCACCGGGATTTGATAAAATCCCGATACTTCCTCTAGGGGTTATCGGACATGGATGTGTGTGCTGTCCTTCGTAGGTTGTAACAACAATAGAAGGATCGTCGCGCGATCTCTCCACTGTTTTCTTCACACCACACCCTGCAGTAGTGCAACGATAATAGCTCCTGCCGAGTGATGACAAATTTAGCAACCAATTTTAATCACAGACAGAGATCATCTCATCTGCGAAAGTAATTCTGGGTATTCTTATAAGACAAGTAATTAGATCACCAGAGCAATAAACGTGAGGAACAAGATGTGTGTCGTAGAGGTGTAAAAGGTTGGTACCTTGGATAGGGGCTGTTTTTAACAGCTTTCTGCCCGTACTTTCTCCATCTGTACCCGTCATCAAGTTGATCAACTTCACTCTTTGTCATGAAAGCAAATCTCGGCTCTCTTTGCTTTTTTTGGTTCTTCTTTTTGGGCTTCAACGACCTAATCACAAAAGGACTACACTTTTAGCACTCGAAAATATCAGAAAGTGAAGCAACAACTCTTAAACATTCGAAATACAACTCCAAAGGGATAACCCATCTTTTAATTCTTGTTTCTTTCATTACTCTTTCATTTTTTAATCCAAAACAAGCAACTAACTTCAACAGGAACACGACATAACTACACCAATATGTAACATGAGAACTCACTGTTTTTTGGTCTTATCTTGATTTTTCTCTTCTTCTTCCCGATCCCCATCTAATTTATTACCCTGTGCACTATTTTCGGCTTCATTAGAAGACGAAGAAATCGAGGATGAGTTAGGAGTTGTAGGATTGTTCAACACCTCGGATGACTCCAGTACGTTAGAGGAACTTGGAGAAGGTAACAATGGTCGTTGATGTTGCGGGACAATGGGATTTTGATACCATTCGAATAAAGAAGAGCCAAAATCAGAGTGAATATCGACCAAGTCCATGAAACCAAGCGACCCCTTTTGATCATAACCACCACCACTACTTTGATCACAAGAAATCATGTCAAAGATGCTTGATGTTGTTGCTGTAATTGTTGCCGATAAAGCCAAGCTACTGGGCATCTCCTCACTGATGAATGTAGAATTTGCCATATGATTCTCATTATTAGCCACTAACTGATGATGATCTCTGCCCTCCATATAACAATAGCATATAATCAGTGGTTAGTTCCCTACAACCATCACAACATATTCTTCTTCAGCAATTCTATTAACAACTTTTGGATTGGAGCAAAAGGAGTGGCGTTTTGCTGCTTGGCCTTTTTTTAAGTGTGAAAGGATTTGGGGGTTGGGACTTTTGGGTTAGATTAGAGGTGACCGGCAATTGCCAGTTAATGCTTGGGGGAATGGGGTCGTTGGCTGTTTGGGGCATTAAATGATAGACGGCGTTGTCAATGGCCCCACATTCTCTAACGCGTATATTTTGACTGGTTCGACCGGTTGCGTGTATGTCTTTTGCTTTTATTGTAGGATTGGGTGCATCCGATTGCCATCTGCCTCCGTGTTTGGGTTGGCCCTTTTCTACTTTTTTCATTTTACTCTTTTAAATTACCAGAATACCCAACACAACCCGCTCCTATCTGCATTTAATTATTATATGTCAATCATTAGCAACTCAATAAAGAGAAAGTTATCTTTGTCTCCTGTTCCGTGACCAATTTTTTAGCCTATCTCATCATTAAGTCTAATATTATCATATCCATCAACTTTTTATTAAGATTAATTATTGAACACTTTTTACATTCAATTCTGTACTATTGTAAGTTTATATGAGATTAAAATTCCTAATTCAAATATTATAATTTTTTTGCGGTCCCCACTTCAATTCCCATTATGTGAAGAACCAATTACAATTTAAAATTCATCATCCAATAACTATTAAATCCTTAATTATTCAATACTTTTTTATATTAATAATTTAAATTCATAACAAAACAATCTTCTATATAAATACTGAATGTTATCTGTTATAAGAAAAGAAAAAAAAAAGGTGTACCTCTTATTACCAAATTTACTGTAGGAATATTTAGAATCTCATCTCTAACTTCTGTTTTGAAATTAAGTAAATAGATTATGGGCAATTTGGTCCTCCTACTCCGTACAGTAGCCACAAATGTAAATAAGGAAAAAAAAGGAAGAAAGGATAGATTAAGTTTCGGGCACGTACGGTATGAAATTGAGCTTGACCCGTCTCAGTTCATATATCTCATCCTTTTCTATTAGGTCAACTTTAAAATTAATTAGTCCAACGATGACAATGTCTTGTGTTTTATTTCTTTATTTTCAGTAATATTTTTTTGTTGTTACTAGCTTCTCTTTCGGCATTTAGTGTCATTAATCACTTGGAAAGGAATAGGTCAATGACAATTAAGTTTGATCGAAGAAAAGAAAACGATAAAGGAAAAAAGAACTATTGAAACCAACAAGTGGGTGAGCTAAGAACAAATCATCACCAGTTGGTGAAGAAAATCTAAAAGTTATTCATTGATCATCAACTAAGTTACTCTAACAAATTAAGGCATTAGTGGGAATTGAAATGTTGAAACTCGATTTTCAGGAATTCAAAGTGAGCAATTTTCATGAAAGCTATGGCTTTAAATGAAAAAAAAAAAAGTTTGAGTAATC
Source organism: Erythroxylum pedicellare (assembly GCA_027563575.1). Lineage (NCBI taxonomy): Eukaryota > Viridiplantae > Streptophyta > Magnoliopsida > Malpighiales > Erythroxylaceae > Erythroxylum > Erythroxylum pedicellare. The sequence continues at coordinate 20,515,903 of JAOQMP010000209.1, forward strand.
AAAACGCAACCTTCCTACCTATATATATATATATATATATGTATGTATATATATATATGTATGTATGTATGTATTGGATTAAGATATAAACGACGAACTTTTTGTTTTATTCCCATAATTTCTTTTGTCTAATATAGACAAAAGTGTATTTAACTTAAACGATAAAAATTAGTATAAATCAATGTTGACAGCAACTATTAGGTGAAGAAAAATCGTACATAACTTTGGTCATATTTGAAGAAGCCTCGCCTGATGAGCAGTGAAAATCAAATTGCCTACAAGTTGTCAAAGAAAAACATGCAAATAACTACTGGTTTCTTGCTTCTAATCAAATCATTGAGAGTTAAATGCACATAAACTACTCCTATATAGTTGTTTTAATTTTAAAATATTAAAATTTGTATTAACTTTCCATATCAGCCGGTAGTTAAATTATTAGTTTAGTTAAGTTAAATGTTAATTTAAAATTATGTCATTGAATTTTGTTATTATACTAATTATTTTAAAGATAAAAGGATAAAGGGCGTGGTCAGATTGGCCTAGTTCAAAGTTTTAATGTATCAACTCAAAAATGAATGTGTGTAGAAGATTATCTAAACTTGAGGTGAGTACTTGATAATCAAGCATCTAATCATTTAGTTTATGGTATAGAGTATTATATATGTATAGTTTACACTTAAATACCCAACCCCTTATTGAAGTTAATGCAAGAAAGAGCTTCAGCATTTACACATTCTTGATTCCCCTAGAGTGAAAGCATTTAAAAACAAATGCATGTATTTTTAGCAATGTCTTAATAGATGTTATTGTCCAAATAAATTCTAGAGATTTATAATCAATATAGAAAATAAGATGTAGGCACTCAAATAACTAATATATGTAAAATATTTTAGTAGAAAATAAGATATAAGGATTAAAGTAAACATTATATATAAATATTAGTTAATATTTAGTAATTATATGCGCGCATTATACAAATACAAGATTTTAGTTTTTTTTATCAATAATATATATATTTTTAAATAAGTGCAAAGTATTAATCTATAAGTTTTGGAACCTAGAAAACGAATAAATTATTAAATCATAATTTGATTTGAAATTATTGTTGCTAAATAGTTCTATTCGTAGTCCCTCCCCGCAACTCTTCAAAGTGGGAACATGCTGAAAAGAATGGCCAGTCATGGACTTGCACGTGGAACCGTGCTGTCCATCCACGTGACTACTTTGAGAGATCATTCGGTCAGCTTTTGTTGATCAAGGCCTATTGGCCTTTTTATGATCTTTTGAAAACACTTGCACTTTTACGCGGTTTGGGTATATTCTCTCTTTCCGGTTTTTGTTCTAACACACGCTGCTCGGGGTCAAGCACAGACTCTCAATTGCCTATCTTTGAAACAGATTTTAAGTTTTAACTGATGCCCCGTTAACAGCTCAGGAGTTTTAATAATATTTTATAATTAAATATTTTTCTCAGGTACTCATTAATCATAATCATTTTGAGTTCTATTATTAGTAGTATTTAATTCATATTCATAGGTATTAGAATAGCAAGTTGTTGCTTGGGGGATACGACACGCAAGGCGCGTGAGTCTGACAAATTTGATTAACAGCTATCAGACCGTTGGGTTGGAGCCTTAATGTTAACATTGTCGTTGCTTGGGATTGGCAATAGGAAGGGCAGCACCACAAAATTGTCCGATGTTTTTGACTATTTTGTTGTGGTGGGGTATCCATGCCACATTCATTTACTGAAGAATTACTCTCATTTTCGTGAACTGCAAATGCTTCCGATCTTCATCCAGCAGTCAGGTCAGGTCAGGTCAGGTAATGTTCCAGCTCTGAAACTTATACTTGCTTTATTGTAATTTGAATAAAAGTTCAACCACCAATACTAGGTTAAATAGGTTTTTTCTTGCCCTTTCTAAATCTAGTTATTTCAGTATTCCACATGACCTAGAGGTTTTTAGTTATCTAATAATGCCATTATAATATGTTGGTCTTATATTAGTCTTTCAGATGATATATATGTCAATTTTTTCATGACACGTTTTTTTTCTTTTTAAGTTTTCATTATCCTCCATAAAGAAAAAGAGAGATACATATATAGCTTTTATTCTCTTGTGAAAAGAGTTGTTTATATATGTTTTTTTTACTATTTTTTAAGTTTTGGCCAATTGACATACTTGGAACAACCAAGCTTGCAACTTTTAATCAGGCTAGCTACACATGAAACCAAAAAAGTTATAAGATTCTCTCTTCTACCTTTTTATCTGAAACTAAAGAAAGGATTAATTAATCATTAATAATTGATTAGGAAGTTATAGACTTCCTTTATATATATATATATATATATAGGAATCTCTACACTGTTGTATATGTAGCTATCAAGGTAATTCAACTTCAACCGCAACAACTTGCTTGCCCTAATTCTGCGACCGTTATCGCCGACTTGATCTTCTATTTAAAACTACGTATTAGTGCAACTAACAAGTAGGTAATTCACAAATTACATATGCTATAGATTCAATGACGTACTAATTGTATGGAACACAACTAGCATCTACGTACAGGGAGAATAGGATTCCACCAGTTAACAAATAGTTAATTGGGAACATGTTTTAACAATTATAGAATCAAAGCAACCATCAATATTAACTTTTGGACGTATAAAACGGTTGTATTAGAGGTCTTATAGTTGATATAATCTGATGAATTAGAGTATATTTCTAGAACACTTTGTTTAACCGTTTTGATTTCTTATAGTTTTGTGGGTTAATTTTCTTAATCAATATGTGTCACTGTGTTATGATTCTTCTTCTAGATTCATGTTGACATCATACTCATCTGGGCTGAAATTAGCGTGAGAACTAGTAAACTAATAATTAGAGTTCCGGAATAAAGTAAGCAAATGATAAAACATACTAAGTATGGACGACAATGTTAATAGAATGAATGAATGAATGAATGCATAGTTTTTACTTGTGCACTTATTTTTTGTATAGATGTTTCTACTAGAAACAACGTTGTAATTCAATTTTATAAGTAGAGTGCTACGTCATCTGAGGATCCTATTCTTTCATATAGATCAACTTTGAGTTTGAAACTTTAATACGTATCATGAACTCCAAAAAATAAAGATTTAAGGTATGGATTACAGAAATCAAACACTTATTTCTTTCCTCGTTACTTTTGTTGACCGAGCATGATCGTTGGCCAGATTTTCCCAATATGTTTATGGGAATGACTACCAATTGTTTTAGACCAAAAACTTATTATATTCTTTCCCGACAGTTAAATATCTCATGTAATGTAAGTGGCCCTAGCTTGCTTTTTCTCTACTCTAGACTTGAAAGTCAAGCACCATCATCACGTATCACCGAACTTTTTTAGACATAGACCAAGTCAATAGCTTAAGTTTTGGAAATTTGTTATCAATCCATGCATTATTGTTATACCCATGTTTAAATATATATTTCTTTAATCAACCTATGGCTTAGCCGGAATATGATTTAATTTTCAAAGGAAAAACTTAATTAGTTTTTGTGACAAGGAGGTCATATAAAACATTGATCACAGCCACAAAGAGAAGTAATGAATTTAACCTTGATTGATAAGCATATTTTGGTATTAGATTTAATGACAGAAGACTTTAAAAAAGTTATATAGTATTGACTATTGAAGCCAAGACAGTTAAAGCTTATAGAAAATATATATATATATTGAATTTGTTAAGTTTTTTTTTTTCCATATAATTGAGTAAAATGAAGGAGGACATTAGGAACAAGGACGGTGAAGGAAGGGAAAGGCCGTTGACTCATCTTTCTTTTTTATGCTCGGCGATAATTGCGGCTTTTTCAAGTTAAAATTAATATATATTATTTTTGTTTTCAGTTGTAGTTTGGAATTAGGACTGGGGAGGCTGTTTTACTAAAATATTTGGCTTCACCTGCACCTGCACATGCACATGATCATGATCATGATCAAGAAAAGTCATGGCGTTGGTTGATACTTGATATTGTTATTATTATAATAAATAATTAAGGTCATGAAAACCTTTTATCGCGCAAAGCACACAAGAGGACAAAACGATTTCAATTACGGGACAAATCAGCCCCGTTTTACGTGCACGTCTCTCTCTCTCTCTCTCTCCCCTTCCTCCCCTTAAACATTTCCTTTTTCTTTTACAATTATATTTTTACCGCTATGAAATTGAACTTTAACTATTTATAACTACTGTTTTAGGGTAAAATGGTCATTTTTTACCTTAACATTTGCATCCTCTTACCAATGGCTAAAATAGTATTTCAAATTTTAAAACATTTACATTAAAATTTAAGTTGGATTATAACATTTTAGAGCATTTAAGTTGAATTTTAAAAGGTTCAAATCAAGCCTTACATGAATAAAAAATGAAAATTAAGATTTTTCAGTTAAATGCTAAGTGGCTTTTTCTTAAAGTTATATTATAAATAAGACATTTTAAATTAAAATAAAAGTAGATCCTACAATAACTTAAAACGTTTAAAATGAAAATTAAAATTAGAAGTGGGTTCCACTTGTTTATATTTCTATATATATATATATATATATATATATATCTAATCTCATTAATATGAAAAGAAAATTAAGATCTAACTGGTTTCCTTAAAAATGATTTAGTAATTAATTTCCTTCATTCTGACATTTATGAGCAAAAAAAAAAAAATTTGGCAACTAAATCAAAGATGGAGAAGAAAAAAAAGAGACATGCTCTTAATTAATCCCTTTACAAAAATTTAGAAAGATTTAAGCATCGCATTTATTTAACCAATAAATATACTTGACCCCTTGAATTTTATCAAATAAATAAAATATCAATTATTTTTTATAATTATATTAGAGCTAAAAGGTAAAAATAAACTAATAACCGTACAACAGGAAAGCTAAGTTTGTACATTTAAAGAAAATAAAGCAGATAAAATGGTATTGGAGTAGGAATGGGAACGACCATCTTCTATCTGTGCTCAAAGAAGTCACACTTGGAATACTGGCACTCTTCACAACAATCTTCTTCCAACTGCTCTAATCCAAGAGCTTCTTCGCTTCTATGGAAACCATTCACGTACACTCTCACTATCGCAGCCATTTTCATCATAACCCACCAAAACCATGCAAATGTTAACTGCAATACGAGGGTCAGTCTACCTTCTTCCTCTCATCTCTTCTCCACCTACGCTCGTTCTTCTTTTTCTTATACTATAAAAGCTCCTAAACCAGTTACTGCCCATTTCAATTCTTTAAGAAGTGCCAACAACTTCTCTATGTTATTAAAAAATGCAATTACCCATAATTACAAAGCCAATATCTACATTTTATTTCGAGCATTAACTACACAACAAGATTGTCAAGATCTACATTTTATTTAAAGCATTAACTATACAATAAGATTGACATACTTTCAATGTTTGACAAAGAATCTTGATGCATTCTCTCCATTTTGGACACCATAACCTATCAATATCAACAAATCTTGTGAAAGAGAAGAAGCTTATGATAGAATACCCAATATTATATTCTCACACCCAACACTATCTATACAATCTCACCATACATTATTCAAGATAATTTTGTCATTTTAAAGATGTTATAAACTATGGTTTAATGAGCCAAAATATAGTTATTATAGTACTACCATGTGCCTCATATGTAATTAGTAAATTATTAACTATCTCATATAGTCAATGTCTTTTCAATCATATATTTGTATTTAAATACTTAATTTGTGTTCATTTTGTGTTTACATACAGACACTACAAGAAAATAGCACAATTTGCGACGTTTAAAAAAATGTTACAAAATTTCAAAAAAGTCCCAAAATACAATTTGTGACGTTTTAAAAAACGTCACAAATATCATCTCCAAATGTGGCGTAGGCAAAAGGTTTCTGCGACGTTTCTCACAAAACATCGCGGAAAATACAGACATTCCGCGATGTTTTAATTAACGTTACTAAAAAATTGGTCTTTCTGTGACATTTTGTGAAAATGCCATGGAAAGTCACATTCCGTGACGATTTTTTAAAACGTCATAGAAAGTCACATTGTGTGACGTTTTTCGAAACGTCACAGAAATTCACAGTCTACGACGTTTTTGACAACGTCACGGAAAGTCACATTCCGCGATGTTTTTAAGATGTCGCAAAATATTGCTTTCTATAACGTTTATACAAAAACATCGCAGATAGTTGTATTATTTTTAATTATTATTTTTTCCATTTTTTGAAAATCTTTTTAATTTAATAATTTTTTAATTTTAATAATTGTTTTTTAAAATAAAATTTTTTAAATCTTATTTGTTTAATAACAATTCAATATTATTTATGAATTTTATTTATTTAATAATTCTTCAATTTTTTAGTATATCGTTAATTTTAATAATTATTCATGTATCACAAGAATTTCATATCTGCAGACAATGTTTTATTTAATTGCAATTCACAAACATGTCATAATACACTAATTAATATCAAAAGTATGTCATAGGTGTATAGTAAATGGTCATAAGTATATAATATATCAATATGAGTACATATATCTAACCTAAATGAAAATTATGTGTAGAACATAAAAGTTCCATTTTTTATTCAATTCATTAACTTAAGACTGTAACTCTTGATTAACCTTCTTCGACTCCTTTAGTTCATCTCGAAGTCTCTTTTTGACTAAGGTCTTCCCTTATAGTCGAGGCTTAACTCCCATGCCAACAACGTAATCTGATCTAGTGCCCAAGACTTTATCGCACACTTCATCCTCTGTCATCGGATGACCTTGTTTTATTGAATCTACCAATTCCTTACATATTAATTCCTAAAAAATTAAGAATTAATTAGATACACAATCTCATTTAAGAAATATTTGTAATGAACTATGTACTCACCCATTTTTTCTGCATTCGGTAGTTGTTCATTGACCTTTACTCTGGTCACACTCTTCTCCACCTTTGTCACTCTGTTGTACAGAAATATATTACTAGTAATATTTATTATAAATATTATGTAAAGACACTTGATGTATGGTTTTTAAATGGTATATCATTATAACTTGTTTTTGTCATTGAAATGCTTTTATCTATTCACTAGTTCAACATCTTTACCAGCACACACAAATAGGTAAAAATAATATGGAGAGCTATTATGTTTTTAAACTATACAAACCCTTTAAGATCTCTATCATTATAATATGTACAAATTTTCTTGTTGTGATTCTTGGGGAATATAAGTTGAACTCTTACAAGTCATCTACTATGTTTTTTTTTCCCCAATGGATCCCATAACTTCTTTAAATGAGTTCTATAAGAAAAAAAAAAAAGATGTTGTTGGCCAATCTTCAGTGCACAGGGAAGTTCACATATCAACATTAAGTCCAAATGAAATTAGCATAAAAAAGAAAATGCAAAACTAACAATGCTCCTACAAATTCTGTATCAGCAATGTGGTAGTAATTATATACAAACTAATAGGATTGAAAGTAAAATTTCTAGCTTCCACTCTCTTTCCTTTTAACCAGAACCTAATTAATAGCTTGATTTTATAGACAACAAAGGTTAAGAAGGATTTACGATCCTAGCTTTCTTCAAATGACTTGAATTTGGAATGCGAGTATGACTAGGTTGAAACATGTATCTACAACTTATTATTTTATATTCGGCTTCAACGATGATTTCGGAATGAGTTAGGATGAATTAATAAGAATATGATGTAGAAGGTAGATTATGTAGTTCTAGAAACAAGGATCATTCAAACATATTTAGTGGAAATCTTATCTTAACCCAATTTATTGATGACTATGAAGGGAACAAGTTCTTCCAACTACGATATAGGGCCTTGTAATAATGGTTAAACCATACCAAAGACCACATAGATGTAGGCAATAAAAATTTTAACAAAAGTTTTAGATTAACACAATGAGAAAAGGGAAGAAGGTTGACACATAAACAAATACCAGAGAGAAAGAGCAGGCATAAAAATCCATGATGTGCCAATCAAGAACCAATAACATACCCTAGAATTGTGCCTTTTCCACAATACGTCTCTACCTATATCCATTACCATGAACCCACCACATAAATTGTTGTAATAGATGAAAAAGAGGCACTATCAACTTAACTCCTAATGTCAACAGAGCCCACATCAGAAGTCTATCTAAATCCTCCAAGTATCCAGTGAAGTTTGTGAGCATAAATAATTATAATATAAGAAACTAATGAACTGACAGAACTATTTGATAAGAAAGTTTTTAACAAATCCCCGACAACTTTAGTGACTTTGAACATTATAGTCAAAATCCATTTCTAGAAGTCCTGATGGAGACAAATTCTAGGGTTATGGAAGAATTAAAAAAAAAAGTCACATTTCAACATTTCAACTAGCACGTCTGCAACTTGACTTTCCTCCTTAACTACAATAACCAAATAAACTAACTAAAGATGTAATGAGACTATAACCCAGTACTGAGTATAATGATATGAAGCTTAACAATCTTGATCAACAAACCCACAATAATCTCCAAACAAATCACCAATCCCACATTTAAAAGCATAAACAATCGTGGAACTGATCCCAAGTTAGCAAAAGAACCTACTAAGCTAATGTTCTCAAATATCACAATGAATTAATCACCAAAACAATGAAATTTTCCACTTCATATGAATACATAAATCCTTAACAAACTCAAACTGCGGACTTTATTTCTAAATAATTCAAGAACCAAACTTTATTATCTAAAACATATTCAATGTTAAAATTCACCATACTCAGAACGAGAGTTTCCCAAAAAAATTAAAAGAAAAAAGATCCATAAACGTAAGTGCAAGTACCCAATAGAAACAACATTGACAAGAAAAGCTCTTGTTGTCAAGAAACGAACTGCAGATTCGAACTTAGAAGCCAACCCTTTAAAATTTAAACTCAACCCACCAGCTTTAGTCGTTCTATAATCTTTGTAATCATGATGGTATCCATATCCACCCCGAGAATACCCTCTATGATAACTATAATTCGATGAAGACGACGAAGAGACATGTGAAAGTTGTAATCAGTGCATTTGTGTTCGTCACAGAGGACCTCGTAGGCCTAAAAAACTTGTTTGAAATTACGAGTGGTGTGTTCCTTAATGGTGGTCGAAGACTGAGAGTGTTTGTCCGAGTGGTCCTCCATAGCCAATCTCCCGAATGCTTCTTTGATCTTTTCATTCGTCGTGTAGTTGCTTAATCTCAATAAATTGTAGTGATCCTTTGCAAATTAAGAAAGTAATAAAATTAGGGTTAAGGCTAGGGTTATGGATGAGGAGGAGCGGTTACCCCATGCCCAGAGAGGAACAACGCTCCACTTCTTAATCTTGAAACGCTTGGGCTTCTTAGTGGAGGAAGAAGGAGCGGTGCTGCTAGAGGCCTCACATTTGGGTGGGAAGAAGGCAAAGAGAAGAAACTAGAGAAGAAGAGATGTTAGAGAAGAAGCTAGCAAAATGGTGGGAAATGAATGCGCGAGAAGAAAATGTTACTTTTAAATATTAATTAAACAAAAGGCAAACGCCAACAATGACGTTTTATTCAACAAAACGTCATAGTTTCTATTTTGTGACGTTTTAATAAAAAAACATCGCGAAAAGTGTTACAAATATGCGATGTTTTCATAAAACTTCATGGAAATTTTGAACTTTTCGTAACATTTTTTAAAAGTCACGAAAAGTCTCACATTTAGCGATGTTTTATCAATAAACCGTGGTGGATTGTGTTGTTTTCTTATAGTGAGATTAAAGGAGTGAACACAAATATATGCAAAAAGGAAGAAGTTTGACAAAGTTTGGAGAGCCATCTATGGAGGAGAAACCATCAAGGGCATTCGGAGGAGAATCAGAGAAGACCTGAGAAAAAATCCAGGGCCACGATCGTGGCAAATATGCCATAATCATGATAGAAGCTTGAGCACAGGGTTACAATCGTGATAGAAGCTTGAGCACAAGGCCACGATCGTGACAGAAGCTTAAGCACAGACAGATGCGGGGTCACTTCCAGATTTGAGTTTTTGAGGGACTTTATGAACTTTTTAGACATAGGAAAACTTTAGGGTTTACCCTAAATGGAAAAATAATATATAAATAAAGAGAAATGACATAGAAAGGAAGTTTTCTATTTGCAACTTTTGGGAAAACCCCAAGAAGAGAGAAGAGCTTTCAAAATCTGCCATTTTTGGAAAGCTCCAAGAAGAGAGGAGGAACCAGTAGAGAGGTTTTTGTTATTTTACATAAGCTTAGCTATTCTTTTTCATTTTCAATGCTTTAGTTTCATATTCATTCCATTAGTTTAAATCCTTCTTAGTGTTAATCATAGTTTTACATGTTCTAGAATGTTAGAATGCATGTTTGATGGATTTTACTGTTAAACGTTATGAATTTTGTATGGAACCTTTATGTTATATCAATGGATGTTTATTCCTTCAATTTTTAAACTTTAATCTTGGTTGTTTGAGCTTATTTATGTGCTTTTTCAACTATGAATTTGTTCGGTATTTGAATGTTTAATGGTTTGTGTTATGGGTTTTTGCTTATTTGTGATGCTTTGGATTAATTTATGTTTAATAGTTAGGATTTATTCATGTTCTTAGATTCATGATCAATTAATTTGGGTTTTTGTGCAAGTTATGTATGCTGGAATTTTTATTTTGATGCAATTAGTTTAGATTTTGTAATTTGGGTTATGATTAATTATTTGTTAGCATAAAGAGTTTTGATTTCTATTAAGTTAGTGTCAAATTTCAATTTTTATCACTTCTTTTATAATTTCCAGACTTGGTTTTATTAAATTACGTATGGATTTTGTTTATTTAATGTCTATTATGCTTAATATGAACATGTGTGGCTAGAATACTTAGGAGTTTAGAGATATTATAAAGATGAAGAGATAGATGGAGTTGAATTTGTCTTAAATTGGTGCTTATAGGTCTACATTGATTGGGATTTAGGATAAATGTGATAATCCATAGTGATTCTCAGAAGTAGCAATAGGTTAGTTAAATTTGTCAGGTTACTTAATCAACTGGTCTAGGATCCCATACCTTTAGGTTACACCTTCCGAGCTTACGAGTAGGTGGTCTAAGTTAGTTATTTCTTAGTACCTAATGCATATTCATTATTAAACTTAGAGAGCCTATTCTAGGTTATAGTAGAGATTGGGGCATTTCTAGAGCTTATTAATTTTGCCTATTTTAGAGAATTAAGGGTTCAAGAGCTTAATTGAGTCCATAGGCTAACACTATGATGAGATTACCTTTTATTTAGATTCAATGATAAATGAACATCATGAAAGATATCTCCAACCTACTGCTTTACCATTGCTACTAGTATTTTCTAAATTCGCTTTATGTTTGTCTTTTGTTTATGTTCTTTGAATCTTAGTTGTCTCGTTTCATCATTTTAGGGTGTTTTGTTTTCTTTTGTTTGCAGCAATTGAAATAGCATTTGCATCCCAACTCTCTATGGTTTGACCCTACCTTGCCATTTACTTTATAGTTTGGTAGTTAGAAATTTATTATTTGATAATTAGCGACATGCTATCAAACATACATGCAGTACAACAATTGAGACTACACATTTGTCTCCTTTTGTACCTACCATTTCGTCAAACTGCATATATAGATCAACATATACATCAATATTAACAAGAAGTGACTGCAAACATCATTATATATATTTTGTATGGATTACTTATGACTTATATATATATATATATATAAGTCATAAGTAAT
>JAOQMP010000209.1:20547398-20566446 GCA_027563575.1 Erythroxylum pedicellare
AGTTCTTGAATGTCCTCTGGATGTTCAGGCATATGCTCTATAGTAGTGGTTTGTTACACATTACATGCTCTAAACCTAACCAAATGTTTTTCCTAAGCCTTAAAGCTAGTGGAACATTTTTTAATTGTTGGGTTTGTGGATATACAAAAGTATAAGTGTGGGAGTGTACATATGTGTGGGTTAGTTATAAGGTTGGGATGCTATTTTATGTCTTATCATTGAAATTCCCATGATGATATAGTTTCTTTTAATTTTTATTAAAAAAAGAGAAAAGGAAAAGAAAAGAAAAAGAAAGAAAGAAAGAAAAAGAAAAAAAGAAAAAAAGTTTAAATAAATGTATTAAGGAGGAAGTGCATATATGTTGAAAAGTTATTTATGATTAATGCATCCTCCTAAAGTTATATTGAATGGGTTATTTGAATATGTTGGATATGAGGTAGATGTTGTCTTGGAAGGTTCACTTGTTATGGTTTCAATGTATTGTCATCAATTGTATGAGTGATCCCTTTAGATTGGCTTATATTTAATGTGGTTTATGGTGTGAGAACTTGAATTTGAGAATGGAAACATGGTTTTTGCATTCATCATAGTTGATGTACATAATTGTGAGGGAATGTTGGTTTTTGCACTTGATGTCACAATGAGTGTTGCTTTGTTTAGCTAGCTTTAATGGCTTTCATGCTACTTGACCTAAATACATCTCACCTTACCTTTGCCCTCATTACAACTTTGAAAAGTCCTTTGATCCATGATTTTGCATTTGAATTTTAGAGGTGGAGAAATGAAATGATATGACAAAGTTGGAGAATGGCATGATCATGAATGGTGTTGAGTGTACCCATTAACATATCTTGTTTAAACGCATCTTCTAAGTCTACCATTAGATTGCTTACTTTTTAAAGGTATCAAATATTAATTGATCATGAGTAAAAGCACTGAATGTTGAATTCTTTTATGATATTTGAAAGTCATTCATCTTTGCTTATGATTATGTATTATTGGAAACTATGGAAATTGAGTAAATATTTTTGGGTTTAATTTTGATGTTTTGGCCGAGAACAACCAAAATCTAAGTGTGGGGGAAATTGATAAGTACTTTAATTGATTATGAATTTATTCTATAATACTTAGTGATTATTGCTATAAAATTGCTTAAGATACTCACTTTGACTCGTATGTAATTTTAGACACAATTTTGAAGCAAAGGAGTTAAAGTGAGTTGAAAACACGATACTTAGGCCATTTTTTGAAGATTAATTTTCACTTGTCTTATGGAGCAAGAAGAAGAAAATTAAAAGACAAAAAGAAGATAAGAAAATTGAAAACACAAACAAGAAAAATCAAAGTTTCTCATGACAAAGGAGTACAAAATTTGTGCACGCCATGCATGTTTTAACGTGAATTTAAATGAGTAGTGGCTGGATGATGGAAGCCAGCACAACAAGAAGAAACCAAGCAACATGTACGTTGCATGCAGCAGCTCAAAATATAGAAGACCACAATGACAAAAGCAAATGAAGAATACAGTTGCAGCATAGGTGGACAAACAATGAAGCAAAAACGACAGCAATACATAAAGAAAGCGATGCACTAGCAGCTGGGAAAAGATGCATTAAAGTGAAATATAGTAACGAGAACAAAACGCAACAACCAGAAGCCATGAAATACAGATGCTGGAAAAGCAAAACGTAGACATTCTATGCAACAACTGAAGGAGAATAGACGCAAAGCTAAGGAGCATCAAAATTTAGTGCACGCTGGGCCACGAAAAGCAAAATGCAGATGTATGGTAGGAGGTAAAAATGTTGATGATGGGTAGTAGGGTTAAATTGGTGTTGGTTTTAAGGAAAAGATAAGAACATATGCTGGGTTTTTTAAAAAAAGGAGAACAACAAGGAGGCACTGTAAACAAAGTTGAGAATCTTTAGCTGGGACATTTCTTTGGGGGATGAAGTGTTATTTTTGGGAGCAAGCTCTCAACCTTAAGTGACCTATGGAGGGAGTAGCTTCCTAACATCGACACCGACGACCCAATTAAGTGTATCTCTCCTTGTATTTTTTGTTTCTCTCTCTTTAGAAATTGTTTAATTTATTCTATGTTTAATGTTTGAGTGTTATGTAAGAATGATTGAATGCTCTATTTGATTATTTTTATATAAGAACCCATTCCAAGAATCGAATACAATATTATTATTATGTAAGAACCCATTGCTATAATCGAATACAATACATAATCGTTGTTTTTCTAATTCATTTGTAGCAAATAATGGTTCGTATTCATTAAGGATAATATAATCTAGGTTAAATAATCCACGCTGGTGTGATTATTGCTTAGATTGATATATTTTCTCACTCGTAATGGGGTTGTCTGATTAAACTTAGAGAGAGTAGGTTATTCGATAGTTAGGGTTCATTAACAAGCCCTTCTTAATTAACCAAGGCCTAAGGAAGAACTAGGATTAATAGAGCTTGTTGCTAATCTATGACAAATAGTTCAAGGAGAGGGAAAAAAACAACAAATCAATGAAATATGTTTGATTAGGGCTTAGGCCGAGATTAAACTAAAGAACCAGATCCTACCAAATTTCCTACTTTTATCATTTTAATGTTTTCTTTAATTTTTTTTCATTAGGTTAGTTTTATTTTATTTTCTTATTTTTAAACCAAACCAAACCCCCTCCCAAAAAGCCCTAAACACTGATTAATTTCATTTTAATAACTTTACACACCCTCTCTATGGGATCAACCTAGAATCACCACTGTTATAGTAGTAGTCTAGTTTATTTTGAGTAGCATTACGATGCGTCACCAAGTTGTAACAAGTGAATGTTGTAGAGAACAACAAGTTGTCTGTATATATTGATACCTCCCAAGGTCATCCTTTAGACAAGATTCAATTAGCAAAATTGTCTAGTGATTTAGGGGTAATTGCTAGAATTAAATTGCCTTAAGTATACAAAGCAGTTAAAGGAAGACAACTTGCTCGAGATTGCTTTGGATAAAGTTTTGGTAAATTTTCAATTTATTTAATTATACACAATATCGTTTTACTTATTTAAGGATTAATTTCATTTTTACTTGTTGTTCATAAATGAAGCTCAATATCTTCAATATTAACAACTCTGATGTTTCAAACTGTGTGACTTCACTGTTGAAACAAAAGACCATGGATCGTCATTATCAACTACATCAATATTACAAGTCTTTTCCTCTGGATAAGGAGACAAGGAGTCAGGTTCCTGAATGGATTTTTTCAAAAAATTGGAGCAATATGTGTGATTATTGGGCCTCTACCAACAATAAGGTTTGTTTTCTTTCTCTTCACATTTGTTTCCATTAATCTTGTTACATAATTTAATCACCATTTCTTTTCTTTATTTAGAAAAAGTGTGAGAAAGCCAAGGTTACCAGAGGAAAAATGAAAACTCCTCGCATCTAAGGCTCCAAATCTTCTGTTGTCTTGTAGAATGAATATTTAAGTTATTTGTTTATAGATCATAATTATAATAATAAATACAATATTAATTATTGTGTTTTGTATTTTGTATTTTTTTCATAAAATAGAGTCAAAAGAACTACATGGCGAATAGTATAATAGGATCACACTCTATAAACTGAATCACTATAAGGAAGGTGAAGGTTGGATGTTTGAAGAAACGCACAATAATTATGTAAGTATGAAAACTTGCTTAAATTTTAAGTTTATTTATTTACATAGAACTATCGAATAATATTTGAATTGAGTATTAGTTTTGTTTAAATTTCTAAATAAGATGCAGGAATTGTTGTAAACATCAATGGTTGATAAAAAAGATCCAAATGTATATGACATTTGAAACAAGGTGCTTGGTACACGATCTGGCTACATCAAAGATCTTGGGTTTGGACCAAAGTCAACTGCTTCGTCCTCATCAAGACCGCAATATGTTCAATGTCTAGAAGAGGACATCGAGTCACTTCATGCTAATTTAGAATTTAATGGAAAAAAGTTGGCCAAGTTTGAAAAGTTGGTCAAAAATTTACTTGGCCCGATGAAAACAAGTCTTATTCATTAAACTAATATTTGTATTTTTTTGCTTTGCATATAAGTATTTTTGAAATTGTAATTAACATCTTGTACATGATCATATTTAATGATATTTTATTTTCTATATACAATGCTTCAAATTTTCAATTATTTTTATTATATGTTTGCATAATACATTATACAACAGAAAATCTAAATATTATATATAATAATATCGATTAAAAATTTCACCAAAATTATAATTTACATGATATAATATTTAGTTATAATGTATATTAAAATTTTCAAAACATTGCTAAAAATATTTGGCTATGATTTTAAAAACGTCGTCAATAAGTTTGGTTACGCTTTCTTTTTGTAGCTAAAAGTTATTAGCTACATTTTCAGCTATGAAAATGAATTGTAGCTAAAACTTATTGGTGACAATTTAGAAAACGTTGCCTATAATTATTCACTACAAAAACTACTCATAACAAAAAATAATTAGCAACAATTTGGTGAAAATGTTGCATATAGTTTTTTGCTACGAGGATTTGACGAAGATTTTGGTGACAAATATAAATCGCCCCTAATGACTATTAATGGTGATTTTGGGACTTTTAGAGACAAAATTTTTATCACTAAAGGTTACTTCTGTTGTAGTGGCCTATCACTGCCATGACAATCGATGGTAATGAAAATTGTTTTGCTTCTTTTTTCTTAGGCTTTATTTGTTTATCAGTTTTTCCAAAAGGGATGTCATGAAATAGAGGAAAGAAATGTATGTTTCATTCTTAACCACTATCACTTACTCTTAATTCAAATTCAGTTTCATATTCTAATTTAGGGGAAAATCATTAGTTGTCAGATTTTT
This sequence comes from Erythroxylum pedicellare, assembly GCA_027563575.1. Classification (NCBI taxonomy): domain Eukaryota; kingdom Viridiplantae; phylum Streptophyta; class Magnoliopsida; order Malpighiales; family Erythroxylaceae; genus Erythroxylum; species Erythroxylum pedicellare. Next base: position 20,552,279 of record JAOQMP010000209.1, read on the forward strand.
GGATGTATTGATGTTACGTGCATCAAGTTTGTAGTGTTTGGTCATTAGGAAAGGGTTTTTTAAAACCTTTGCTTGAATATATGCAGTTGCTGCTTTTGAAATTAGCTTTAGTTGAGTTATCTATAGCTCTAATTAGTTGCGTACCTTGTAAGAATGTTTAACTTATTCCAAATGTTGAGACACAATATCATCTTTTTGTAGTTCTCTTTGACTATTATAGAAAATGGTATAGTCACAATAAATCTTTTGATTTTTTTTTTGTTTTTGGTTGAATTTAAGTTGTTTCCATACAGATGAATTCAAATGTTTCCTTAAAGGGTGTTCCTAGTTTGAGTATGGTTGGTCTAAGGTCATCAATAACATTAACATATGTTGAAAATTTCTAGAATCCTAGGTCGAATCTAGTTTATATAGATGTTTCTCATATGTAAAAGTATTATTATCTACCAAATAAAATTAATTGATATGCATTAGTCTTGTTTTTGTGGATTCTTGTGTACAATTATTTCAAAAGGAAAGAGTATCAAAATAATAGCATATTTTGAATGACAAGTGTTGAAACTAATAGCTATTTTGGATGCAAATACTACGCTTCTTGAATTTATAAGGTTGGAGTTGATATACATAAGAAAAAGTGGTTAATGGTAGGCATGATTTAGCTCCAAGAAACTTATGCAGCTTATGTTATTCAATCTTTTGTCCTTCCTCATAGTTTTGTAAAACTGGTTTGCTTTGATTGTCTTTATTAACTCTTTATATAATCTATTCCCAAGTTCAATATTGACACTAGCATTAATAGTTTTTTTCTTCTTTTCTCATCAAATTTCTAAAAGATCTTTTCGTATAACGCAGTTTTTTGTATACAATCTTTTCTGCTTTTGGTAGGTGTATTAACAAGCATACATGACTCTTTAAGTGGTGTGCCTCATATTAAAGCGACTTGCGGATACTATATTGGTAAAGTTAAGATAGTTAGGATTTATATTCATCACCAAACAAAGATTAACTTATATTTGGCATTTATGTTGTCTTTATGTGCAATTAAATTGCGATTTTCTTTAGTATGCAGATGGAATCATCATCATTGATTAGCACAATAGTAAGTTCAAATTTAGGTAATGTAGTTTGCTATTATGGGCTAAAGGCCCCGTTAAGGACTTTATGGAGTGATCATAATCCTAGTCAAAGATTTTATGGATTCCCCAATTATCTAATGAGAATTAATGTTATTTGATTAAAATTTTGTGTTTTAGGTTAGGAGATGCAATTTTTTCAAATGGTATGATGAAAAATTTACTGAGAGAGTCATTCAAGTGAATCAAATATTACGAAAAGAATTATCAATGTTAAAGAAGGAGGTTGAAACAAACACAACTAAGGATTTTGAAGCAGGACATAAATTTATTGAGAAAAGAAAAAAAGAAATTAAGTTTGTGTTAATGAATATTGTAATAGGATTTGTTATGGTTCTAGTACTTTTATTTGTACTAATGTTATTGGGATATTGTATCGAATTTCAATAATGTAATGGAACATTAATTTCAAATATATTATGAAAAATTGGTTTTGAAATTTATAAATGAATTATTTAATAAAGAAAAAATAATACTACTATATGAAACCAACAAATAATGAATAATTCACTCCTTAAATATCTTGTCAAAAATTACCATTTTGCCATAGAGAGACATATTCAACCAAGGCAATTTTTCTTACTTTTTGAATTGTCTATCTCTTAAGAACAAGATCTAGATGCATAAAAAAGCAAGCTAAAAGAGAGATAGAGAGAGAGGTTGAAGTGAATGTTTAGTAGCTTATATTGATCTTTTGAAAAAACAATATTTACATTTTTTTATACAACACAAACATTTTCATCATTATCAATAGCACAACTAAAAACTAATGGGATAAACATTTGTCACCATTATCAGTAGCACGCTATGTAAAAGTCAATGGTCAAAATATCAAAATATCAAAAAGTTTAAGGCAGCGCTAATAGATGTTTGCCTTACTTGTACATAAGTACGAAAGTTCAAGTTTTGATGATTATGTTAATAACATCCACCTTTTGATTGCTTCAACTTGTAACTATTGCAAAGCAATATTAAAACGTCCTCTAAACTGTAAACCCTTTAGTTCAAATGAAAAGTGGAATGTCTATGGGTCAACATCTTTAAATTTTTTTTATTGGCATGTCTAAATGTACTAACCTAGAAAATTGAAGATAAAATATTGGAATCACACTTGGCAATTATTTTAACTAAGAAAAATTAATAAGAAATACATTCCTTACAATATTGCCTTGTTGACTCAGTATAGCATTATTAACCAAATTCATGTTATTTAACTATAGTTGTAATGAAAACAACTTTGCTAATCATTAAAGCTTATAATAATTAATATTAAATTGAAAAGTAGTATACCCATGAATTTGCCTCTATTTTAACCTGATTAACATAATTATAAACATTAGTTACTGTATGTTTATAAAACTATATTCATATGAGTAAAGTAAGGTGTACACACCTGTAAAGAAGCCTCACCCTATTGAGTTGAGGTATCCTTGTTGTATTTTTTGTAATTATGACTAGAATCACCACTTTTTCGACATTTTCCCAGTTGTCTTTTCGGACACAATTTATTTGGATTTTTCATTTTCTTTGACATATTTTGCTATTTCCTTCTTGAAATTTTAGGTCTATAGGGCATAACTCTTTTAGGATGAGGAGGATATATCACCTCTACATCACTTGAACGCAGAAAATTTCACCTCTAATTGGTTGAAACACGTGTTCATACAAACTTATGAACTGACCCTTCCTATACAAATGTCTCAAACCCTTTATTTTAAGTGATGAATTGCACTAATCACATGTTTGCATGGATATCCATATAGGTCCCATACTCGACAACTACATATTTGTTGTCTACTAATCCTAATAGTATGCTTCCTGTCCCCCTTTGAAACTTCAGAAGCACCATCTTAATTCTATGCAATTCTCCATTGCATTGCTTCTTTTTTGTTCTTCTCCAACTTCATTATATTTGGTGCAATATCTGACTTCCGCCCAACTACAAAATGTCTCCTTTTTACATGCCTCTTCATCACCATTATAATTGTCTGAACTATGTTAATAATTAGTCTGTCCCTTGTTGGTAGGATCCACCCATTAAACGTTTCATTCATATTATCGTAAACTATTAAACATTTAGTCTCAAAGGATTGGTAACATCTTACCCACCTCCCTTTAGGATATTTAAGTAATGGTAAGGTACATCTAGGGCTTATTTCACCTAGCCTCTTTAGTTGCCCGTTGAATCTTCAACATAAACTAACCAAAAGCAATTCCAATGCTATTTTCTGAGGTCCTTTCCCTTCCGGTTGTCATTCCAATTGTGATATATATGTTTGGTATGCATTTGGTGATCTACATTTAGCAAAGTCTCCTCTACAACCCTTACTAATCCCTAAATCAAATTAAAGAGAAATTAGTTAATATTTCATATAGTGATTTCAATTGTAAGTATATTAACATACGTTATATATATCACTGTCTTCCATTTCCAAATCAAATGCTAACAAATTCATGAACCAAGTTTATGAATATATTTTTTCTACTTTTACAACTACCCAAGGAAATGGATACATTCCTGCATCACCATCCCTACCAAATACACTTAACAATTAGCCTTAAAATTATGTCTTTAGGAAGCATCCATCAATCCTAAAAATTGGTCTTAAATGTGATATATGCATATTTGACTATATTTATACACCCATATTTGATATTTACTTAATATTTTGTAGTTTTATTGAATACTTAGTACTTAATTGGATCTAATTGCATTTATAGGTAATAATTGCCTTCATGGATCAAAATGAGAAGAATTCAGATGAAGATGTGGCATAAAATGAAGATTTGAAAAGAAAAAAGAGGTATATGGCCATGTCTATGCCCAAGTAAGTCTCACAGCTTATGTAGAATTGCAAATTCTGGAGATTTTGTAATATACACAGTCTAGTACACTCTCGTGTATTAGACCATACATCTCTTAGAACTATAAATTTACTATAAAAAGACATAAATGGAGGCCAAATAGGGAAAGTAGAATTTTGGAGCCAATTCTAAATATGAAGAATGTTCATAATGGACGATATTGATCTAAGAACACAAAGAACGTGAAGAAATCATCAAAATATCCAATAAAACATAAAATCTCAAACTTGGAATAACTTGTGATAGAAGAAAAAGGGAGATTTAAAATTATAAACTCTTTGTTTTTTATTTGTTTTTCTTCTTATTTATCTTTAATTTAATTTTTTGTTACATGTAACTAAACATTGTTTATTGTATAGGTGTGATGAACCCTAGTTAGAATAACAATATGTTTTAATTCTTTTAGTTAATGCAATTATTTTGATTGATTTATTATGATTTAATTATGTGTTTTATATATGTTCTAACAGATCTTGAATGTTAGTACATAATCTGATTTTATAACATAGAGATTGAGAAATCCTATGTATGAATCAATCTACCATAATTTAAAGGAGTTGATTGCAAACCTAGGGATAGGTAAGCATAAATCCTCTGGATTAATATCAAATGTAATAGAGAATTCATAAATTGATAAAGCAATCCTAGAAACTTTAACTTGAATGATTTTGATTAATAAATATATAAATTAGTTGTTAGTATTCTCAAAAGAATTACTAGCATAAGATAGTAATTTCCAAGGTATAATAGTTAATAAAACAATTGCATGATAAAAAGTTATTTTTCTAATGGTTTTAGGGGTATCATCACCTAGAAACTATTCTTTGATAATGAGTTTTATAAGCAATTTCCTTTATTTTTGAGTTCATTGTTGTTTCCTACTTTAGTTAATTTTTTAAGTTTAATTTTCTTTATTAAAACCAAAATCTAGTACATAGGTTAGATAATAAGGGAATGGTAATTGCTAGTAATCACTGTCTTCATGAGATCGAGCCATACTTATCTATGTTAGCTACAATTATGTCGTGTACTTGTGGTTAATTCAGATATTGAACTAAAATTAATTAATTAAGTTTTTGATGCCATTATCCAACACAGTAATAATAGGAACACCTGGATGCTATTACTTTAGCCATTATTTTTGTATTTATTGTATCTTGTTATATTCTTGGCTTATTCATTTAATTATCTTTTGAACTTCTTTGCATTAACAGTGTGTTTGTACAATTCACCCGAGGCACGTGCTTACCCAATTCACCAGGCATTAGAGTAATGACAAAAAGGTTAGCATCATTTGTGTCTGTCTTTCTATGATCGAATAGCATGACGAATGGGGTTATTTGACCAATTACCATCGATGCGATAGGTTGGAACCATAACAACACTCAACTGATGTCAAGGACCCACAGGTAATACATATAGACTTATTGGGGAGCCTAAAAAGCCAGCAGTGGAGGCTGGAGCTAGAGTGGAGCAATATGCATAAGAGAGGCCATCATATCCACAACCACAACCATAAGCTTGAGCCAAATATTTTGACAAATCAGAAAGCTAGGATGCAACACCCTGCTTAGTTAAAGATAGTACTATTGGAGAGATGGATAGCCTAGTTTTTGGAAACTCAAAAGACTATCCGATGACAGTAGGTGAAGCTTATTGAGTGAGTATGACGACTTGAGACTTTGGTTCAGAGACTAGGAAGACTCAAGTTGACTGTCAGATAGGTAGGAGAGTTGATTTTATTAATGGTGAGTCGTCTACGCATTGATTTCCAACCTGCACCATCTTGCGAGGGTACTTCTTTCGCAACTCCTCCACCTAATAATAATTAATAACCCAAGGATCCTTCTTCATCAGAACAACTAGGATCATATAATGAGGGAGATGTTTGATTTTGCATAATCTTTCTTTTTCTTTATTAATTATGTATTTCTTATTTTATTTTATCTAACTTTTTAGTTAATGATATTTTTGTTTCTTAATTTTGTATGCTATTTTTATTTCTTTTATGTTTTTTGTTCCTTTTTCATTTATGTTTTGCAAGGATGTTATCTAATATTGGATGGATAAGAATCAGAAATTCATGGTACTCGAGAAAGTGCCAACTCTTTCTCACTTATTATATATACTTATACTGTGTACATTGAGGACCATGTATAACTTTAAGTGTGGAGAAGGGGTTAACAATTTTAATGATTTTCTTAAGCTTATTATAATCTTAGTTATTAAATTTTATGAACTGGTCTCTTGACTTAATTGCAATTTCATCATCACTTTATTTCATTATTGAATATTGATTTAAATTAGTATGCAAAAAGATGATAGTTATAATAAAATTGCTTTTATAAGTCATATTTTTAATAATCATTGAGATAATCAAATTGAATTAAATTCCATATTTTTTACATACATAAAATTATCTTTTTATGAACTTTTAAGCTTAAGAGCGAAATTTGAAAATTTTAAAGCTCTTTTATTTCTTTCATCTATAGATGAATGATTTTAGAGCTTGCTTATATTATTCATATTAAGATCACATTTTTTAAATTAAAATCATTGAAATGATGAAGGCACTTAGATTCAACAATTTGTTTTAGATATTTCTTTGATAATTACCTTACCTTAATTTATCCTTTAGGAATAGCAAAGTTTGAGCCTTAGTCTTTTTCATTGTTTATACCTAATTATTAGCCTTTATCCTATTTTTCTTTCAAGCCTTTTTATTATTTTGAACCCTGAAGGTTATTTACATTATTTGATTTTTTGAAACTTGAAATTTTGATAGGTTTAATATCTATTTAATAATGGTACATGATGGACGCTCGAAATTATTTTGATTGAAAAAAAGAGCATAGAAAAGAAAAGAAGAAAAATATATAATACGTTGGTTTTATCATGAATGGGCCTATGTATTGTAACAAGTTTCATGTAATGTTCGCTTTAGTAAATTTCCTTCAAATTAACCCTTTTTTTATCCCCATTATATCTTATCTAAGCCCCATTACAAACATATAAAGCCCTTTTGATTTTTCGTCTAGATTATACATAGATGGTAGAGATCTGATAAATTGCAAGTTTATGGTAAGAGTTCCATTATGCATTTTGATACTTTTTACCCTAAATACTTGAGTGCATTGAGTGAAATCTTGGTGAGGGTGTAAAGCTTTATGCTTTTGATTTCAATACAATTAATGAAGTGATTATTATTAATATTGACTTAAGTTTATTTTTAGGATAACTTGATTCCAGTTAATTTAATACGATATTATGATTTAGAGTATGAATGGACAAGTTGAGATTGATGAAAGATAGATGTTGTAAGATTTATGATTTAAACTATAATTTCCTTAAGGATAAGCAAAAGCTTAATTGCAGGGATGTTTGATAGATGCATATTTGACTATATTTATATACCCATATTTCATGTATTTTTCTTGATATTTTATATTTTTACTGTATATTTGGTCATTAATTCACTCTAAGTGCATTTATAGGACCAAAAGGAGAAAGATTTGGATGAAAACGCGACATAAAATAAAGATTTAAAGCAAAATAAGAGGTATAAGGCCATGTCTATAAACGTGTAAATCTCCTAGCCTATGAAAAATTGCAATTTACGGAGATTTTAGAATATACACGGTCTAGTACACGTCAGCATATTAGACTGTGTATCTTCCAGAACCCTAAAATTTACTAGAGTGGAGGCTAATTAAGAAGAGCAAAATTTAAGAGCAAAATTTTGGAGCCAATTTTAGACGTGAAGAACATTTAGAAGGGATGATATTAATCTAAGAATGTGGAGAATGTTGAAAAATCATCAAAAGATCCAACAAATTACAACATCAAACCTCAAACTTGCAAGAACATTCGATAGATGAGAAAGGGATATTTAGTATTATAAACTCTTTGTTTTCTATTCATTTTTCTTCCTATTTATCTTTGGTTTTTTTTTGTATTATATGTAACTAAATGTTTTTTAGTGTCTAGGAGCGATGAACCCTAATTGGGATAACAATATGTTTTGATTATTTTATTTTATGTAATTATTTTGATTGATCTATTATAATTCATAAATATGTTCTAATAGATCCAAAATATTAGTACATAATATGATTTTATATCATGGATCTTGAGAAATCCTATCTATGAATAGATCTACTATAATTGAAAGGAGTTTATTGCAAACATAGACATAAGTCGACATAAATCTTATGGATTAAGGTCAAACCTAATAGAAGAATTCATAAATTGATAAAGCAATCCTAGAAAATTTAACCTGAATGATTTCAATTAATAAACCTGTGGATTAGTTGGTAGTAGTCACAAGAGAGTTATTAGCATAAGATAGGAATTTTCACAGCCCAATAGTAATTTAAACAATTGCATGATAAAAAGGTTAATTATCTAATAGTTTTAGGGTGATTCATCACCTAAAAATTAATCTTTGAAGCTGATTTTTATAAGTGATTTCCTTTGTTTCTGTGTTCATTATTGTTTCCTACTTTAGGTTAATTGTTTAAGTTTTATTTTCTTTATTAAAACCAAAAATCTAATCTATATGCTAGATAATAAGAGAAATCCAATTACTAATAATCATTGTCTTCGTGGGATTGACCCATACTTACTTTTACAAGTTATAGCTATGTTGTGCGCTTGAAGTTACTTCAAATATTAACAAACTAAAATTAGTCAATCAAAATGCTTTTTCCCTCTTCTCATGGCATTAAACTAAATGTATAATCTTCTAAACTGCAACAAATTATAAATAAGTATTAATATACTGTATAACATAAAATAATGAAGTAGGAAGTATTAATATGGTAATGAAATTTTCATTTTATTAATGACTATATCAATGAACTCTCTTGATTTCTCGATAATTGTAACTCAACTTTTGATCTAGGATTTCTTATCTTCATCTCTTATACATAACCTTGCAACTTTACATATTCAATATATAATATGTTGCTCTCTCTTTCCTCAATCTCTTCTTTGCTCTTCTACACATGCTTAAATTAACAAAAAAATTGAGATTTTTCCTACATTCTTTAACCATTGTTTTTGTTGTGATACTAAGCTTCTCTAAAATTCTATCATTGAAATGTCTCAACAAGAATTTGACAAAAAGTAATTTTGGTTTTTTTGTTATGAAACAAGTGTGATCAGGGTTATAAGTTTTAACCTAAAACATCTCTCATTCTTATCATATCTAGCATACAAAATCCATAGGCATCCGTCAATACACACAAACCTAATCCAATTAATCTCACTCTTTTTTAAGCTAACATTGTATCTAGTATGTATTCCATAATCGACAACAACATCTTTAAATTCTTTTGTAGTTTTAAACTCCATTCCCATTATCCATTTAGGTGCAACATCTATAGGATTATCCCTAACATTTAAACTGGGTCTACACAAAGCATTACCTACCTTCTCTCACTAGGAAATTCATCAGTACTAATAATATTACCACAATCTCTTGATTCAATTTTAACTAGATGATGGCCATCTAGAATGTCTACATAGAAGTTTGATTGAAAATGTGAACCCTATTCCTCCATATTCTCATCTATATATGCACCTTGTTCCTTCAAATTTTCATTCACATCTAAACCTTATTCCTCCATATTCTTATCCATTTATGCACTTTGTTTCTTTAAATTTTCATACATCTAAACCCTATTTTGCCACATTCTCATCCATTTATGCACTATGTTCCTTTAAATTTTTATTCATACGTGTATCCTGTTCCTTCCTATTCCTATAAGCACCTAGTTCCTCCATATTAACACCCTATTCATCATTTTCATGGTCCTCTACTCTAGTTACATGTAATATGTCAGTAGTATGGACATGTGTTTCTACTTAATGAGTTATATATACATCAACAAACCTATATATTTTCATAAGGTTTTCTAGCCTAATACAACTTTTTTTTTTTTTACTCTATAACTCTCAGGGACCCTTTATGTTAAAACCATGTACTCTATAATATGCTTTATTAGTTTGATTATATGTTAACCCCATTCTCGTCTCATATATTTGTATATTACTAACATATTCAATGTTAACATTGTCAAATGTAGCCATATACCTACCAACATATATGGATTCAGGCTCCAATATGAAATATCCACCATAAAAAGGCCTTGTACTTCCACATTGATCCATTTAAACCTGCAACAAAAACATTAAAAATAATTTCATTGACATTAAAGACCTCAACACAGCAAGGTATTCATAAGCAAATTCAAATCATAAAGAGTATGAAATAATGCATCCTCTCTTAATCTAGAATAAAAAGTGATAATAAATTGTTAATTACTTAACTACCTTATACCAATTAAAATAAAAACTCAACTAATACAAATTAGCTCCATTAAGGTATCATAGTAACAAGTTTCTTTAGTAAATGGTCAATTATGAGGTTAATAAAATAGTATGTTAAAAAATCAACATTTTGTCAATATTTAAAACACTCTAAAGAGTTAAAAGAGGCTACTTTCTAGTAAAATAATATGACATTTACTAAAATGAAGAAACCTATTCTATTAATCAAGGCATTCACTTTAGTTATTCAATATAAAAGGCAACTTATGGAAGAATATCATAAGCAAATTCAAATCATAAAGGGGAAGACACAATGCTTCCACTCTTAGTTTAGAATAGAAAGTGATAATAAATGGTTAATACTTAACTACCTTGTTCCAATTAAAAAATAAAAACTCAACTACTACAAATTAGCTCAATTAAGGTATCATAGTAACAAGTGTCTTTGCTAAATGGGGTTAAAACATTTACTTTAGTTATTTATTATAAAATATAACTTATTAACAATAAGTTAAGAACTAAATTTAAAGAAGAAAATAATATGACGAGAGGAAATTATAGTAGATAAAGAGTGAGAGGGTACTAACATTTTATAGGCAGAGGACGGTTTTGGGATAAAGAAAGAAAAAAGGTAACGTGTATTCTTTATGGCTTAACAAGACATACTATTGATATGTGTTATAAGAAGCATATTTTTCCTTCAACTTTCAGTTTAAATAGAGATAGATAGATATTAGGAATGTAAATCAAACAATTTGTTCAATTTTTAATGAACCAAAATCCTATGATGAAATGTTAAAAGTTGTATATGATACAAATACAAAGTCTTCTAAGGTTTCGTTAAACAAGGAACAATATGTACAGTTGATTTTTGATGTAGTCTAAATTTGTAACTATGTGGTTTGCATCCAAGATTGAGAAAAATTTTAGTTTTAAAATTGACAAATCCAAGCTATAAATGAGGTAAGGGATAAATGAACTAAAGTAGTCTTTGTAGATCACTCCATACCACTTGATACTACTATCACACCTACACATACATTCAGCGAAAAAAAGTAATCATGAAAAGGAAGTTGTAGCAAATTTATATGGGAGCACATGAGAGGCAACCCAAAGCATATATGTCCCCCCATGGGATTGCCTCCTATATATAGCCTAAAAGAAGAAAGCAACTAAAACACACAATAGAATCTAACAAACAAAGTTGATACAATAAACTTAAGACCAGACCATATGAGACCCAACATAAAACACACGTCCCCGTATGGGATTGCCTCCCATATGTAGCCCACAAGAACAAAACAACCAAAACACATTACATAATCTAATAGGCAAAGCAGATAGGCAACAATAAACTCGTGACATTGTAAATTCTTTACCATAGTAAACTAAACACGTTGTTAGTTGAAAATGGTGAGGACTTCGTAGGGCAATTAGTGACAATTTAATAGGACGATTGGTGATGACTTCACTGATGACCAAAAACTGTTGTCGTAGGTTAATTAAAGATAGTGATGAAGAAGGTGAATTGGTGAAAATTGGGAATTTTTACTCTGTTAGTGAAAATTGGGAGTTAATTAGTTAACTTAATTTATAACTCTAGAGTAGTTACTAATTTTAATTAGTTAACTTAATAAGTTAGTTGGTTAATTTAATTTGCTTGGTTAATAAAAGTTAGGGATAAAAGTTAGGGTTATATGTTAACTTAACAGGTTAATTAATTATAATGGGTCCCATTGGAAAAAATATTAGTAAAATTTTTATTTTTTAATTTAAAAATTAGGTCCCACACTACCATATGGATCTAATGTAGTAGTGTAGGACCCATCTCTGGATTAAATAATATAAACATCTGTAAGGTCATCACTGACCTAGCAAAAAATTGACAACATCATATAACCATCAGTTTCTATGTTATTTTAGGGTTATATTTCAACAATTTTCAAATGTTAGGGTATAATTTGTTCTCAATGAAATGTTAGGGTTAAATTTGTCAAAAGATATAAACCTTTTCGGTAATTTTCCCTTGTTTTTGTAAAAGGAAAGAGTATAAAGAAAATCATGAAAAGAATTTTATATTTTGATGTGTATAATTCAATGTACAAAAGGGTATTTATATATAATTATTCTATGTAAATATCCCTAGTTACATGTTATACAATCATATTAATTAACTAAGATCAATGATAATACTATATCAATGAGAAATAAGATAAGGTTTAATCTTATAATGATAAAATTATTATTAACATTATCACACCTTGAGTTTGGAAACTACATTTGGAAAGCGTCAAGGTGGATGAGACTTTGTGAAGATGTCAAGACTATGAGGAAATGGGAACAAGTTGTATAGTCCCTTAGAAAACATGAAGTCAAACAAGATGACAATTGATCTCGATATGTTTGTTATGTTCATAAAAGACATCATTATGAGTAATTTGTATAGTGTTATGTTTATCACAATAAAGAGAAAATGCAGATGCGAAAGGTACACTTGTATCTTAAAGCGGTTATTGTAGCCAAAGGAATAAAAAGGTGGTATCAATAAGAGCTCTATATTTGGTTTCTACACTGGATCAAGAGACAATTGCTCGTTTTTTTCTACGTCAAGAAATGAGAGATGTGCTTAATAAGAAATAGCCAGTGGATCTATTGGATCCCCAACCCAATCAAGATTAGAATAGCCTTGTAGTTCTAATGAGGAAAAATAATGAAAAATAAGATCATAAAATAAAGTACCTTAAACATATCTCAATATATGAAGAATAATAGAGAAGTAAGTTATACAAGGTGAAAACATGAATTGACTCATGATTTAAACAAAATGAGCAATATCTAGATGAGAGATAGTAAGATAGATAAAACTGCCATCTAATTAGCAATAAAGTATACCATCACTAAGTAGACTCCCATCAATAACAGAAAGGTGATCATTGGAGTCAAGTGGTAGTGATGTCAAATCGAGAGATGAGATCAATAGCATAATTTAATTATGACAAATAGTATCCAAATTCATCCAAGGATACCTCAAGACTAAAAAAAAAAGCTCATATTACCCAAATCTTTCATCTTTAACTACTGATGAAGAAAGGAATTAAGGGTAGAGATATTGTGTACGTCATGACCAATTATTATCATATCATCCTTATAGAGAAGGAAAAGAGTGTACCCTTGATCTGTTTTGTGAAGAAACAAGGCATAATCATAAGATTTGGAATTAAAACCATGTTGTCAAATGGTGGAACTAAATTTTGAAAACGTGGCTCAAGAAGCTTATTTCAATCCATAAAAGGCTTAATGGGGATGACAAACTTTATTGGGGGGATGATCACGCCCAGGAGGTTACATGTACATTTTTTCCTATGATATCTCCATTAAAAAAGCATTCTTGACATCCATTTAGAATAACTGCCCTCTTTTGCTAGCAATAACAACAATGAGACTGCATGTAATACTGGACTTTCTGAGCCCTTTTGTGTTGTTTTGTATTCGGAGATATTACTATATATTGATATATACATGGTTGTATATGAGTTAAAAGATGTATTTGAATCCTTTTGGTGCGTATGCCAGTGATATATAATGTTATATGCCCTTACCTGAACTTAGAGTTCATCGGTATGCAGAATCTTGGAGATTTCCAACATATGTGCTTTTAAGTGTGTAAAACCAAGTCCATTGGATGGATATGATCATGGTGGTTAAATTAATTGTGTTCTAATGCCTTAAAGGTGATTATATATGATTTATCATACACTTAAAAAAGCTAAATTGGAAAAGTTGATGTATATAAGGGCTTATTTGCAAATTGTCAAAAGTTAAAGGACTTAATTGTAA
>JAOQMP010000209.1:20568023-20580677 GCA_027563575.1 Erythroxylum pedicellare
AGTTCTAACATTCCAATAAGCTATAGACATATAGATAATTTCACATTTGATTATTAATTTTACATTTAGTTTTAAATATTAATTAATTAAATATCAATTTTTAATTTTAAGTTTTAACAATCATTATTCTTTGCATAATACATAATTAATTAATTACATACTAATCCTATTTTAAATTTCCATTTTCAATTTCAATTAAAATTTTCATGTAACAAATTAATAACAAAATTTCAAATCCATTCAGTATTCAAAGACAATTCCAATTCCAAAACAATTTCAATTCGGTATTCAAAAACCAAAAACCAAATCCATTCCTCCACAAACATAGCAAACGCAAATCCATTCCAATTCCTCCACAATTCCAATTCGGTATTTAAAAACCAAAAACCAATTCCATTTTCATCAACTCATCAACACCAACACACGGCAAATGCAAATCCAATCCATTTCCAAATTCCAATCCACAACACAAAAAACAAAATTCATTTACCAGTAATTTTTGGAGTATCAACGGTAACACACACCCAAAAAAATTATTTAACTATCGGATTGTCTCGGGTCTTCACTTCGGTATTTGGGTTGGGCTTCGAGTCGTGCCTCTGTGAGCTGTTGGAAGGTCGATGGTGGTGCGGTGGTGCAGCGAAGAGAAGAGGTGACGTCGAGGAGGAGCTGTCGAGGCTAGATCTACACGGATGAGGCCAGATTTACATGGAGAGGAGGAGAACGGAGAACAACCGGGGCGACTAGGCGAGGAGGGGAACAAAGCGTCGCGATGGTGAGAGGATCTCCAGACACCGGCAACAGAGACGGTGAGACTGTGAGAGGTTGAGAGCGAGAAAGTGAGAGAGAGAGGCTTAGAGAGAAGAAGAAATGAAGAAGAAAGAAAGAGTAGCAGACAAGAGAGTCGCGGGGGGGGGGGGGCGGGGGAGTGGGGTTGGGTAAAAATTAGGTTAAAATTTTTTTTGCAGATAAGTCCTTGGAGTTTTTTAAAATTCCGAAATTGCTCGAAATTTTTCCGGAATGTTAGATACCGACTGGTACCCAACGGAAAACCCCAATATTGGCGGGTATTTATGGCCGATACTAAGGTTGGGATTCGAATTGCGTTCTCTGACTGGTACGATACGTTCCGGCCATAACAGAACGGATCCCGTAATCTTGACAATGACACGATTGGTTGTTTATCCAAAAATTGCACAAAATACCAACTTTCTGCAACTTCCATGGATTTGTCATATTCCTCCAACTACAAAAACACTCTCAATCTCATAAAAGGTGTAAAAGCAATCAGAGTTCGGTTGCCGCCCCAATAATTATAAATTGTACACCTGCCACATCGACAGTCTCCGTTTAAATGGACCCATCTGAATTGTACTTGATTCTTGTTACGAAAAGATATAGGAAAGCAGCAAATTTATCAAGGTAGACGGTTAAGAAGAGAATCTTTCATTTGAGACTTACCGTTAAGCTTAAGCTAAACTGACAAGATGGTGTTCTTGTTCATACGTGAACAACTCAGCCTTTACTTCGAGGAAAGCCTGCTAAAGCCTGTGAACTACAGAGGATTCAGCTCCATCTGGATTATCTATGCAAAACGAGTACCAAACCATTACAAAGTCCAAGTAGTTGCTGATTATGACAAAGGGTATTGATCATTTCATTCATTCATTGGCTTGCTATGGGTTGCTTTCATCTCAAGTTCTAACGCAAAATCACTTCATTCACTCACTTCTTTCTTTGGACAGGCGTTTCACGATTTGACTGAACCAAACGTCAAGGTCACGATCATGAGATCTTTAGACTTTTGTGGTTACAGAAGCACCCACAGAGACAACAATTTGAGAACATGACAAGATGTTGAAAGTCTGATTACTCACACAGGTTCAATCAGCTGCTTACTCAGCCAACTTCTCCATTCAATTATCTTCATATATTTGAAACTTCCACAGGGTAATATCAACTTCACTTTCACACCATATTTCACAACTGAAACCTTTGGAGGTACCAAGGACTGGTCAGTCTCAAACGAATCAACAAAAAGCCGAAGAAAATCAATCAGGCGTGTTACTGAACTTGCAACAACTTACAAGGAACAAAACACTCCAATGCCTTAGCTTAATGATTTCGTTCCAAGTATAAATGTTACAGTTCGAAACTAAAGTTCTATCAAAACTGGTCCCTGAAAAATAAGAAAAATGTTAAAAATTTCTTCCACAAGAGTGCTACAATGAAACACAATCTGAGATAAGAATTGATCTGCTGAAGACCCACAAACAATAACTTTAACCACCACAAATCTAAAGGCAACCCGTCGTAACTGGAACAAGCAAAGATTAGATGCAGTCTTTGTGAAACAAGCATACACGATCAGTTCTGGTTCTGCGGTTCATTAAAGCTTTCGTTTCATGAATCTTTAGCAGCAGTAGTAGTTTGTTGCATTCGGCGCTGGTGAACATCCCAATTATACACTCGAGCAATTGTGACCTACCAGAAGTAGCTTCAAAAGTCAAAAACAAGAGAATTTCCGTATGGTTATCAAGGTACACTACAGAGCCCTTGTATGTTTTTGGCTGCTTTATGCTGCATATCCAAAAACCTCGATGCGATTCACATTATAGTCATGACAAGATTGCAATGACACATTAAGAACTGAACTTTGACACTACCTGTGTTATTGTGACCTGGTCCCTCAAGAATTGTAGATCAGCAATAAGAACTTCTAAACTAGCTTTAGCATTTTCTAAATTTTTCTGTAAGAGAGCAGTTGCCTGCACCGTGAGATTAACTATATTAATGTGCATACTTGATAAACAAAAATAGTCTCTTTTCCAGAGCTCTTAAAGATGAAAACAAACCTCATCGTAAGAATATTCCAACATGACATTAGCCCCTAGCCAAAGACACACCGCCTCAGCATCCTCTATCTTAGCCCTGGAAAATATGCCTTCAGATACTTCAGTATCAGCAATAAGTGCCTGCATGAAAAGTGGAGATGTGATGCCTAACTTGCTAGAGCAGAATCTGAGACAAATAGAGAATTGAAAAACATAAGCTGTAAGCTCATCAATGTATTGTGTATGTAATACATCTATTGCAACACAAACACAAATATCGATGATAAATTGTGAATTATAAGGGGTAATCTCCAAGTTCATATCATTTTATATGCATGTTGATTGAAGGTTACAAGTAGTCCAAACATGAATTGCACATCTACAGATCAGAAAAGGATAGTATAAATGGCAACTTCTCTCTCTAAACACAGACTCTCTCTCTCTCTCTAAACTTAGACTTCGTTTTCCATCTTCAGCTACTACAGCTTCCTTGCAGGATTGGGATTTGCATGGAATCCCTTGAACACAAGGGACACCTACCCAAAAAAGTGCACATCCAGAAAAGGGAGGAGGATACAACACCGGGTTCCAAACCAACCTATGAAGAAGGCATTTAGGACGTTGCATGGCCTGATGAGGACGCAGTTGAGATCGAAGAAGGCGATATCCCCCTCTGGGAGAAAGCAGTTGTCATGAAACTGATCGAATGTCGTATTGGGTACAAGATCCTCTGCTCCAGACTGAAAACCATGTGGAATCTGAGAGGCCCTATGAAGATTGTCGATCTAGATTACAATTATTTTCTTGTCAAATTCCTTGACGATGGAGACTTTCTTAAAGCACTGATGAATGGCCCATGGGTCATCTTCAGTCAAGCACTATCTGTCCAACGCTAACTGAGGTCACGATCAGCGCAGAACCAGAAAGAATAGGGCTGATACCCAATTGGGAGGCTCGAGGTTTTCACTTTTGACAGACCTGGATCTCATGGGAGTAGAGCCTGTTGGCAAGATAGCGACTTCTGATCATCGAGATCCCACTGGTGTTGGACAGCGATTTCATCTGACTGACGTTGTTGGCAAAGGGCAGGCACAAGGGCATGGGGCAACATCCACGTCTGCTAGAATAAAACGTCATGTGCAGCTCGGCCCAAAAGGTAAGTTGCAGATCACTCTACAGCCAACTAGGAGCTCTCATCCGCAAGACGAAGGTTTTCCAACAATGGCTTCGGAGGATCTCACAGACGTTCAACTACAACCCACCGACACGATTAATCATTTAGCAGTAGTAATTCCTTCCCACTCTGAAATGATCTGTGATACTAAAGCGGTTGTGGTAAATGGCCTAGAGGTTAAGGAGCGTCGACAACAGCAAGCAGGAGCAGAAAACACATAGGTGGAATGCAGGGATAGGGCGGGGGTGGACGCGCTCCCTCCCACTGAACCACCAGACACAACAGCTGAAGGGTTGACACAGGCGCTAGATGAAGTTCAAGGGATGGACATTCTGGGTAGTGGAAACAAGGATGCACAGTTCAGAAGTATCAACTTACACTCGGATGTAAGTAACCACGATCATGTTTCTAGTTTCTGATGTCGATATTCATTTGGAATTGCCAGGGGGGGGGATAGTGCACTGACCATACTACATAATTATATACGTATTTATAAGCCTGGAATCATGGTTTTGTTGGAACCCCGTATTAGTGGTGATACGGCCAAACATGTGATTCAAAAACTAGGATTTGACTACTCGTTTAGGTCGAAGCTGACGGTTTTTCTAGCGGGATATGGTTGCTTTGGAAGACTGAATTTGAGATCTCCATGGTCATAGCACATCGTCAATTTATCGATACACAAGTCAAATATGGTTGTTACCCGTTCAATTTCACGCCAATTTATACTAGCCCGCCAATTTCCACTCAAAAAGAACTCAAGCCGTTGTTAAGATGGGTAGGTAGCTCTATTTCCAGACCTTGGCTAGTGGGAGGAGATTTTAATACTAAAATGGAGTCTTCGGATAAACGGGGTGGAGCCACGTTCGCCAGGACGGTGAATAAACATTTTCAGGAATGAGTGTATGAGTGTGGTTTGCATGATTTGGGTTTTGGAGGATCGAAGTTTACTTGACGAAGAGGAACGATACAAGCTCGATTGGATAGAATTTTTGGTTCGACGTCTTGACTTAGGGACTTCCCTCAAACGGTTAATAATCATTTACCTTTTCTTGGTTCAGATCACCGTCCTATGTTGATCCACATAATCAGCTCTCACCCGAGAGTTACAGGATCTCCAGTGTTTCGATTTCAAAACACTTGGCTAACTCATGCTGGCTTTGCCGATGTGGTCGCGGAGCACTGGCTACCAGCTGAGGAGACGTTCAGTAAATCTCTAGCCAAATTCTCTACTCACCTTATGTGATGAAATAAATTTGTTTTTGGTAATACATAATTTGCCAAACTCTTGTCCATTTAATATGTCAATTGCACTAATTAAAAGTTATTTGTTTTAATTTTAGGCACATATTGAATTTGAAACGTGGCGTTGGTTGCAAGAGTTTTTGAGAATGAATAGAAAAGTGGACTATAAGTTAAATTGTCACACATCAGCTACAGTAAAAAGGAGGTAATCTGAGTCAATTTTGGTGGCTTAGGCGTGGGCTGTGAGGAAAGAATAGAAGAAAAACAAAGAGCAAAAGGAGGTTGACGGCGTTAGAGAGGCTGGCGCAGAAAGTGAAGAAAAAAGGGGCTGATTAAATGTGATTATAGGCATGGAGAAAGCAGCAGATGGTGACTAATAAAACAAAAAACAAGCAGCTGGTGGCGTGGACTGGAGAGAAAAGAAAAAATGAAAACAACGCACAGCCCTCACTCACCAGACTTCCACACAGCTAACCTCCACAAAAACAAGAGCCACTACTCAACATACACTCATCACTCACGTAAAACAATCACTGAAGAGATTCCAATTAGACGTTGGCATATGGTTGGTGAAATAACGTGAGTTGGTGGTGGTTTTAAAATAACGTGGGCTGGAAAAACATTAGTTGGTGGAGAAAGAAAAGGCTGAAGCAACAACATTGGCAGCTAGGAGACTCTCTACTCCACACATAGATGTTAGCAGCTGATGAGTTGAAGACGACACGTTTGCTGGTGGAGATTAAAAGACTTAGCAGCAGGTGGAGATATGCAGATGAAGACAGCTGTTGAAGCAAGAGGTTGAAACGATAAAACACGCGGAGCTGGGGAGAACGTGAATAGCTGGGGACAGTCCATTGGAGGAGATAAAAAATGTTAGCAAGGGGCACACTCTTGTACACTCCTCTCCACTCACGTTGCACCATTACTCAACACTCTCCACTCACACAATGAAGCCAACTGGTAGCCTCAAAACACGTTGAAGTTGGTTGGAAAGGAAAGGAACGTTGAGCTAGGGAGAGAACAACACGTTAGCTGGTGGAGACTCCTATGTAGACAGCTGGTGCATGAAGAAGGGTTTATGTGTGAGCTGAAGAGGAAAAACAAACGTTTCAGCTGTGGAGAAAAGAAGACGTGGAAGCAAAATGTTGAAGCAGCTGGAGAGTAACGTAGCAGCCCCACTCCAACAATACATACTCCACTCCATTCACGCGAGCTTAGAGCGTTGGCTAAAACATTTTTCAGTCCTAGCAGCCACAATTTTGATAGGATTTATTTTATTTTTATTCCTTATTTATTTTAATTGTGTGGATTTAATGAATGCAATCATATATTATGACCATGATTTATGTTACATTGATGACTATGTGTAAGTAAGTTTTTCTTTTCGGTTAAGGTTAAGATTGATATTAAATTAGGATAATTTTTGTGGCATTGATTTTTGCTTGATTGAATGCATATTTAGTCCTAATTTAGTTTGATCACCTAAATTAAGGCCTTAGATAATTGAATGTCATAACTAATAGGATTTAATTTGTCGGAAAATTAATCAAGCGACATAGTTGAGACTAAAGTGTAGACCAACCTTAGAATCTTGTGTGAGGATACCTAGAATTAACAAACTTAGTTTTAGGCTTCTTGAATTGAATGCCTTTTATTCCGAATTATTTATGAACCAAGTGGGTGACTCAGATTTAGAAGAGAAGGGAATCCCCATGAGCATTGAGTTTGACTTGCTTTAGTGAAGTAATTCCTAGATCAATCTATCGCTACAATTTTTAGTATCCAATCCAATTGAAATCCAATACCTTAACTGATTTCAGATCAATCAATTCTTGATCATCCGAGTAATTTTTCATCGTTTAATTTAATTGTCTTGCGTGTTGGAATTCCCTTGTGTACGATATCCGATTCTTATCGTTTTATATTACTTATCGACAGGGTGCGCTTGCCTCTTATTAGTCTAGATAGAATTCAATTTATATTGTTTTGTTTAGACCGCAACAGCTATGAAGGACGACAATATGGATTCGTTATTAGATTTAGTGGAGAAGCTGAGTGAAGACCTATTGCAGGTGTTGGGTGAGGAAAGTTTTTGGCATCAACATGCCAAATGCAAATGATTATCAAAGGGCAATCGGAATACCAAGTACTACCATACTCTCACTCTCTCTAAAAACAAGGAAATGAAGATAGAACGACTGTTTGATGGCAAAGGGTCAATGATTTTTTATATGTAACAACTGAGAGTCTTAGCAAGAATTTTTTTGATCAATTGTATACATCCGAAGAAGGGTCTAGCTACCAGTTACCACATTCAGCTGGTTTTCCCCTACTCTCAATGGAAAGCGTACAAGAGTTAGATCTTCCAGTCCATGAAACTGAAGTTAAGAGTGCGGTCTATTCTATGACCCAAATAAAGCCCCTGGCATTGATGGTTTCAATGTGGTATTTTTTTCAAAATCAATGGGATAGGATAGGACACAACAAGGTGGCGTTTATTCAGGCAGTGTTCCGTCTGGAACGCTGGGAACAAGATCTGAATCAAAAGATCCTAGTTTTGATTCCTAAAATATCCTCTCAGAGCAACCTATCTCAGTTTCGGCCCATTAGCCTCTGTACGGTAGTTTACAAGGTTATTGCCAAAGTTATTGTGAACCGGTTGAAAGCAAATCTTGATTATCTCGTTGCGGAGAACCAATGTAGTTTTATTCCTATAAGACAAATAACGGATAATATTATCATTGCACAGGAAGTCATCTTTTCGATGCGTAAGAAGCAGGGGAAGACCGAGTATCTTGCTCTCAAGGTAGATTTGGAAAAAGCATAAGATCGACTTCGGTGGGATTTCCTTCAGAACACATTAACTGTTATTGGGATCCCATTAAACCTAATCCGTGCCATTATGCAGTGCGTGATAATGGTGTCAATGCAAGTTGTCTAGCAAGATACCTTATCTGACCCCCTTCACCCTGCACGAGATATTGGACAAGGTGATCCGCTCTCGTCGTATCTCGTTGTGTTATGCATGGAACGACTAAGCCACCTGATTTTGCAAGAGGTGGGACGTGGGTATTGGAAACCAATAAAGTTAAGTCCCACGGGGCCTTCCCTCACTCATTTATTCTTTGTCGATGATCTCGTTCTTTTTGTAGAAGCTACGGATATGCAAACACAACTGATAGCAATGACTTTGGAAACCTTTTGTAAAGCATCAGGCCAGCGCATTAGTTATGCTAAAACGTGGATCTTTTTCTCTAAAAACGTTTCTCGGGACACAACACGTCGACTTAGCCAAGCATTGCAAGTTACCAGTATGAACAATCTTGGAAAATACTTTGAGAGTTCCGTTGATTCATGAGTGTACAACGCGACATACTTATCAATATATTCTCAATAATGCCCACAAAAAGTTGCCAGGATGGCAGTCTAGGATGTTATCCCTCGCAAGGCGAGTTACGTTAACCCAATCAGTAATTTCGTCGCTACCAATTTTCACGATGCAAACAGTGCACCTCCCAAGGCAACTTTGTGATGACTTGGTAAAAATAATGAGGGATTTTATCTGGGGTTCAACGGCCGAGAAATGGAAAATGCACCTTGTCAATTGGGCAGAAGTGTGTAAACCAAAAAAGTGGGGCGTCTGGGAATTAAACGCATTCGTTCTTCCAACGATGCGTTATTTACAAAGCTCCGCTAGGAATTCTTTACAAAACCCACTGCCTTATGGGCCCAGATCTTGCGGACAAAATATCGTGTCGATGCGTACCACCTCCCACAGACAATAGATAGGAATGGGGCATCGGTGGTTTAGAGGGGGATATCTGTGAAATGGCATTTTGTGCACCAAGGCGTTAACTGGTCTCTGGGCAACGAAAGATGCATTTATTTCTGGTTGGATAATTGGGTGGATGGTTGGGGATCGCTAATTTCAATAGCAACGACTCACATCCTAATAGCATCCTCAACGCTACAATTTCTTACTTTATTACTGATCTTGGTACCTAGCGTTGGAATTTATTTCAACAATATCTCCCATCCACCGTGTGTATGCTTATTGCGTCAATCCGTCCTACCACCAATGACCGGGAGGAAGACAAATTGGTGTGGGGGCAAACAAACCACCGGAGGTTCACAATAGCGTCTGCATATGACTTAATCGAGAATAGCAACACGGACGGGTCTCATAGTCTATAGGAGTCCATCTGGAAATGGGCAGGGCGACAGCGAATCAGGTCTTTCCTTTGGCTGGTGGTTAAGAGGAAATTGCTGACCAATCAACAGCGAGTGGCGCAACATATCTCAACGAACAGCAATTGTCACTATTGTGGACAGGAAGAGTTAACTCTTCATGCAATGCGGGATTGTCCTAGAGTAAAATCCTTCTGGTGCCAATTTCCTCCTGAATTGGTGACTAGGGATTTTTTTCAATTGGACGAGGGGTCATAGGTTCACTTCAACCTTAGACAACACTTACAGCTTCAGCAAGTAGAGTGGACAATAATTTTTGAAGTCGCCTGCTGGTTTTTATGAAAATGGAAGAACAACAGCATTTTTTAGGCCCCTTTTTTTTGGTCGTTAGAAGGCAATAGAATCGTCATGGATTACATTGATTGGATCGTACGGGCCCGAGCTGTCGAAAGGCGTATGTTTCAAACACAAAGTCTGTCGTTGGGTGCTTTAGTGGGTTGGACCAAACCAATGAAGTGTTGGGTCAAACTAAATACTGATGGTGCGGTAAAACAAGGGTCCAGCCTTGCTACAGCTGGAGGCTTAATTAGGAACTGCCAAGGTCGCCGGTGTGGTGGTTTCCTACAGAATATTGGAGCGGGCTCGCCTTTGGTGGCAAAACTCTGGGGAGTTCGTTCGGGACTCACACTGGCATGGGCACTTGGTTATCGTCATGTGGTCGTCGAATTAGATTCCCTAGAGGTTATTAACATTCTTTCTCCTTCCAATAGAGTAATGACTGACCACAATCTTTTTGTGACAGGTATCAGGGGATTACTACACCGAGCTTGGGAGGTGCAACTTCAACATATCTTTCGGAAAGGGAACCAGTGTGCCGATAGCCAGGATAATCTAGCCTCTGTATCAAGGCCGGGCCTTCATTTTATCCAGGAGCCCCCAAGGATTGTAATGGATTTCTTACACCAAGATATGAGTAGAGCGCGCTACCGTGGAACTTTGCGCTAGCGGGGTGTGCTGGCTAGCACGGATTTTTGTTTAGATCTTTTTCCCTTGTATGAAAAAAAAAGAAAAGGATAGTATACAAGCACAAGCATATTTTTGTTGAATCAAAAGCCATAATGCAGCACCTATGGTTTTGGAATTCAGAACTCAACACAGTGCAGGAAACAGAACAATTAAATGTCAAATTAACATTTAAGTTGACATTTTGATAATCATTTCATCAATGGAATTGGAACTTGTGGCATCTGAGGAAGAGAAGGCATAAAGGAGATAGATCTAAATGATATATCTGGTTTGGACTTCAACGAGATGGTCTCTTATACAGTTCTAGAGTTAGATGATCAAGCACAGAGGCATCTTTCATGCTTATATTAATGTCAAAAAGAAGAAAACCATTTCTAGATAATTGCAATTTAGCATTTGTAAATCAATAAAATAGGGCAGAGACTTCTCAGTTTTCAAACCTTTATATCTACAGACCGTTGGGCCTTCTTTCAGGCAGCTAGAATATGGTGTGGTTTAAGTAGGTTCAAATCTAAGCAATAAAATGTTTACAGTGGATTACAGTGATCAGTATGAAAAGACTACCATGACAATGTCTTGTGCAAGTATTTGCATCAAAATCAAGGAAAAAAAGTAAATATAAGATGGCTAGAATACCAAAAACTAACCTCACCAGTACCCTTCTTCACCTGTAAAGTGGCAACCACATCTAAGCATTTCTCAATATCAGGTATCTTTGCCTAAAAAACCCAATAATCAAAGAATTTAATCTCAGAATCCTTGAATATCACAGAAGATTAAGCAGTGAAAATTTTCATTTCAATATGTGGCATTGCTTTCATTAATGCTATGCAAGATGGTAAATTATATTACCCAACCAACAAAAACAATTCCAAATAACTGGTAAACATGTAATAACTTACACGATGGGAAAACAACATTCTTTACTTGCTATTAATAACAATCTAGTTAATGAAATACTGAAGGAGAATATCCAGGCATAATAAATTAAAGGAACTAGAACTACAAAATGAAAGTTTGATATCATTAGTTGGTTCACAGGTAACAATACCAGTGAATATGACATGAATTATTAAGATAGAAATAGTGCTAATATAGTTAAAATTAACTTCACAGAACATCAACTATAAAACGCCAGTTTTTACCAACTTCATATTCCACCAGAAGTCCTTGTGAAGAGTAATGTTCTGTCACAATTACGAAATAGATGGTCCATACGAACTATTAAAGTGAAGAGCTACCTGAAGATCCCTCTGCTGGGCTAGAAGTTTCATTTCCACCAATTTATATTGCTGAAGCCTGCAGAAGAAAAAGATCACCAAGGAAAATGGGAAAGAAGGCAGCTATTAGGGACTAATTGACACAGTAACTAAGCATTCACTACGCACACATGCTCAGAGAAAGCAATATCTAACAACATAACAAGATGAAACCAAATCAGCTAGCCCGTAGAACATAATCTTAACTCTAAAATCGATCTTAAATACAGAAAGATTGAAACTTGAACGAAAAGAACTGATTGAAAACCACAAAACAACCAGATTCTAGGAGAACTATGAGAACAATGAAAGATTGAAAAAAGGGAAAATGTCAAATAGGAAAACATAGAACCTTTCTTGGAGGAAAGAAAGAGCAGAGTTGACATCAAGACCAGACTGTGCGAGATACGTTTCTACATCCTCCACAAACTGAGCTCCCGGTATACCCCTTCTCTCCGCCGTTGATGATGATGGTAAAGATGATGCCATATGCTTACACAGTAAAATGAGAAAAAGACGGTGAGCATAGATTTGTGAGCTTCCAAGTTTGTGATTTTTTGCAGTATACTCGGGGTAGACACTGAGTGGGGCTGAGGATGACCCAAAACGACGACGCATTTGTGTGGTTTGTCTTATTTCTTGTCAATTGATGCTCGCTCTATTCGTTCAAATGGGTTTATTTGAGGAAAAAGAAAAAATGGGTTAAGTTTCACCTAGGGCAGGACATAGGTGGTTGGCAGTAATCCTAGCTACGTAAGATACCTAGGGTAAGACATACAAGGTGACACACGTGTTAGTAACACCAGTTGTAGAACAATAATAATAACTAACTCTATAATATGCCATGTCAAAATGTCTACAACCATAAAACTATTAATATAATATTTTACTATTTCGCTGTTCAATCATATTTTGTTAAAGCTCATTT
>JAOQMP010000209.1:20595997-20610859 GCA_027563575.1 Erythroxylum pedicellare
TATAAGTTGCTCTATGTAAGTGTGAATGTTTATTAGTTAATAACATTATTTTTTAGTCAGGGGTAAATATGTCATATGAAATAATTGAATTCAATTATAATCTTATTGGATTTGTTCCAAACAGTGTAATTGCATTCAATTCTAATATTACTGGATTTGTTCCAAACAGTGTAAATTGAATTCAATTCAATCTCATTAATGTAGTTGAATTCAATTCATTCATGAATTCAATTCGCTATGTTCCAAACAGCCTATTAATTAGGACATGATAGAGACGAACATGAGGAGTTTGGTAGGTTAAGAACGCATCATAAGCATTAAGTAGGGTTGCGGAGGAGAGGAGAGGGAGTTGACAAGACAATGAAAGAAGTGCAGATGAGAGAAAGAAGCGCAGATGAGAGAAAATGGAAGTTGAGAAAGGAAAGGAAAAAGACATAAACAAGAATAGCTGGAGGAGTCACATCGTAAAAGAAAAAGAGAAGAAGATGGCAACTTAAAGAGTAATGGATAGAGTAAGACGGAGTTCTCCAATTGTTGTATCACCAACAACAAGGATTCTAGAGGATCCGAATGTACTACTATTGCTCAGAGAAGTCTATGTGGTTCTGTTGATGGTGAGGTTAAGAAGCAAGGCCAAACCATTTTTAAGGGCCATAAGAATTATGATTTAATGCTTAATCTTAAATTGGGTATCAAGTACTTCATTTTCTACATTCAACCATTATGTATTTTGTTTGGTCTATATGGATAACTAATTGCCAATGTGAAAGTTGTTTTTTTAGGTACATCGTGGGGAAACATTCTTCAATAATGCAGGATTTAAAATAGAGTGACTTCGATCCCAATGAGAAGTTCTGGACAAGGTTTCCTCCTGAAAGATCAAAGTCTACTCCTCCACATTAGTCGGTCAACTTTTGGTGGAAAGATTACTGTCCTAAGGTGTTTAGGTAGTGTTTCATTCAAACTTAGGATGGTATCATATGATAACTCTTTACTTTTAATTAGGAGTGAGGTTTGAGTATGTATATGGAAAATCTAATATTCGATACTATATTGGTGATTGGTTGGTGTGACATGTTAGCTATCTGTGGAAGTGATGCTCTGAGGGAATTTTCATCTCAGGGGAAAAGCGGAAGCTTCTTTTACCTTACACAAGATGATCATTTCATCGTAAAAACTGTGAAGAAATCTGAAGTCAAGGTTTGTTTCCAAGCTATGGTCTTTGCATCTTCGAAAAATAGAAGATGAATGTTCATTGTTGCTCTTAAAAACGACAATATGATTTTATTTGTCTACTTGATAGATTGTCACCATTCAGCTAATATGTTTAGGTTCTGCTTGAAATTCTTTCAAGCTACTATCGACATGTTTGCCAATACAATAATTTGTTGGTAACCAAGTTTTCTGGAGTAATGTTAACCCATCTGATGGTTACGTGAGTGAGCCTGAGTTGACTGTAATCAATCCTCGAATGAAGTTTTGTATAGGACTGAAAGAGAGATGGATATTCGTGATAAAAATCATGATGGATTTGTTTCATTCACCAAGTATGAACCTCCTAGTTGGGCTCAAAGTTCAGGTCAATGTTGAAGCTCAATCATTATATTTATTGGCAATTTATATTGTTTATATTTGAATAATTGGGTAATTTTGAGAATATGTGTTGGTGCTATTTCTTTCATGCTTTGATTCTCTCTTAAGACATTCATTTTCAACCATAGAAAAACTTCTGCTAACAATTCCATTCCAGTTAACATTATCAAGAGAAAGCTATTTAAGGAAGTAATAATGTGTGCTCTATTTGAGGGGAAATTAAAATCTTAGATGGCATATGCTTCTAAAGAATCATGTGATTAGAAGCTAGTGCATTTATGGGCCTCTGACAATACCTACTTGGATTATTTGGGCAATGCAAGTGTATATGGGATGCTCATAGTTGAACAGAAAAGTTTTTCGAATTAGTTAGTAATTACTTGTACTACAATTTGTGGATCTTCAAAAATAGATTCTTTGATATTTTTAAATTCGTGTTTTTGTTATTATCTTAGGGATAGATTGCATATGTCAATGCTAATTATTTGTCTCTATTCACTACAATAAGGTAGACATTTAGCCACATTTTTTAAAAAGTATTCTTAACCTTACTCAAGCTATGGATGCACCTAATGCATATATGTTACAACACTTGCTTTTTATTTTACTCTCAGGTTGGATTGTTGAGTGCTTACATGATAAAGAAGTTGTACTTTGGAAAGTACTTAATGGTTTTTAATGAATATTTTGATGGATTACTTCCTCATTTCATTGCCCTCTTTTCTTTCTTAATTGAAAACAAATTAGCTTAATTATGCATAATTTTAAGCACTTTACCAATTTTGAAGTTACTTTTATGGTTCTCATGGCTAATGTTTCGTATATGATAGCTGACGTACGAAGTTGCTCTCATCGACATGGACAAATCTTAAGTCATTCTAGTTATGTTGTAATTTTTTTTTTGTAATCATAGTATTTATAATTTGTAAACTAGTCTTTGTATTGATTATTTTGTTTATAAGGATTGTTAAAGTTGTAATTAAAATCTCGTATATGAAGAATATTGTTTTTGTTGGTATAATTTAATGATTTTTTATATATATAATGCTTTAAATTATCAATTATTTTTATTATATTTTTGTATAATGAATTAGCACAAAAATCAAAATATTATATACATTAATATGGATTAAAAATGTCATAAATAATTATAATTAATATGATATAACATTTTCTTAAAATGTATATTAAAAATTTGACTATATTTTATAAAACATAGCTAAAAACATTTAGCTACATTTTAAAAAAACGTAGCTAAAACTTTTTAGCCATGTTTTTAGAAACGTAGCTAAAAACAATTGGCCATGTTATTGGAAAAGTCACTAATAATTTTTAGCTACGAAACTTAAACGTAGCCAAAATATATTGGCGATGTTTTCTTAAAATGTTGCTAATAGTTTTCTCTACTAGAATAAAGAATAGGCAAAAGCTATTAGCGACGATTAATAAAAAACGTCATGTATAGTTTTCAGCTACAGAGATTTGGCGACGTTTTTGGTGACGAATAGAAATCGTAACTAATGATTATTAGTGACGATTTTGAGATATTTAGTGACAAATTTTTTCGTAACCAAATGTTGTTTTTGTTGCAGCGAGCGAAGGATTTCTTGGGATTTTATCAATAGAACATTAATCATATAATTAATGTTGTTAAAGCTATGATACTAATAGTTAGCATCATAAAAGCAATATAAAGTTGATAAAAGAATGCTTTTTGGGTTTTGTCATTTGATGTTAAGCAGGAACTACTGTTAAATTCTAGTAATGGATGCCACCATAGAAGTTACCAAAGGTCGTATTCGATAGTGAACTGAACCTATTTTCTTTTTAATGTTTGATGCATTTTGTAGAGCTTTAGACACCGAGATCTGACACTTTAATTGAAAAGTTTGAGCATACTGTGCTCTTAAAGTGATTGAGTTAGGTGATTTAATAACTAATTTGATTGTTTATAACTGGTTAAGTGGGTTGTTTATATGCTCCTTTCTCTTTAGTTTTGAGTTCAATTATTAAGGATTATGTTTTTTTTGCATGATAGAACTTTTTAACTAAATTTCAGAGGCGCACATGAAAATCTGCAATAATGAAGATATAGTATCTTCCTTTTTTTTTCAACGAGGTATTCTAGGCAGATCTCAACTATAGGAAGACATCTTTAAATTATCCATACTTAGACTAATCCCCAATCAAACCGGATAGGTCCATTGCAGGAGGCAATTTTACCTCCAAATTTTAAATGGTTGCATACACAAGGAAGGTTCGAACCCACAACTTCATTTAAAAGACATGTCTGCGACTTGTCTCGTACCTTACCTGCTCATTGGGACACAGACCAAACCTCATCTATGCTTTTTAGTGTTCCTCTCTCTTACTATCGTGCCTTCATCGATACGCCTCTTCTTCATCCATCGCTCCATTTGCTTCTTCGATGGGACTTGTAGCTTCTGGCTTATTGGTACTTGGTCTTTGCCAGCTCGCTGCTGTTTCTCCGTGTTGTTGCTTATTTAATCAAATGACATTTCGCCACTTGGAACACTTTACACTAATCTATCAACTTTAAGAGTGATGGAAATTCTTAAACAATTCGAAGGAATTAAATCCAAATGTTTTGTCGTAGAATTTATGGGCCACGTGTATAAATATATATACGTAGATTTCTATCTCGGTTATAGGCCTAATAAAATGTGATCTAACTTTAGTAAATTAATTGGGCCTACAGAAATATTAATTAATTATTAGTTTGGGCCTGATGTATAGAAGCCCATTACGAGTCATTATGTTTAATGGACCCACAATAGCCCGTAAGTCAAAACTGACTATAAATAGAGTTGTGGTCCTCAAGTCAGATTCTTCTTGACATTTTCTCTGAAAAAGGTTAATTTAGTTTTCTTTGTTTTATAATGAGAATTCATTCGGTTTCTGAATCTTGGCTTGGAAGAATACAAATCCATCAAGTTTCGCTGTTTATGCTTCCGCTACGCAATAGATCAAGGTTAGTGTTCTTATTTATACATATATCATTATTTATTCAATCTGCCTGTGATTCTGGTTGATTGAATGTTTAGAAATCTGATTATAATACTCATATGACTATTCTAACATACCAACCTTCCTTTGTCCCAACCACCAATACCAAATTCGTCACATCGTCGTCTTGCAGACTGTTGAGCTAGCAAACACCCTGTTGCCAAAAGTTGTGATGACACCAATGTTGACTACAACTAATGTTGGTTTTCGGGAAATAGAGCGTCAAGAGTTGGAAACTTAAGAAGGCATTGCAGTTACCAGAATACCCAAATAAGAAGGAACTTAGTCGATGTTTAGGAAGTTTGATATTTCTCTTCTAAACGTGTTCAATGGTGATACAACAATGGAAAATGCTTTTCTCCGCTCCAAAGCTGTGATTGTGGGGAGAGTTTTAAGGAGTAGAGCATGAATTCCAGCAATATTATAAAACAATAAATAGTACTGTCATAGGGATTGTAGCAACTTCCACAAACTCACCACACATTGAAAACACCCTCTCACAATCTCACCTTCAAAACATGTTGGAAAGAAAATTCATAATGGGTTTTATGGGAACTCGAGAAAACATGTGGGGACAAAGTAGGGAAGCAAAGGATCAAAACGGGCTTGAAGGGGGGAAAAAACGGGTCAAGTTATCCAATTTTTGGGTCATAGTTTTTAATTTATTAATAATGTGGTGTTTCTTATAAAAATCAATGTATTCCAATGCACAAAAGTGTGGGAAGAACTTTTCTGGTGTAATTTTTACAAAGATGATGCTTTTGTTATTCGAACATGTAATTTTATAGTCACAGAATAAACAACTTTTATCAGTTACTTCAAAATTCTCCTTCTCACACTTTTACAGAATTCTCACTTTTGTCATAACTTGGCAAAAATTAATAAAAAATGACAAATAAAATATGCAGAATTTTTAATTAAAATTCAAATATTATTGTGTTAACCTTATTTATTATTAATCATCGTATATCTTTAATAATAATAACATGCTACTAATCTTTTCAGCTGAAGGAGAACAAATTGAAATTTTATTTTGTGCACATGGGAAAAAAATCTTCTTTATTTTGGGCAATCTGAGAAATATTTTACTCCATTGAATTAATAGGTTATAAAGAAAATAAGGAAATTACCCATAATCTTAAGGAGAAGGGTATAATAAAACTAAACGTAGGGTTGAAAGTGCAAACACATATTCTCTACTATCCACCGAATCCCGTAAATTATTGGTTTAACGGCTAGTTCACAAAACGGTAACCTCAACGGTCGGAAAATTCAAACTTTTATTTCCCCTGGTGCTCATATCTCCTCCAACAGATAATCTCTCGACAACTCTCTTTTTCCCCTGCTCCGGTACCATCCTCCCACGCTGTCTCTCCGGAGGCTTCCTTCTAATATCTTCTCTGTCCCCGTTAGACAGTAGGGTGAGTTCCCAAAAGTAGAAAGAGAAGTTGTTTTGTATCCAATATGCTTCAAGATATGTGGAATGCTCCTCCTGGTTTCAGACCTATCAAGTCTGCACCTTCTTCACCGGCCAAGCCTCTTGGCTTCTCAAGAACTCGATCTGAGTCGTTTCATGCCATCCACAAAGTCCCTCTGGGTGACACTCCGTATGTCAGAGCCAAGAATGTTCAAGTAAGTTTCTGAATTATGTTATTCAGACCTTAACATTACAGGTTTTTGTTATTTGATTGATAAGTTCTAAATTTGTCTTTTCATTAATCAGTTGGTGGATAAGGATCCAGAGAAGGCTATTCCGTTGTTTTGGGCTGCGATAAATGCAGGGGACAGAGTGGATAGTGCTTTGAAAGACATGGCAATTGTTATGAAGCAACAGAATCGGGCTGAAGAGGCCATTGAAGCAATCAAGTCACTGCGGAGCCGGTGTTCGGATCAAGCTCAAGAGTCGCTTGACAATATTCTTCTGGACCTTTACAAGGTTGATTGCTGATACTCGTTATGTATGCTAACTTATCTTGCCAACTTTTCATTTTTTTTAGTAGTAAGGTTTTACTAACTTGTTTTGTATTCTGCAGAGGTGTGGAAGATTAGATGATCAAATATCATTGTTGAAACACAAGCTCTACTTGATCCAACAAGGTCTGGCATTCAATGGGAAACGAACCAAAACTGCCCGTTCTCAAGGGAAGAAATTTCAGGTCTCCGTGGACCAAGAAGCAACTCGGTTACTTGTAAGATACTGAAACAATGATTCTTCATCTCAGTGTAACCACCGTAAGACTTTTTTAACTCACAGAATCGATAAAATTGTGTGTGGGTCAGGGGAACTTGGGATGGGCACTTATGCAACAGGACAACTACATTGAAGCAGAGGATGCATATCGCCGGGCACTTACAATAGCTCCTGATAATAACAAGATGTGCAACTTGGGTATATGCCTGATGAAACAGGGTAGGATAACAGAGGCTAAAGAGACACTGAGGAGAGTGAAACCAGCAGTTGCAGACGGTCCGAGAGGTATTGATTCCCATCTCAAAGCCTATGAAAGAGCACAGCAGATGCTTAAAGACCTCGAGTCCGATATGATGAACAAGGGAGGAGACCAGATTGAACAAAGTAGGCTCTTTGATGCCTTCCTTGGTTCTTCATCAATCTGGCAGCCCCAGCCTTGCAAGGATCATAATATCTTGCCAACAGAAAAGCCAATCAAATCCCATGGCGATGATTTCGCAGATGAGAACATTAATGCTAACATAGTAGCTAAGCAGATGGTCTTTCCTCAACCGAAAGGCGTCAAACAATTAGGACCTTTTGGAAACTCACTGAATGTGGATGCACCCCCATTCTATTCCAAAAAATTGGTTATGGAACCTGTGGTTAAGGAACCTACTGGGGATAATCTATGCCATGAGACTCTTAAGAGAACAAGATCAGGAAATGCTGCCAATTCAAACAGAAAGGCAGAAATGGGGTTCTTCACCAAGCCAGCTGTTGTTGACACAGACAAACCAGAAACCAAATCTAGAAGGTTCTCAGATGAAACGGAAGGCAGGTTTTCAGAGGTGTTGCCAGATACTAAGGACTTCGAAGATGCCATTCTAGCTGCTGTATTGGGTCCAACAATTGAAACAGTTGGGAGGAAGACAGTTGAATCTGGCAACCCTGGGATCCTTCAAAAGAAGATTGAAAAGAGGCTCAAAGTTTTTCAGGACATTACGCTCTCTCTGAGCCCAAGAGCCTGAAGTTGTCTAAGATATTCAACCTAACCTAATTTGGTTATCTAATTCTAGTATGGAGATGATCTTGTTCTCCCCTGTAGCAGTGGATGTAGAAAAGCATTCTACACACTATTTTTTCACTTATTTATGTAAGCCCTTAACATATTTTTTCAACCCAATAATGATGAAAGTTCCAGACTTTTACATGGTTATGAAATCAAACAGTTCAATTTGCCAAAGAAAAGTTAAATGGGATCTTAAGACAATCCATCCTAAGTCAATTTGTGAAGTGTTGACAATGTCCACGACAACTAATAGCAGATGAGGTTTATAGTTGATAGGTTGTTGAAGTGCTGGCATTTTGTGGCAACTTGCTCATTCTGTCCGAAAAAAGTTATACCTAAGCGACTTATAAGTTATTTCGGAATATCAAACTTGAAATAACATTCTTCAAACTTCTACTATTGAACAAGCCATTTTCACTCATATGAGGCAGATATTGTTTACAGTCTTTTCTGTGGAATATGGTTTATTTCCATTTGCAACATAAAGCTAGCCACTTGGAAATCATTGCTTCAAGTCCTGAAGAAACTGGAGTGAAGCCCAGCTCTGAAAGTTTCTTATGTGATGCTGCATAATCTGCAAAGAATGCATCCTCATCCTGCCATCATAACAGAAACAAATTGTCTAATGTCGCTAATTTAGTAAACAGGCATAACATCAACGTGAGAACACCTTTCCAAGCCTAGTAGTTAGTACCTTGGCATATAGCTCGACCAAGGTGCGGAATTTTGGATCCTCGACAAGAACCTTGTCAGTGGGGAGTTTTAGAAGTCCCTTGACACGACCTCTCAAAAGCTCCCTAATATAACATCATAGCTTAAAAGTGCTTGCCCAAATCCCATGTTTGATTGTACCGCATATACAAAACATACTATGTTGTTTAACAACCAGAAGAAAAATAAATGTACTGAAAAGGTTCTTACTGAAAATATGAGCTATCGAACTTCCAAGGGTTTTGAGTCCAGGGGCCATCAAAACCTGATCTCTCCCGGTGTGCCCTTCCCTAAAAAATCCAATCCTAAATTTAAGCTAAAACACCCTTTTATTATTCCAAATATTTCCATTAACAGTTACTTCTCTAGAAAAAGTACCAATGTGTGGCCTCCGGAGAGAGCGACAATGTCTTTGTCTGACAAACCCATGCGATAAAAGACATCCCTTAAATGCGAAGCATCTGCAACCAAACTGAATGGATTATAGCATTTGGCTCATGTAGTATATTTTAAACTAACTCATTTTTTCACATTACAGTCTTAAGAAGATTAGCTAGAACTGAGTTAGTTGCTTACCTTTGTGTGCATCAGGAAGACGTCCTTCTTCGGGCGATTCCGCTGAATCCTGATTGAGAATGGAGATGACTCCAAAGTTACTAAACATAAAATGTTCGGTTAGGTGATCAGGAAGATTTTCTTAGAAAATACCTTTCTGCCAGGAACGAAGTCAATTGTTGGGCCTCCAGTAATCTCTACTGCAACAACCCCAGCAAGCTAAAATTCCAATATCCTTAAGAACAAGTTAAAATGACATCCTGACATTTTGAGGTTTCATTTCATTTTGTCTTCCAAGGACAAAGGTTTTTTTGCGGGGCGATACATGCCCAAGTTTTGTAGGCCTTCCAGGAATAAAATTTGTCTAAATAACTTGAACAGACAAGAAACCAATGACTTCAGAAAACCTTAAATTACCTGGTAGAGATCAGCATATGTAACTTTGGGGTGTTTGGCCTTTATCTCTTCTGCAGACAGAACAAAGAACCCATCAGGGAAACGAGAAATTTAACTCCTAAAGCCGAACACTTTGAAGAAACAAATCATTATTTTTAAAAAAAATATAAAGGATGGGAATTGCCAAAAATGGAGGCAAAGACGAAACGCTCACCACATAAATCAATGGCAATCTTTAGCCCATTGTTTGCATTGTGACTATACTCTTGCTTCTCCCTTATGGAACCGTTAGGTCCTCCTGTACTGGTCTTGGCATCATAAGTTCCAGCGTCATGCCAACTTCAATAACAAAAGAACCAAAATCACCGGTTTGCATTCAACTGAAAATAACAGAGAAACCAGCTAGCTCTGAGAAGAAAAAAGGGAGTGCTGCAGTAAGTAAGTTTACGCTAAACGAAGCATTAAAGGAGCGCAGTTTTTGCTGTATATGAGAGCACGGAGGTCCCGACGAGCCTTCTCTATCTCCTTCAAGTATTCTGCATCTACTACCGGAGCTAAGCTCGAGGCCATTAGAGCGAGAAGTAGCTAACCAAGAACAGAAGCCTTTCTTGTTTCAATAGATGGATAGATGTTAGAAAAAGCCTGCAATTCTGTTTGGGACTATAAAAACTTTGGTGCATGGAGGTTGTCAAGGAACCATTGAAGTAAAGAAATGGCATTGAGTCAAATGTTGGGTTTGGCAGGGACAAAGTAAAGGATTGTGTATTGCTTTGTACGCAGGGAAGGTAGAACTCGTTGAATTGTTAGCCTGACTTTGTTAGTTACATAATAATTACGGGTGTGTACTTTGCACCGCAGAGTCTCATTTGGGCCATTGCTCTCAATAGGCCAGTAGCCATTTTCTTGCATCGGTCTTTTCATATCGGGCCTCTGGACCCATTATCTCGTTTCATCCTTCTTTCTCAAACGCAGCAGAAGTTAGAAGCGAAAAGTAAAGATAAATACCACTATGTATTTCCATCTTGGAGTTGCCTCTACTGTAGTGTAATCCTTACGTATTTTAATTACTAACAAGAAATAAAAATTACAAATGTAATTTTGATGACCGTTTATGGTTTGTGATGAGTAGAAATAAAAACGAAAAATGAGAAATGAAGCAGATTGATGACATTGACATATTTTCATGTCATTTCTCGCAGCCATATTGGGATAGTATTGGCTTTAGGTCAATTTCGATCACAACTTCTAG
Organism: Erythroxylum pedicellare; assembly: GCA_027563575.1. Classification (NCBI taxonomy): domain Eukaryota; kingdom Viridiplantae; phylum Streptophyta; class Magnoliopsida; order Malpighiales; family Erythroxylaceae; genus Erythroxylum; species Erythroxylum pedicellare. The sequence continues at coordinate 20,606,771 of JAOQMP010000209.1, forward strand.
CAATTCACACACCAAAAAGTATTATACGAGAATTAAGTTGTTAATTAACTGATTCAGCAACAATGATTTGAGAGTCTTGAAGAGTTGAAACTTAACATATTTCAGGATTCATGGCATGTTTGATACAAAAAAGAAAAAGGAGATAATAGACATTAAAAAGAGTGAGTTACTTAATAGGCACCATTTATAATACGCAACACAAGACATTAACTAGTCTAACATGTTGCGTCTTGAAGCCAATGTTATAAATAATGTACCTGTATTGATATTAAATTTGATTATAGTACGATATTATATTGGTATCGATCAATACTGAATTTTATTTTGAGTAATTTTTAAAAATTACAAAACGGTCCTTAATTTTTTTAAAATTACAAAATAATCCATCAATGTATTGTACTAAATACTTTTTTTATTTTACATCAATCATGTCTCTAAAAATCATAATAATAAAAACTTGAAATAAAAACAAAATTTATTTCTATTAATATCACTTTTCACTTATTTCACATATAAAAAAGGAGAAGAAATGATAACATGAGATTTCATTTAATTGAATATTTGCTCAAATCGCATTGATTGTAATTCTCATTTGGTACAAAATTTTTATCATTGAGAGGAGTCTTATTATCACCATCATGCAAATTCATTATCCTAAATGACATATCAATAATTTCCCATCCAAGATTATCTTTCAAACTCTCATCTATCATACTTTGTAGCGCCCCCTTACCGCAGGACACACACCGGAACGCCCGCAGGTCATTCCGGTACATATCTTCCAATAATTTTTATATAAAACATTAATATAAAAATCGCAAACTTTTTGAAACCCAACGGTAGTGAGTCAGTCTATGCCCAAAATCACATCAATCTCTCTCAACTGTAAGACTATCAGGTCTGCCTCCAACTCTGCTTGATCAATCTGGATCGAGCACCCCTTGCAGACCTCTCCTAAGGCAGTAGTACTCCCTAGAGGTGTACTCACCTCTAGCCCATACTGTAATAACTCTCTAACACAATGCAGTCTACATGTTAAATGCGGTGCGATAAAGAAGTGTGTGGATCCTGGATCTAGCAGTGCAAATGCTTCAAAACCAGAGATAAGATGCACACCTGCTACCACATCTGGGGAATCTTGGGCCTCTTGTCTAGTCATGGCATAGACCCTAGCCTGGGACTGCGGTCGGCTGCCCCATCCCTCAGTCCTCACAAAAGGACCCTCAGCTTTACCTCTGCCTCTGCCTCGGCTCCTCTACCCGGATCTACAAACTCAACTCTGCTGCACCGTGGTATTACTCCCAGATCGCCCACTGAAAGCAGACTGAGCTCCCAAAGTAGCAGGGCTATCCCTGATCTGGTGGTCCATGGAGCCGCATTTAAGGCAAGCTCCAGTCAGGCGCCAACACTCCCCACAGTGCCTCTTCTCGCAGTGCTCACAAATTGGAGGCTAGGTCTGTACTGAACCTCTTCCACTACCACTACCAGTCTGTACAAACCTCCATATCTGCCCAAATCCAGACTTCCTAGGTCCACTTGCTGATCTAAAGGCTCTATTCTAGCATTTACTGAAACTCCTGCCAGAACCGCCCTGACTATCACTTGGTCTCTTTCCTCTAGATCCCTGTCCAGACTCAGCCTGTGTCACCCTCATCAACTGTTCAATCCATACTGCAGCAGCTCTCAGCTCAATAAAAGTGCCCATGTCTGATCGGGCCAACCTGGTACGGATCTCCATATTCAGGCCATTCTCAAACCCCCGACACTTATTTGCCTCAGTAGGAATCAGAACAGTAGCATAACCCATCAGCTCATTAAATCTCACCTCATACTCGGCCACTGACATCCTGCCCTGCTTCAATTCCAAAAATTCTTGCATCTTCATATCTAAATAAATCTTATGCACATTCCGAAGTTCCTTACCCCAGGTCGACAACAATTGACTACATCTCTGGAGTTTATCTGAAAGTGGTAATTCCACGTTATGATTCCAACAATAAATAATAAGTTCCCGACAAGAAGGTTCCCGAATCCAATGGTTCTCAAATCTGAATCTGCATACTATAGGTCTAGGTATAAAAAGTCGTATATGAAGAAAGAGAGGTAGGTGATCGAATGAAGAGATAGGCAAGACCAACGCACTTGCATGTGGAAATAACTGCCGCTAAACTTCTATTTTCAAAATGCGATCAAGCTTTTCTTCTATAAGCTGGCCCGAATCTCTTCCATGCTCCCATGTAAATTGATAGCTAGTTATAGGAAAATCATAAAAACCAGCATTTGATGCTGCATCTTGAAACCCATACATAAGAGACAACAATAGAGGTTTTCCACCTCGCTTGTCATGGCTATAAAGAATATCATTAAAGTCAACTAGGCATACCCATGGTTCCTCACTATACGAAGCCAAAACATGTAATAACTGCCATGAAGTTGATCACCTAGATCAGTTAGTTTCACCATAGAAACTAGTAACCCTCCAAGCACCCACATTAGCAATATCTACCAAAGCATCAATATATCTATCATATGAACTAATAAGAGAAATAGTATTTACAGACTTCCAGATCAACGCAAGTCCACCACTTTGGCCTCTATTGTCAACCGAAAAGAAACCATCATAATGCAAGAGGTTTTTTATTTCATTGATTTTTGAAGAACTACAAAGAGTCTCAATAAGAAAAATTAAATTCGGCCTTTTAAGTCTAACAATTTCCTGTAAAGAATTTACTGCTCGAGGGTTGCTAAACCCCCGACACAGTGCCCACCGTTGGTCCTTTTTTGAAGCAGTACCAGAACTTGTAGCATCATTGTCCAAAGTACTAGGTTCCTTTGTTTTCTTTGGCTCCTGGCCCATTCTTCTTCTTTTAGGGTCTATAATAGTAACACCTACATCCTCACCCGCCAGATCACCTCCACCTTCCATATCCATCGCCTCACCCATTTTCTAGTTCCCTGATTCATTGCCAGCAGAATTTGCACCTTCCTTATCCGTTTGGCGCCCATTTGAATTTTGAACTCCACTCATTCTAGACTTACCAATCCCGTTCTGCGTGGACTCATCTCCCTCCTCCATCGTTCCCCCTCCCTTAGCCATCGTGATCCAAGAGTCATGGGATTCCGGAGAGTTATAGCTCAGATAAAAGGTGTAAGTTTCTGGGTAAGAGGACCATTGTTCTTGTTAAGCAGTAATCAGTAAAACTTCTCAGTATGCCCTAAATATGCACATAGGAAACAAACACAGGGTAACTTCTTGAACTCTAAAGCCACAGTAAACCACTCCCCATTATCCTTCTTTAATCACATTTATTGACGAATTGGCCTCTTTACATCCTGTTGATACCGGAATCGCATGAACTTCTTTCTCAACTTATCATAATTCTTAAGATCTGACTCCACAAACTCCTTTAATGCATTGCCAATCTTCTCAGCCACATACTTTGATATAAATCCAGAATGCAGACCATGTACCTGTACCTACAAAAGAACATGAAATAATGGGACCTTAGAAGGATGAGAATAATCGCCCATCCTCTCCAACAGCAGCAGTTGGTTATCAAACGTCTAAAGGGACATCTCCATTACCCTACTCACATCCACTTCATGATAGAACTGAAATAAATATGTGCCATCCTCCTCCTCATGAATCGTAGCCCCCATGAAAGGCCTCTGTCGAGATGCCAGAGTATGTTTCATAGTGTTAAAGTTCATATTCCGATCTGAATGAAAGCGTCCCACTAAACATTATAGAATAATCAATTCCATCTTCCATGATCTCCTTCCCTTCAATCACCACTCCTTCATCCTCCTCACCTTCAACGGAAAGATTGACCAAGTTGATAGAAATATCGACTGCCATGATCGAACACAAGATAGGTAACAAAAGACTAAAGGAAATTTGTCAACGACAAGAGAGAGAAACCTCCTCAACAAGAGAGAAATATGCGAAAGTGAAAATTGAATTTTGTGGTTGGTTGTTTTCATAACTTATAAAAATCATAAAAGTGAATTTTGTTTTTTCCATTAACTAGATATATATTATTTAGTTATTTAATATTAATTATTAAAATAATTATGAATAATTTAATT
>JAOQMP010000209.1:20618031-20640994 GCA_027563575.1 Erythroxylum pedicellare
TTTCTCTTGGTTTTATTTTGATCATCGGGATTGCTTGGAACGAGTTTCCAAGAGGTGTCGTAGAAATCAAACCTTGCGTATCCTTATTTTTTTGATTGTTGAAATTGAAATTGCTATCTTTCTTAGTTCCTCTAGGTCAAAACCCATCAAACAAAAATATTCATTGAAAACATCATCACATTGACGTTAGTCCTTCCGCGGTGCGCGTCATCTTTATTGGTGGAAAATACTTCAATAGGAATTTCTCCACCACTCATTCCCATATTGTTAGTGAAGATCGGGGCATCGAATTCAATCATTGTTTGGCCTTTCTCCTTAAAGAAAACAAGAATAAGCGCAATCTAATGACATCATCGTTAGGTCTATTGATTTTAAAAGTATAGCAGATCTTTAGAAAATTGGAGATGTCCGCACTTGGGTCTTCATTTCTGAGCTCATCGAATTAGACTGACTGTTGCACCATCCAGATGATACTAGGCTTTCTTTCGAAGTTGTTGGTACTATCAGTCGGTCTCATAATGCTAGACTATGATTCAGTTGAGTTTGGGCTAATGTAATCAAATATGGTCCTTGGTTAGTTAACGATATTATGACATTCTTCTATATCCACTCGACCTCTCAAATTTTCTATTTAATGGTCTAGTTCAAACTCTCGTAGTTATGTTCTATGAAGGTTCTTATGCTTTGTTCTTTTGATCTCTGGGTCTGTAGTAGTTAAGCTCTCAGAATTACTCTTAGTCAAATAAAATAAAAGAGAATAAAATCAAGATAAAACCAAATAAAATAAAAATGGCTAGAGTAATTAAATTGAAGTTTTCCTAGTATTATTGTCCCTAACAATCACATCAAAAACTTGATTAACTTTCAGAGGTTATGGTCACTATTGATTATCTGCAAGTGCATAGTGTAGCTATACCTAGCGAATGCAAGTACGAGTCAATCCACGAAAACTATAATTACTAGTAACTTTTTTCTATTATCTAGCGTAAGAATCATATATTTGATTTTAATTAAAAATAAACTAAACAAATAAAATAAATTAGGATTAAACAATTATGATTTTAGGATAAGCAAAATACGTAGAAAAACTAGTATTAAGTACTAGTGCCTAGGTTATGAATCCTCCTAAGAATCTTTAGATATTATTAACATTTTATCATGCAATTATAATGTTGATTATTGGACTGTGAAAATTCTTATCTTATGCTTATAAATCTCTAGAGACTATTAACAATTAATCCATCAGTTGATTAACAAAAATCTTTCTACTTAAAACTTCTAGGACTGCTTTACTGATTTATGAATCCAGTCTTAGGTTTGATAATAGAAAAAAGTTAATTATGGGGTTTCTAGGATTTACAGGATCACTTACACAAGTACGTGAGAGACTGAGTATATTAAAAAACACCTAAATTTGTGATTCTACACAACACAGTGACTTACACGGGAAGCATAAATGGTTGTGTACCTCATTATACACGTAAATGTAACTCCACACGACCAAAACTCAATTTCTTCAATTTTTACACATTTACAGAGACTTACACCATCTCTATACACAGACGTGTAGGTACTTAGTTTGTTGGACCTCAATTTATTTTTTTATTATTATTTATTCATTTATTTTATTTATTTTTAGAATTGAGTCATTAAGTTAGTGAGCATAAGTAGCAATTAGAAATTAGAATTGAAATGTTAGAATTAAATTAGAGTACAGTATGCTGTTTAAATGGCCTAAGGAGTAAATAGTCTTTTGATTAAATAAAGGAGGGGTATTTTTAGAAGACCAAGACAAATTGTTGTCTTGTAATAAGAAGAAGAAGAGAGAATCGTGAGAAGAGAGAAAAGAAGAGAAGAAAACGTAGAGAAGAAGGAAAAGAAGAGAAGAAGTCGTGGCAGCTAGGGAGGAAGAAGAAAGAAGGAAATTTAGGCTAAGTTTAAGGTAAGATCATCTTTCCTTCTTGCTTAGGTAGAGAAAGAAGTAGAGAAATGAGTTCGTGTTGGAAGAAAGAAGAGAAACTATGTTGATTTTTCATGGATTTCTAAACTAGGTTTTGATTTTTCTAACTTAGATAGACTATGGGTAGGTTAAATGTAAGCTTAATTTTATCATTTTTTATTTTGGAGTTTTATGAATTTACATTTGAATGTTGTGTTGAATGAATTTGCTTTGTTTTAGGAAACCAAGAAAATCTTACCCAAGAGCAAGAGGAAATGCACAATTGAGTTTGGATTTTCAAGAGATTAGGTGGGTAATGTGTTTATAGTTGTTGTGAGATGAGCTAATTGCTTACTTGTATGTGTATATGCCTAATTATTTGAATTTGAATTGTTGTAATTGTTGAAAAAATGCATTATGATTGTTACCATGTTATGTCATAAGTGATGTTATGACATTTTGTATAAGCAAAAGAGGAAATAGCTTAAAAAGTATGAAAATGTGAATATTTGATGAATTGAATTGAGCATGAATACTTGCTTGTGTTTGGGCAAGAGAGAAACCATTTCTTTAGTCAAGTGCACGTTAACGTATAGCCTTCTCCTGGATGCCCCCTTGTGGCATATGACATCCTAAGAACGGACTCATTTTGTTCATGGTGTAAATTTCGGTTTTGTCATTTCAAACCATAGAACTCTCAAGCCATTTGGTTGTGCATTTCATTTGATTTGTTGAGCATGATTAAGTGTTATGTTTTGATGGATTATTCATACATGATATGTTTATGTGATAGCATCCTCAACTTTGAAGTCTTGAGTTAGAACTGTTGATGAATAATTGCTAGATTAAAATGTGATAAGTATAGATATGTATATTTATGTATGTTTGGTTATGTGCTCATTACTGATGGCTATAAATATGTTAGCCACTGAACTTCGTAGCTCAACCCATTATTTTCCTTTTCAGGTGCAGAACAAGAAGATATTTGATCCTTGCAAAGACTTTGACAAACTCCAAGATTTTGGGTAACTTTATAATCATATCAAACACAAGCATCCATATGTATTTTGTATTAAGTTATTGATGTGTTTGATGATATGTAACTAAAGCTATGTTCAAACTTCATTTTGTTTAGTAATAAGAATTGAAGAAGTTTCTTTGTGTATGTTTATGTTTATCTTGTGGTTGAGTTGTGATGGTTATGGAAATGGTAAGTGTATATGTGCAAAATTTTGTGTTCAATGTTAGGTTTTTAGATTGTAAGTCGAAGGTTTCGTTGCGGTGAAGCCAGATCTTATCTGCGACGAACCTTTTCCGAAGGGTAATTTTACCTAATTTTTCGCAATTCGCCGTGGCAAAGCCAGCCTTTCGCTACAGCGTATTTGTCCTAAGAGGTCCTTGGGTTAATCCAGGGACTTTGCTGCGGTGAAGGATGACTTTCACCACGGCATATTTATCCTGAAGGGTATGTTCGCTTGACCTTGAGACTTCACCACGACGAAGCCAGATGTTGGCCATGACGAACTTCTCCTGAAGGGTCTCGTCAATTGCTGCCACTAAATTTATTACAAATTGAATGCTTTCGACTTTCCTGTCACATGATCCTCACCCGACCACCTTGAATGGTCACTTTAGGATTAATAACGAGACCCGGGGCCCAATGTAGTTGCTTTAATTCTTTTCCATATGCCACGATTTCATCCAAAATCTTCTCCTTTTGTTTCGAGGAGGCAATTATAACTTATAAATTCACTTAAAGCAAATTAAGTACCAAACATACAACAAAATTATAAAATATCAAGCTAAATATATCAAGTATGGGTGTATAATTATAGACAAATATGCATCTATCAAGTAGCATAACTTGCACCCTTGGTTTCCTAAGAACCTAACTTTATCCATTATGGTTTATTTGTAGTCCATATCATGAAGGAGAGCTTTCAAACAATTAGTTTGTTCCAAGCTAGAGAGAACCAACTCATATTTATTGAATAAGTCTTGAAAATGTCCAAGCATGATCAATTTGTGAAGGATCCCAAAGAGTGTTTAAGCCTGATAACTTGGTCCTCTCTCTGAATGTCAAGAGGGATTACGACAAGCAACTTCAGAAAAATTAACCTCCTCTATTACCATGGTATGAACTATTATCCTTCATCAAGCACTTGACTTTTGCATTAATAAGAAAGAAAAACTTAAGCTAGTACAGTTTGGTAGTAAATAAAGGGGACCAAAATGCTCTAATTATCAGTCAAAGCCAAATAGTTTCACTATTACCTATTTTGTACTTGATTGTTTGTTAGATAAGGTCCCTAAGCTTCAATATTTATTGCCAATTTTAGGATGAGTTAGGTTTAGGTTTGATTGTCCATATGTTCTAAGTAATATTCATGAATCCATTTCACCCAAAGAGACTCTTTATAACTCATTATGCTTTATAGTTTCCTCATCAACATTGTTTTATTCACTATTTTTATAGTTTTGATACCTAAGTCCCCTTCCTTGTTTGGCAAACATATCTCCTTCTAACTTAGTTTGGAAAAAAGGTTTGGAACAAGCATTACAAATTTATAAAAAATTCCTCAAGAGCCTGCTAATTTCCTCCCAAAGCTTCTCAGGAAAGGTTATAAGGGAGGAATAGTATAGGTAAAGGTTATTGAGCACTAAAGATGTTAACTGTAATTTGCCTACAATGAAAAACATATAGAGGTATAAGCTTCAATTCTTCTTCTAATCATTTCTAAGAGACCTTGGCAATCTAAACTAGAAAATCTCTTTAAAGATATTGGAATTCTAAGGTACACAAATGGTGGAGTTTTAAGAGATAAACTTGATGAGATAAATAAAGACTAAGCTAAGTCTATAGTATCCATTGAATTAATTAAGAAAATTTTTTAGATTTGAGAATAAACTAAATTACTCTAGAGATCTCATCAACCAAGCTACATAAGACTCATTTTCTTTACAAAATAATACAAAGTCATCAGCAAATGCAAGATATGTAATTTCCATCTTACATATTTCTTTTGGAACTCAAAGCCATTATCAACAAGCATATTCTTCTTAATAATAAAATTGAGAACTTAAATGCATATGGTAAAAAGGTAAGGTGAAAGTGGATCACCTTGCCTCATCCCTTTGCTCCCTTAAATAGTTGAGATTCTTCTCTATTGATCAAAACACTGAAGAAGTGGTAATTACGCATCAAGAAATTTAGGCTATAAATCATTCATAGAACCTAAATGTCTTTAATATGATTGTAATTAAGCCCCAATTTACATAATCAAAGGCTTTATATATGTCAATTTTGATAGCACAATTTATTCAATCCCTTTATATGATAATTCTTTAACAATTCTTGTGCAAACATCACATTCTCTCTAATGCTTCTCCCTTCAATGAAAGTAGCTTGAAATTGAATTATAAAATAGGGTAATGTGTGGTTGATTAAGTTTTCTAATAACTTGGAAATGATATTATGAAATATTTTGCAACTAAAGATTGGTCCAAAATCTTTAAGGAATATAAAACTTGGACCTTAGGAAGTAGAAAAATATTAGTGCAATTCCATACCTTAATCATCTTTGCTTTGACAAAGAATTCCTAAACATCTTGGAATATATGATTCCTAATTATTCTCTAAGAAGTTTAATGGAAAAAAACATTTAACCCATTAAGTCCTGGGGCATTATTAGGAACACCTATTTTTTATTTATGAATTCTATAGTGAGTATGTCCTTGTAATATAAGGATATGATTCTATGAGGCCTGTTGTACCCAAAACCTTAGATAAGTAATCCATAGCCAAAATTTTAAGCTCATTTTGTCCCTTAACTAGGTGTTCCTTATGTCTATGCAAGCTAGAGATCGTGTTTCTGTTCCTTCTTAGGAGTAAAGGCCTATTGAAGAAACTTGTGTTTGCACCCCCTTCTTTAGCCACTTTACCCTTGAATTTTGTATAGGTTGTAAAGAGTGATTAACTAGTAGTTTCATGTAATTTTTCAAAAATTAATTCTCCTTACTCTTAAGAAAGGGATTGGTAGGGATATCATATAATTTTTCTTGACATTGCATAAGACATATTGATATCCTTATGTAGGCTACTTTAAAGGGATTTAAGCTCCTATTTAATCCTCATTAACTTTTTATAAAAGTGATACGCAACATAACTCTGTCCATGATATTCCAGTCCCTTAAAAACTTCTTTTTGGAAGCTTTTAAGTCCACTAAGATAGTTAAAGAATGTAAATGGACTGGGGACTCATGTTTTAACCACAAGATGAATTTCCATATGGGCATTATCTAAGCAGAGGTTATTATTGAAGTATGCTTGAATTAAATTGAAATTCTAGATCTATTGAAGGTTAACCAGAGCTCAATTTAATTTCTTCCTCACTTGTTATAGACCCTCTTAGTTATTTAACCATGTGAAATATTTTCCATTAGAAGTAAGGTCAAAAACTTTAATATTTTGCATATAGGATCTCAAGTCATCACATGGTTTCCCTAAACTCCTCATGATTCCTTTGAGAGTATTATGCTATTAAAATCTCCAATGATGAGCCAAGGTTCATTAATATAATTCATAAATTATGTGAGATCTGGTTCTTTGGAAACTAAAATTGGATGCATAGACGAAAGTGAACCAAGACTTACCTAATCCTACAACCTCAAATAGTATATGGATACATTGATTTGTATATTAGGAATGCACAATTGAATCATAATCAAGATTCTAAGCCACTATAAATCTATCTTGATGATGCATGTTATGTTTTTTTATAAACTACCAATGGGGCTTTAACTTCCACAGATTCAGGAATTTTTCCTTATTTAATTTTGTTCCCAAAATACTAAATAATTTTGGTTTTATTTTTTCATTGTGTTCATACACCACCTTTTGCTTTTTGGGATACCCCTTATAATCCATGAAAATATTAACATTACACCCTAAGAGTTATTTTCTCTAGACTTGGCTTCACATCCAGATTTTCTTATTTAAACTGGTTTGGAAGCTTCCTGAGATGCATTATGAGGACCAAGAGTGCTACTAAGTTGTAGCTCAGTTTCCATTTCTTCTTGTATTAGTGAGTTCTCTTGTTATTGGGAATTAGAGGCATCTCCAATACACTAGTTAAGTGGGATAAATGGTTCCTTATTGCCACTTATAGCTTTCTCCTTAATAGTAAGCTCTTTAAAGCTAGATTAGCCTCAGTCATCAACTCATCATAGTGACTAGTTTGGAAGAACCTTGTAGTGGGTATCCATTTCTTTCCTTGATATGCCAATGATGGTCTCCATTGGTAGGAAACCTTTATGAACTCCTTAATGAGAGCTTCATTAGCATCTAGCCTTATTAAGGGTAGCTCATCTAGGAGTTCCTAATTAATGTCAATATTAATGAATAATCTAGTGTAACCAATGTGTCTCCTTGAAGAAGTGGTTTCATTCATATATAAAAGATTGCCTATGTAACTTGCTAGGAGGCTGAGACCCTTTTATGAACCAGTACTCTAGGGAGATTTGGTGGAAGTTAACTTGCAAGGGGATTTGTTTATGTTTATTTCCCTCAAGAATGATTCCAGAATTCCACATTTGTAAGAATATAGTTATTCCATCCAAATGCTAAGGTTCCTCCTCTATTATCTTGAGTGCTTAGTCTTTAGAGGTCAATTTGAAGAGGAACATGTAGTTTTAGTTGAGAAGAACCTCCTGTAAACCATTTGGTCTCCAATGTTTCATAAGCCCATAGTTTCATGACAAGGAAAACAGGTCTCTTTCCCATAAAAAATCCAACTAAGGTGGATTTATGAAAAGAAGCAACAAGGTTAAGCACTTCTAAGTGTGGGGAGACAATGGCTAAGCCTTCTCTCGTAGAGGGAGGGATGTGTTGTAGGGTATGGCTAGATATGTCTCCTATAATTTGCTTCCAGTTTAAGGTTATTGGTGGGAATTTTGAGGGACATAAGTATGGGATTGAGTGCCCAAGTTTGGTTGGAGTTTAGTGGTAATTTAGGTTTTTAAAGAGCAGGAGCAGGGAAAGGGATGAGGGCAAAGGTGGAAGTTCTTAGGCAAAGGTGGAAATTCTTAGTCTTTCATACATATGTTTTAAATTTAAATTTAATTTTAAATATCAATTTGGGAATTCTATTTTAAAACTTAAGTCAAACCATAACTTCATAGACATTAAATCACACATTTTATTTATTCATTTATTCATGCCAGTTTTATTTATTTCATACGTAAGTCTAATTTTTAAAATAATCTTCAAATTCATAAAATTTTGGGTAATCAGTTTAAATAGGTAAAATAAGGTGTTTAACACCTTCTTTAGTTGTAATATTATCCTTAAATGATTATTTTATTTTATTTTTATCTTTTATTTATAAAATAACAACTCTTTTAAAATTTATTCAATTTCATCTACTCCTTAGGGTATCCCAGAAAATGTTAGATACAATGAGTGCTTAGCACAACTTCCATATACGAGTCATGTAAAGCATTATTTACTTGTTTCACCATATCCAAGAGCAAAACCTAAAGGAATATAAACCCCATAACATGCTCGTCAGAGATCCAACTATGGCGTCCTCTTGAATTTGTGTTTATAGATGTCTAGAGTAGCGTAACAGATGTAGGTTCCCATGTGTCTAACTTAAATTTTGAGGCATTTATCTTAGAACAAGAGCCTGTGATACTTAAAAACAAGGGTTCATTGTGAAAAAAATTTCAAATTTTACTTAAATTAATTTTAAAATACTAACTAGATGTAAAAAAAAAAAAAAAACAGCACTACAATGTTCCGATTTCTAATTTTTTTATAAAAAAATTACATCAAATTATTATTTTTACCATATGCCTATAAAAAAATTACATCAAATTATTATTTTTACCATATGCCTGCGACATTCAATAATGGTGTCACGTGTAAAATTTTAATAAAAATCTAATTATTTGATTCCTGCAATTATGGCAGTTGAATCTTGGTCAACACTTCATAGAAGAACCTTCTATGGCTTGCTTATTTGGTAGTTGTTCTTCGGCAGAACCAAAAATACCAATCTCTTTAAAAAGATCCATTGTTGTGGTTGTCAGAAAATTAGCGGAGTAAAGCTGAAAGGAACTATCCTACACAAAAGCTTAAAGATTTTATATATATATAAAAAGAAAAAGAGGGATTTTAGGGATACACATTTTTATTTTATTAAAACAATTTCATACATTACCTTGCGTTGTAGCCACGTGAAAAATTTTAACTTGACGTAACATTTGGCATCGTCAATATTAACATCATGCTATTTTTGCACAAAATTAAAGTTGAAGGAATTTATGGTTACTTTTTAATGTTTGAATTAGTATTTTTATTTTAAAAAATGAATATTGTATTGATTATAGATTAAATTATAGCTACATTATATTAGAAACCAAAGTGAAAAGAAAAAAGCTCCAAGTGTTTTTCATTTTATTTGAATAAGATAAGTACCACGAATAGAAAAGCTCCAAGTACAATCAATAGCCTTCTCCAATTTCATTTTTTTTTATTGTATTGCTGATAAAAAATAAAATTACATTACCAAGTCATTCAAAAACACTTTGTCTCCTTGAAAAGTTGTTTCCGTCTCATTCTTTCATATTATAAAACAAAAAAACCAAGTAGCTCATATTAAAAAATGTAGTTCATAATCTTATTCAAGATTTCACAAAATAAACATATTATTACCGTTAGTCTTTTAATTGTAATCCTTCAAACATACTAATATGATACGGTCCAATATTGTTAATCGTTCAAGCATTTAATAATAATGCAAAACATGGTTACTTAATATAAAATAAATATAACAATACTTGCATATCTTGATCAAGATTTGATGGTAATTGTTGATGGTGGCTACAAATACTTTTGATTGTTGACTCACTCCTTTAGGATGGTTCAGATCTCAAAAGAAGCAAAAGGAAGGGACTGTCATTTGGGCACACAACCTCATCAAACAATGCACCTATCGAAGAATTTGTGAATTCGTTAAGGCTTGACTCAGATATTAAATGATGCCAGCTATATATAGAACTTATGCCGGAAAAAGACTGGCGGATGAGATTCAAAGTTGTGATGAATCATGGACTGGAGTAGATCCAGTCATGGGAAGAACGCCGAGACTCAGCGGCATGCGCAAGATCACTGAAATTGAGCAGATAATCCAATGCCCAAATAAGAGAGTTTGTTGAGGATAAAACATTTCGCATGCGAAGTTGAACCTAAATCTTGCAAGTTAAGAGAATACCTAATGGAGGTATCTGGATGAGGAAGGATGGTTTTTAGCACTAGCATGGTCCATTCACGGTCACTTCGAAGGACTACACATACATTTTCTGCCCTTCGAGACTCCAACAGGTCTTCAATTAATTTTGCTTCAGGTATTCAAGAAGAAAAAGCTTAATATGGAACTAAAAATTACATATCTTGCAGGACTAGGACCGGATCTAAGACGTAATTTATGTGGCATATGTTAGTTATAACATGAACTTTAGTTATAAACTGAGAATCAACCATAAACTTGTATTAACAGAGAAAATGTAGAGAAATACATGTTTTGCTATCCATTGCACGAAGAGCAAGCTGCTGAACTACTTAAACAAGCTCTTTGACGTATGAACAAGCTCTTGAAATTTTCAATCAACCTTTATGAAGTTATGTATTTTTATGTAGTTAACGTCTTCTTGCGTCTTTTTTATTGCATGGGTCTTTTAACAGATCAAAAAACCTGAATATTCATGAACTTACTTAAGCAAGCAGTAGGAAATGTTAGCAACTATTTATAGTACCTTATTGGGTCGCTCCATTATAGGCCCAATACTTAACTGGCCTCTACTGATTAGGACTCATTTTCCTTACAAAACTTCAGTCCATTGAACCAGATCATGTATGACGTAGTGTGTCGTAGCACTGCTTAAAATAATTAGACTTACAATTATAGCAGTGGTGAGTCTAGGTCGATCCCACAAAGAATGTGTGTAAAGCTTTCAAAATAAAATCAATTGGTGTTTAGGTTTTTTCCAAATTAAAGAAAACACATAAAAATGATGAAAGTGATGAATTGGTCAGGGACCTAGTTTTTTGATTCAATCTCAACCTACACTCAGTTAAACATATTTCATTGAATTGATATTCTTATACCTCTCTTTGAATTATTCGTCGTCAATTAACAACAAACTTCATTAATCCTTGTTTTTTCTTAGGTCATAGTTAATTAAAAAGAGATCATTGATTAACCCTAGCTATTAGATAACCTATGAGATACTCTCTAAGTTTAATCGGACAATCGCCTTACGAATGAGAAAAACATACCAATCTAAGCAATAATCTCACAAGCTAGGATTATTTAACCTAATTTATGTTATTCCTAATAATATAATGCCATTAGTCGCCACAAATTAATCTCAACATAACAATTACGGATTATATAGAAATTCTAGCAATGAGTTTTTACATAAAAATAATCAAATATAGCATTCAATCATTCTCACACAACACCCAAACATTAAACATAGGATAACATAATCAATCCCTAAGAAAAAAAATAAAAAACAATGAGAGAAATTATTAACCGGATTCTTTGACATTGATGTCACCTCCAAACTGGCATTGGGAAGTCTAGCCCTCTATGGGTCTCTTCATATGTGAGAGCTTTGTCGCCCTCTTCATTTTTATCTCTCGAGAGCTCCTTTGAATTTTCCCAAACGAAAACATGTCTTTGCCTTCACCAAAATGTTGCTTTTATATGAAAAACGTATGGCTTTCTGGGTGATGTGGCAGTGTCCCACGGGTGTGCATGGCCTTTCGCAGCTGTGCATGCCCTCTCACAGTCATGCATTGGCCTCCTACGGCTGTGAGTGGTGTCTCATGGCCGTGAGACACCCTGCATAGGCATAAGAGATGTCTCACGCCCATGCAACCCACTTATGGTCGTGAGCCATCTCTTCATTCCTCTTCATCTTGATGTTTTCTTGTCTTCTCTTGCCTTTAATCTTCTTTTTCTTACTCCATGAAGACAAGTGAGTGTGAATCTTCAGAAAATGGCTCAAATATAGTGCTTTTGACTTACTTTAGCTCCTTCGCTTCTAAATTATGCTTAAAACCATATATGAACTAAGGTAAGTATCTTAATTATTTTCTTAATATTAATCATTAAGTTTTATGGAATAAATGTATAACAATTAAGCACATATCAATGTATTAGGCTTCTTTATTATCTTTAATATGGATCAAATTGGATTTTCTTAACTGCAAGTTTACAAAAAAGTTGTAATTAATAATTGTCCAATTAAGAAAATCACTAACATTCTCCCTCTTGGATAAAAATTAATGACAATAGTTGTAACAATAATAAAACTAGTAACAGTGGTTAAGCAAAATCAATATATAGGTCAATCAGATTAAAAACATTTGATCCAAAAATAATGAAAGTCTGTCATTTGGCCCCACAATGCTTTTGATACCGAAAAATATCAAATGTATGTTATATGCGACACAGATATAATACAATCATGCGTATCTAATACTTTATTAACATGAACGACAAAATAGAGTGTGGCAAACTATGATAATACCTGCATGATCTGAACATTATCATCTTTGGTCTCAATGTTCTATGTTCAACGATATAGGAGAAATTTGTTTTCTCTCATTAAATGTAAAACCACATTAAAGAAAGCCCTTATGGGATTAAAAACTTATATCCTACTATGTCTTATCAAATCCATGGATATATGTATGTATCAGTATGTATCCAGAAGACATAGGCTTAAAGTCAATCTATATATATGTGCCTAATGGCCTTTTAAAATGCTTAAGATCATCACAGATCTTAAGACTTTCACCTGTATTATGACAATGTACAACAAGTTGTATGATTGAGAACAAAATGATGATCATCAATGTGTACAAAAATATACTGTCTTAATATATAAATTCTGTACAAATGTATCAAGAACAAAAACAGTGATCCCTAACTAACAATGCCTAAGGACTTCAATAAACTCATACTATACACATGTCTTTTAGAAATAACTAGATGAAGTCCTTTAGTGAGAGGATCAGCAAGCGTGCATTTAGTCATCAAATGCTCTGCCTTAATGTCACCTTTCTATATTAATTCCTTTACGTTCAAATACTTGACCTCCAAATGCTTAGACTCTATAATATTCTTATTGTTGTTATTGAACAATACAACAGAAAGATTATAACAATATACTCGAATGGGTCTACTAAATTAACCATAGACAACTTAAAAATCAAGTTCCTAAGCCAAACTGCCTATAAAGCATCCCCATAACATGTTACAAACTCTGCATTCATAGTCATGCTTGACACTCTTCCATAATACTGCACCATCTGCTAATATAAAAATGTATCCTGATGTAAACTTTCTATCATTTGGACACATAGTAAAATATGAATCTGTATAACCCATGAGGTGTAGTGATGACTTTCTTTAATGTCAACATATAATCCTTACTTCCCTTCAAATATCTCAACACTCGTTTGATTGCATTATAATAGTTTATTCCTAGGTTAGCCAAATTTCTACCCAGCAGTCTAACAAAAAATGCAATGTCTAATCTAGTACACACCTGGGCATACATCAGGCTACCAACTGCGCTAGAATAAAGAATATTCTGCATAGCCTTTCACTCTATATCATTCTTTGGATGTTGTGCCAAAGATAATCTTTCATCATGAGAAATTGGTGCTGCAACAAGTTTACAATAAGCCATTTTAAACCATTATAGCACTAGCTCAATATATGCTCTCTACAAGAGATTTAGCAACTACTGAGGCAAGTCCTAATTAACCTAAATACCTAGGATAAAAAATGCCTCACCAAGGTCTTTTATGTTAAAATACTTTGCCAAAAACTGCTTAACTTTGTGTGACATAGTCAAATAATTTGATGTGAGTATTATGTCATCCATATATAAAAGCAAAAAGATAACCTTACTCCTGATAAGCCTAGAAGGTCATTAAGGATCCCACAAAATAATCCAAAATATTTAGCCACTACATAGTACATTGTAGGGAGATAAAGACTTGGTCTTGAGTTGATAAGGATTGTTATCTTGTGTTAATAAGGTTTGATAAGGTCATATGTTAAATGCTTGCTGAAGATTAGGTATTCCTACTATCTTTTGAGACCCTAGTTTTAAGAAAAGTAGTTGTGTTTCCTTTGTATTTATTCTCATTCGATGGAATAAAAAAGGCAAGCATATTCAATAAAAATTTTATGGTCTTTCTCACCTTAAGTAGAAAAACTTTTTTTCTTGAAAGTTCAAGTTGGGACCTATCATTGGTATCAGAGCTTGACGAAATTCTAGGGTAGAACACCATGGAAACTAATAAAGAACATATCGAGACTCTAAAGGTAGGACTCAATGCTTTGCAAGATAGTTTTTCTTACTTAGAACTCGACATAGTTGATCAACTATATAGTTTAGGGGGTGTCATTAGCAAGATGTCTAAAGTCCTATTTTCAAAGCACCAAAAACACCCCTTGAACTCTTCTAATGACCTATTTGATGACTCAAAAGACGATGCTAGGGATACTCTAGATGTTGGGCATCCTTAGTTCTCTTCCAAGCTTGCTAAGCTTGAATTTCCCAAATGTTTCAGTGATGACCCCACTAAATGGTCATAAAGGTAGACTTTGACTTCCTTCCACTTAGAGCATAAAGTCAATCAATTGTGGAAGTGACTTCATCAAGCTTATAGAAGAAGGTAAGAAGGTGACAAGGGAATTCTTTGTTGAGGAATTACAGGCTCAGTTTGGTATTACAAATTGTGAGGACTTCAATGAGGCCTTATCCAAAATAAGGCAATTTAGATCTTTATGGGATTGCCAGAAGGAATTCGAGAGACTAGGTAATCAAGTTTATGGTTGGACACAAAGGGCGCTAGTTAGGACATTCACAGGTAGACTCAAAGTAGAAATTGTAAATGGAATTTAGATGTTCAAACCAAAATCTTTAAAGGAAGAAATTAGCCTTGCAAGGATGAGGGATGATTAAGTGAGCCAACAACGAAATTCACCAAGCTAATCACTCGAGCAACAACTAACTCTCTTAACATCAGTCAAGAATTCAACCCTAATGAAATTATTAACTTGGGATCAAAAGTAGAAAAGAATAGCATAGGGTCTTCGATTAAATTGGGATGAAAAGTTTATTCCTAGTCATAAGTGTCAAGGACCTCAACTTTTAGTGTTGGAAGGCAGCGATTCCCTTTCAGATGATGAAACAAACCTAGATACTTAACCTTAAATATCTTTACATGCCCTTTTAGGATGGTTAGCAAAATAGACAATGCGAGAGATTGCTAAAATTGGACACTATAAAATGGTGGCTCATTAATAGTGGCTCTATTTATAATTTCATCTGTGAAAAAGTAGCCAATGTGATGCAATTACTAGTAATTCCTATAAAACCTTTCAATGTTAATGTGGCTAATGGAGAGCGATTAAAATTTCAAGGGCAATTTGAGAATGTTTATGTTTTGATCCAACGTATTCCTTTTGTCCTTACCCTTTATGTCTTACCCTTATGTGGATTGGATTTTGTGTTGGGTGTCCATTGGTCAAAAAAATTGGGTATTGTATCATACAATTGGAAACAATTAACCATGGAATTCATATAGGGAAATCAAATTCACAAGTTGTAACGCAGTATTAACCAAATAATCCATTCTGTATCCTTGAAGGCCATTTCCAAGGACATTTGACATGGAAATCCAAAATTTTCCTTTTATCTTCAAACCATAGATAAGTAATCACCATCATAATCCCCACACAAAATGTAACAATTATTGTAGAAATTTAAAGACATATTTCAAAAGCCCAAGCAATTACCACTCATTAGAGTCGTGGGTCATCACATCAATTTGTAGGAAGGGACAAAGCCTATAAATGTAAGACCATGTAAGTATGCTTACTTTCAAGAGGTTGAAATTGAAAAACAAGTTCATGACATTTTAAAATTGGGGCTCATATGACCTAGTACTAGTCCTTTTTCATCCCCTATTTTGTTAGTTAAAAAAAGATGAGACATGGTGATTTTGTACCAATTATAGACCATTTAATGAAGTAACCATCAAAGACCAATTCTTTATTCCCATTGTTGATGATATGCTTGATGAGCTCCATGATGCTTCCTATTTCACCAAACTTGACTTATCGGCTGGATTCCATCGAGTGCCAATTCAACCTCCTCATATCCACAAAACTAAATTCTGCACCTATAATGGCCATTATGAATATTTAGTTATGCCTTTTGTTCTTTGTAATGCCCCATCTACATTTCAAGCAATTATTAACTCCATATTTCATCCTTTCCTTTGAAAATTTGTGATTATTTTCTTTAATGACATTTTAATTTATAGCCCTAATAGGATCATACATCTTGAACATATTCATAAGGCTTTTGAATTATTAAGGCATCATCAATTTTTTTGTTAAACTGAGCAAGTGTGTATTTGGTCGTCAAGAGTTGGAGTGCTTGGGACAAATTGTTACTCCATAAGGAGTTAAAGTGGATGAGGATAAAATTAAATCTATTCTTAGTTGGCCTCATCCTACTAATTTCTTTGAGTTATATGAGATTTTAGACCTTACAGGTTACTATCGAAAGTTTCTCTGCAACCACAACATGGACAATTTGGGTGGATAGATGAAGTAGAGCTTGCCTTTTAGAATCTTAAGTAAGCCATGGACATTACTCCAACACTTGCCATGCCAAATTTCAATGAACCCTTCATCATTGAAGCGGACACATCAAGAGATGGAAAAAGAGCTATCCTCACTCAATAAGGAAGACAATTGCATTCATAAGAAGAGCATTGGGCACTACCAAACAGAGGTGGTCCACCTATGCCAAGGAGATGATAACAATCATTCAAGCTATCCAATCGTAGAGACCTTATTTGATGGGCTAATATTTCTTCATTAAAATTGACCACTAAAGTCTCAAACATCTACTTAAACAACATATAACAACATCAGAGCAATAAAAGTGGGTCTCTAAACTAGTTGGTTATGATTATGAAATCACTTATAAACTAGGAAAAGAGAATCGTGCAGTAAATCCCTTGTCACAGGTAGTAAGTAGTCCAAGCCTTGATATTACCATTGTCTCTCAGGTTCACATTTAGGAAACCATCAGAATCGAAGCCAAAGACCATCCTTATATGTAGAGGATCTGCAAGTAAGCAAAAGAAAAACTTGGTAATATTTATTCGTGGCATAATGACCATTATCAAAATCGGGTAATAGTTCCACCCCATTATGTTATCATCTAATAACTATTACAAGAGTTTCATGATTCCACCATAAGAGGTCATTGAGTGTACTCAGAACCTGTAAAAGAGTGTCTCAACAATTTTATTAGCCTTCTATATACAAGATAGTTAAAAAAAACTATGTTGTTTATTTCCAAGTTTGTCAAAGGGTAAAAGCTTAAACTTTGACACCAGTTGGACTCCTACAACCACTACCCATTTCATATTTGGTATGGGATGATATAATAATGGACTTCATCGAGGCTTTTCCACCTTCTAATTGAAAACATGCTATTTTGGTTATTGTTGATAGATTAAGCAAGTAAGAACATCTTTTAACTTTGTCCCATCATTTTACAGCGAAAATAATAGATGAAAAGTTTATTGAGGGAGTTATTAAATTACATGGAATGCCTCAGTCCATCATTAGTGATCGAGACCCAATTTTCATTATCCATTATTGATGAGAGTTTTTTAAGTTATTGGGAATGCAATTGAAGACAAGCTTCGTATACCACCCTCAAAAGGATGGCTAGTCGGAAATGGTAAATTGCTATGTGGAACAATATTTTTTGGTGCTTTATCCATTATTAGCTAAAGATGCCTTACTAAATAGTCAAGAGTGATCTAAACGCGATCAATAATCATATGAAACAAAGGTGGATTCCAAGAGGAGGGATATAGAGTTTGAAGTGAGTAATATGGCATTTTTAAAACTCCATCCTATTTAAACGAGCCCACCAAAAGCTTGCTAATCAATGTTACGAGTTATATCACATGAAGGAAAGAATTAGAAAAGCCACATATAAGCTCATGCTTCCTCTTAGTTCTTTTATCCATCAGTCTTTCACATGTCACTGCTCAAGAAACATGTGCGTGAGGATCAAATTTCCAATTCTATCTTGCTACTAATTTTTGATGATGATGATTTCATCTTGGAGCTCGAAGCAATTTTGAACTCCTAGTGGGTAAAAAAAAAGTTAAAGTTTTGTGTAGGAAAGCTTAGTTAAGTGGAAAAGGTTGTTGGCAGAAGATGCAACTTGGGAAAATTCTTATTATATGTAGGATCGATTCATAAACCTTAAGGACAAGGTTCAGCTGGAAAGGGAGGATAATGATACACCTAGAAGGTCCTTAAGGGTGCCACTATAGAGTACATTGCAGGGAGCTAAAGACTTAGTCTTAAGTTGATAAGGAGTGAGTTGATAAGGTTTGATAAAGTCGTACGTTAAATGCTTGCTAAAGATAAGGTCAGAAAGCATTTATTTAAATTTAATAATATTATTGTTGATAGTGATGGGTATTCCATTATCTTTTAAGATCCTAGTTTTTAGAAAAAGTAGTTGCGTTTCCTTTTTATTTATTCTAACTCGATGAAATAAAAAAAGGTAAGCTTATTCAACAAAATTTTTATGTTCTTTCTCATTTTAAGAAGAAAACTTTCTTTTTTTTCTAAAAGTTTCGATTAGTACCTATCAACTCCCCCTAACATTGTAATACAAACATCTTTCAACTTTATTTTCCACAAAACCAAATGAGGTAGCAATGATAGCACGTGTCGAGTACGCTGCAAAATTTACTTGACGCTGTACACTAAAATTTATAGTTAGGGTGGGTCGGGATCGAATCCGTAGGGAATGTTCGGTTAATTTCCATAACCAAAGTTAATTAATGCAAGGAAAATATAAAAGGGTTTTTTTAGATTTTTAGAAATTTAGAAAATAAAGTAAAAGTAAACTATCAAAAATAAATTAAAACAAGCAATAAAAAATGATTAAACTATCGAATATATGTAAGTCCAGTTCTAAGTTTGATCTGAGCCTAAACACGATCAAGCATATTTCATCATCCTAACGTCTGGACAGCTCTCTTCAGATTATCGATCTAAGAATAATAGAATAGTCTCCTAATCTCGATTTTCCTTTAGATTTTGTTTAATCAATAAACGATCATTAATTAAACCTAACTACTAAATAATCTAGGATATGATCTCTAGGTTTAATTTGGCAGTTGCATTACGAAGTGGAAAATGATCAATATAAGTAATAACCTCACACGTTCAAGTTATCTAACCTAAGTTATATTATTCCTAACGATATTGGATCATTAGCTACTCACAAACATCAAAAGTAATGATTACGGATTACATTTAATGTTTTAGCAATAGGTTCCAAATAAAACAATCAAAATAACATATTAAGATCATTCATCTCAAAACGTAATCAAATTAACACCAACACAACAATCCGAAAAGAAATTACAACTTTAAAATTATAAAAATGGCTTAATTGTGACTTGGCGTCAATATTCTCATTAAACCAGCCTCGGGAAGCTAGCCTTCCATCTCCATTTTTATACTCCAAGTGTGATCCATCTTCTCTATGCTTCAGTGGTGAAAAAAACGAAGAAGACCTAGCACCTCCACCTCTCTTCTGTCGCAAACCCCCTACTATTCACTGATGTGACAAATAAACTTTGTTTCCCAGCTATTGCTTATGTTCCTCTTCTTTTACTGTGCATTTTGAGTAAAATGAAGACCATGTGCGTAGGTATTGCCTGTGTTTAACACATAACACCTATATACGTAGACGTTGTCTTTTGGCCCTTTTACCCCTCACTAGCTACTGTCGTTTCACGCTTTATTTGCTGTTGTTTTCTCCTGCATTACTTTCTATAATTCTTCTTTTTGTATTCCATTTTTCTTGTCTTCCTCTTATCTTTTAATTTTCTTCTTCTCACTCTGTGAAGATAAGTGAAAATTAATCTTTGAAAAATGACCCAGATATCATACTTTCGACTCACTTTAACTTCTTTGCTTCCGAATTTTGCCTAAAATTACAAATGAGTTAAAGTAAGTATCTTAAGCACTTCTAAGACATTAATCACTAAATGTAGTATATCTAAGGCATTAATCACTAAGTGTAATATATCAAATGAATCGAAATTTAAACACATATCAAGTTCCCCTACACGTAGCCTTTAACCGTCCTCGAGTGAATTGTCAAAATCAAAATCACAAACCAAAACTTTTATTCATTTTCCATATTTCCTAAGAATAGATAATCATAACTAAAGATGAGGGACTTTTAAAACCTAAGCAAAAACTCAACATTCAAAGCTTCGAATCATGATCAATCAATATTCACTATCCTGAAAAATTGAGTAATCTAGAGGTAGACTCGGAAAAAGGTGTTTAAACAAGATATTTCTATGGGTACACTCAAACACCATTCATGATCACAACAATTCACAACTTTGCATATCATTTCATTTCTCTACCACTAAAAGTCACATGCATAATCATGATTCAAAGGAATTTTCTAAGGTTGTAATGTAGGAAAAGGTAAAATGAGATGTATTTTGGTTAATGTAGCATAAAAAGCCATTAAGCTAGTGAAGCAAAATTAATACTCAATAAGATATCAAGTGTACAAGTTAACATTAATTCAAAACTGAGTACTGTCAGCTATGAAGAATACAACAATTATGTTTCACAACTCAATTCGGCTCTCACACCTTAGTTCACATGAACACAACACAAAAGGTGCTCCATCCAAAACCACATTTGCCTCAAATGCAATATATTCAAACACCCGATCAATACAACTTAAGGAGGATAAACTATTAACAACTTTTCACAATAATGGTATTTCCTCCTCGATACTTTTATTCAAACTCACTTTTTGTCTTTCTTTCTTTTTTTCAAAAATAAAAGTGATAGAAGCTACATCAACATAATATTCGTAATATGGAATTTTAGCAAATATAACCAACCCATATGTATGCATACCCCCACACTTAGGCTTTTACACAATCAAATTTCTCAAGAATTAACAAAAGCTCCACTAGTTTTAAAACTTGGGGAGGGCATTTGGTTAGGTGCATGTAATGTGGTTTATAAAAAAAAAAGGATAATAAAGCTCAAGGGGGTTAGCAAAGGAAAATTCACATAGTTGGGTAGGCTATTTGGCTAATGTAGCTCGTAATCAACAAAGAATGCCTAATCATTTTCATAAAAATACATGTGATAAAGATGTGGTCTCGAATAGAAAATCAATGCAAAGTAAAGATGTATGTCATGAAGGTCACACATAACAAACAAAACAGTGAGACTGATATAGATGTGTCAGTCTAATATGATTCAAAACCTTACCAGTTTTTATCTACCACTAGTCACTTCTCTTATAAGAATAATGCAAATTAACAAACGACAAGAGCAAAAGTACATGTCAAATTTTTCTATAGATTTTAATAATAAATTCACACTCTAATATGACTAAATAATCTTAAAAGCAATAAAAAATAAGAAAATTTTTCATTTCATTTGTTTAATTTTGAAAACCGCCTAAGAAGTCATATAAGCTACAATTAAGCTCAAAAACATGCATAAAAACTAATGTAACCCATGCCCACACTTAAAACTTACATTGTCCTTAATGTAAAATCAAATGCAAGAAATGGAGCAGTTAACAAAAAAATAACAAATGCAAAAATATAAAAGACAGAAATTAACTCCACTTGGGTTGCCTCCTAAGTAGTGCCTTTATTTAACGTCGTTAGCTTGACCTCCAGTTATGTGCATCAAATGACCCCAATCACATCCTCCAACATTAACACCTCCAAATCCTCCATTTGGAAACCCTCATAATACGTCTTAAATCGATGATCATTCACTTTAAATGTCATGTTAGTTTTAAGGCTCCGTATCTCTACTGCACCAAAAGGAAAGAGACGAGTGATAACAATAGGAACAAACCAATGGGAACGCAACTTGGAAAAAGTTTGAATTTGGAATGATGTAGTAACACTTTCTAGCCCACCGAGAAGCTTTTCCTCGAAATCATCTTATCATAAAAAGCTTTCATCCTCTCCTTACATATCATTGCATTTTAATATGACTAATTCCTCGTCTCTTCTAACTTTTGAAGCTGTAACTTCATATGTACTTTTGCATCATCTAAGTTTATGTTACTTCTTCTAATAGCTCAATATGTCTTATGTTGTAATTTCACTAGAAGATGACATGGCTTTCCAAACACTAGCTTATATGGCGACATCCCAATTGGTGTTTTGTAAGCCATCATGTAAGCCTATAATGTGTCTTCTAATCTTACGTTCTAATCCTTCCTATTAGGCTGCACTGTTTTCTCTAAGACTAACTTGATTTCTCAATTTGAGACTTCAGTTTGCCTGTTAGTTTAGGGATTGTAAGCAGTAGAAACTTTATGCGTGATGTGATATTTTATGAACATTGCATCCATCACCCTATTGTAGAAGTGGGTTCCTCTGTCACTAATAATGGCTTTCGATATCCTAAACCTAGAAAAAATGTTATCCTTAACAAAATTTGCAACAACCCTTGCATCGTTAGCCTTAGTGACTTGAGCTTCCACCTATTTAGAAACATAGTCAACCACAAGCAATATATAAGTAAAGCCAAAAGGCAAAGGGAAAGGTCCCGTAAAATCAATACCCCAAACGTAAAAATTTTCATAAAAAGTAAAGGAGTTTGTGGTAATTGATCCTTACGGACAGGTTATCTGACCTTTGGCATCTATCATAGGATTTGCAGAAGGTATATGCATCTCTGAATAATGTTGGCCAGTAAAAGTCTCTAAAACTTTATGATCTATCATTTTCACTCCAAAATGTCCTCCGCAAGTGTATGAATGATAGAAGGTTAAAATTGACGATGATTCATTTTCTAG
>JAOQMP010000209.1:20641094-20653841 GCA_027563575.1 Erythroxylum pedicellare
TACGTAATACTTTTCTTCACTCTATAGCTTATCCCTTTGAGCCTTTGACAAACCAACAGGTAATTTATTAGTAACTAAAAAATTGACAATGTTTGTATACTATGGTGGTGTCACATCGGTAGAAAATAATTGGTCATCCATAAATGTTTCTCGTAGAGGGATATCATCTTCTTCCTTTATCAAACAGCTGAGATGGTCTGTCACCATATTTTCTACCCCCTTCTTATCTTTGATCTCTAAGTCGAATTCATGAAGGAGGAGAATTCATCTGATCCGCCTCAATTTTGCTTCTTTCTTTATGAGTAAGTATCATAAAGCTATATGGTCAAAATAAACAATCACTTTAGCACCAAGCAAATATGATCGAAATTTTTCCAACGCAAAAACAACAAATAAATTTGTTTTTCAGTAGTGGAATAATTTAATTAAGCTGGGTTTAGAGTTATTGAAGCATAGTAGATGGCATGCAAAGCTGTTCCCACTCTTTATCCTAGAATCGCTCGCATCACACATGATCTCAAAAATGAGGTTTCAATCTGGTGGTTGAATCACCAGTGGGGATGTTAAAAACTCCTTAAGTTTGTTGATTGGTTCCTTGCACTTCTCGTCAAACTCAAAAGAGACATCTTGTTAAAGAAGCTTGCATAGTGGTGCGGTAATCTTTGAAAAGTCCGTAATGATCCTTTGATAAAAACTTGCATGCCCAAGAAAAGAACACGCTTCCCTCACAATAGAGGGGTAAGGTAAAAAAGAAATAAAATCAACTTTAAAGTTGTCTACTTCAATACCGTTAGCAGATATCACATGGCCTAAAACTATACCTTGATCTACCATAAAATGACATTTTTCCTAGTTCAACACAAGGTTAGTTTCTATACATCGTTCCAAGACAATGGCAAGATTATAAATACATTCATCAAAAGAAGATCCATACACACTAAAATAATCCATGAATGCCTCAATAATCTTCTCAACATATTCAAAAAATGTTTACTATACACCTTCGGAACGTGGTAGGTATGTTACATAATTCGAATTGCATCCTTCGGTAGGGAAACGTACCGAATGGGCATATAAATGTGATCTTCTCCTAATCTTCCGGTGCGATCGAGATTTGAAGATAATTTGAAAAGCCATATAAAAAGTAATAATAGTCATAACCAGCCAATCTCTCAGATCAATAAAAGGAAAGGAAAAGTGGTCTTTACGAGTAACAAAATTTAACTTTCTACAATCAATATATACTAGGAATCAAGTCACCTTCCTAGTTTGTCACAACGGTGATTCTAGACTTCTTTGGAACTACCTGGATAGGACTTACCCACTTACTCTTAGAAATCAAGTAGATAACCCAAACATCGAAAAGCTTCAACACCTCCTTCTTCACAACTTCCATCATTGTAGGATTTAGCCTACGCTGAGCTTTCATTATGGATTTTGCAACCTCTAACAACAAAATGTAGTGCATGCATATGGAAGGGCTTATTCGTTAGATATATGCGATAGTCCACCTAATGGCCTTCTTATGCTCTCTCAGCATTTGAACCAGCCTCTCCTCTTAATTTGAAGTCAACTTCGCCGAAATGATAACTGGGAGAGTCTGTTTATCTCCCAAATAGGCATACTTCAGATATGTAGGGAGTGGCTTCAATTCCAATTCTGGTGCCTGCACGTTAGAAGATAATAACTTCTAGTGAGCTTCAGGTAGTTGTATAGAATCCAAATCGTACCTTTTTGTAGAGCTTTCCAATGATTCCAAAGCAGATGTCATTTCCATAAGCTCTTCTCCCATCTCAACATCATTATTGGCTTCTACTTCCATATCCTCAATTAAAATCATTTCCAAATGATCCCTGCAACTTAATTTAAACATTTCCTGCACCAAAGGATCAATCACATCAACAGAAAAAACACAATGATTATTAGGAGGATGTTTCATGGCATCAAAAATATTGAAATGAATCACTTCCCCATCAAATTCCATTGTGAGGGTTCCCTTATGAACATCTATCTTAGTTTGATCCGTATTAAGAAACGATCACCTCAATAAGATAGGTATTGGATTACATGAGGCGTCATCATTTATATCGACAATATAAAAATATGCAAGAAATACTAACTTATTTATCTTCACTAAAACATCCTCAACCACACCATTAGGATAAGCATTAGTGCGGTTAGCCAGTTTTATAATTACACTCTTTTCTTTTAATGGACCCAAATTCAAAGAAGTATAAATCGAATGAGGCATCACATTAATAGAATCACCTAAATCTAACATAGCTATATTGATCATAGTATTACCAATTTTGCAAGGAATGGTAAACATACCTGGATCCTGACATTTTGGAGGTATCTTCTTTCTGAATACCGTCGAAACATTCTCACCCATCATCACTTTCTCATCACCCCTTAGTCTGCTATTATGTGTACATAGTTTTTTGAGAAATTTGGTGTACCTTGGTACTTGCTTGATTGCCTTGAGCAAAGGTATATTGACTTCCACCTTTTAGAAAGTTTCCAATATCTCTTTGTCCTCTTCTCATCCTTGTTTGGTCTTATCAATTTGCTCAGAAAAGGTGGAGGGTTAGTTTTAACAATATTGGGACTTTTGAAATTTACCTTTATACTCGATGACGGTTTTTCTTCCTTTTTCCAATTCCTTCTCAATCTCTTCCCTGGTAGCAATCTTTGATGGGGTTCTCTAAGGACTCTCAATCTCATTTTCTCCCCTCAAGGTTATGAAATTGACATTCTTTGGGTTCACCTCAACCTGTGATGGTAGCTTTCCTCCAATTTGCGATTCGATTTAGTTTATCCTCACTATCATCTGACCCATTTGATTTTTCAAATTTTGTACGCTCAATTTGTCTCTTGTTGGAACTGTTGTAGCTGCTACTATAGGTTCTGTTGAAATTGGAGATTGTTAGTAGTAAGATTTTTTATCAATTCTTCCACAGAATTACCTAAACTGGAAGAATGGGCTCCTTGTGGTCCTTATGCCCTTGGTTGAAATTGTTGTCCTCCTTCTAACTATTTTTGGAAGTAATTTTACTGCCTATTCCCTTCGTAAGTCAAGTTAGGATGGCCCCTCTAGCCTGAGTTATATGTCTGTGAGTATAAGTTATATTGATTCAGGAAGTTTCCTCTTGCAGCATTCACGTACTCTATAC
Source organism: Erythroxylum pedicellare (assembly GCA_027563575.1). Taxonomy (NCBI): domain Eukaryota; kingdom Viridiplantae; phylum Streptophyta; class Magnoliopsida; order Malpighiales; family Erythroxylaceae; genus Erythroxylum; species Erythroxylum pedicellare. Next base: position 20,644,268 of record JAOQMP010000209.1, read on the forward strand.
TTTCTTCTTATAATGTTGGGCACTCATCAGTTAGATGGCTCGTGTTTGAACATATTCTGCACACTTTCACTTGTGCCTATCCAACTGCAATCTGTTTCACAAAAGATGTTAGTTCATCTAAACAATGTTCAATGGATGAAGTGCTTACCTCATTTACTCGTCGAACATCGTTGCGAGTGCCGAATTATTGGGTGTTAGCAACCATCCGCTCAAGTAATATACTAGCTTTAATGGGAGTTTTCTCATGAAGTTTCCCATCGCTTACTGCATCATCCAAACTCCTCTCCATTGGTAACAGTCCCTTATAGAAATATTGGATGAGAAGTTGCTTCGGTATGTTTTGGTGCGGACAACTGATACATAACTTCTTGAATCGCTCCTAATACTCGTAAAGAGATTCTTCATTATGTTGCTTGATGCCACATATCTCCTTCCGAATACTTGCCATCTTTAAGGCTAGAAAATATTTCTCTAAGAACTGTCTCTTCATCTCTAACCAAGTATTTATGATTCTTGCTGGTAAATCAAATAACCAATCTTTTGCTACATCTTTGAGTGAGACGGGAAGGCTCTCAATATGATCTGCTTGTCGGTCACCCTGGGAGGCTTCATGCTCAAACACACCACACCGATTTCCTTAAGATGCTTATGTGCATCCTCACCTGCAAGTACATGAAAGTTAGGTAATAAATGAATTAATCCAGATTTTAACTTAAAGGTAAAATGTTCAACGAATTTCGGAAATCTTATGCATAATGATCTTTTAGTTAAATTAGGGGAAACCAACTCCTTTAAAGTTCTTGTATTTTCCATCATGTCTTCATATTCTAATTCCAATTGTCTACCAAAGTTGACCTTGGTTCCTTACGCAATCTTTGTAATGTTCTTTCGATCTCCGGATTAAGTTGCTCAATTTCTTTACGAGGAGATCTAGTCACTACCATGCACTATCACTAACAAACAATTAAAAAGTAAAAAGTAACAAAAAGAATGATTATAAATGAATATATTCATAAAACACCAACTAAAATCAAATACGAAAATTAAACTACCACAATCCCCAACAACGACACCAAAATTTGACAATGCATGTCGAGTACATTGCAAAATTTAACTAACTTTGCACACTAAAATTTGTAGTTAGGGTGAGTCGAGATCGAATCCACAGGAAATGTTCAGTTAATTTCCATAACCAAAGTTAATTAATGCAAGGAAAATATAAAAAAGGTGGTTTTTGGATTTTTGGCAATTTAGATATTAAAGTAAAAGTAAACTATTAAAAACAAATTAAAACAAACAATAAAAAATGATTAAACTGCCAAATATACGTAAGGTTCAGTTCTAGGTTCAATCTTGGCTTAAACACAATCAAGCATATTTCATCATCCTAACGTCTTTACAACTCTCTTCGGATTATTAATCTGAGACTAATAGAATAATCTCCTAATCTCAGTTTTCCCTTAGATTTTGTTTAATAAAAAACAATCATTAATTAAACCTAACTACCAAATAACCTAAGATATGATCTCTAGGTTTAATTTGGCAACTGCATTACGAATCATGTTAACTTTATCTTAATCCTAAAATCCTTCAAGTTGTATTATATAGACCTCTTCACAAAAGTCTCCATTCAAGAAAACAATTTTAACATCCATATGATGTAGCTTCATATCATAACAAGACACTATTGTCATAATCACTCTAAATGCATCCTTAGAGAAAAGGTAACATTGATTCAATCCCTTCTTGTTGAGTGAAACATTTAGTAACCAAACTAGCTTTAAATTGCTCCATTTTACCTTAAGAATCATTTTTTTCCGTGTAAATCCATTTACAACTAATAGGTTTACAATTATATGGTAAATCCACAAGCTCTGATTCCTTATTATGCTTTATGGATTGCTTCTCATCTCTTACTACATCCTACCATAAATCTCCATAAGGTCTAAAAATAGCTTTTGTAAAAGTAACTGGATCTATTATATCTCTAATATCATAGTCTTGTTCTCCTAAATAAACTACGTAGTCAGACGAGATAGTAGGTCTTCTCACTCTAATGGATCTTCTTAGTTAAACTGGTTTAATATGCTTTTATACCTTAGGAAACTCAGTTTGTAGAGGTATGGGTTCCTGTCTTTGTAATGGTATGGTATTGATAACTTGACCGCTAGTTTTGACTATATGAGTGATGGATATGAAATAACTGTAGTATCTACCATTTTATCATCTGAAGGGTGAGAAGGACCACCCTTATCATAGATATTATACTTCAAAACTTTGTTGTTTATGATTATACTATTCTAGGTCCTCCATCTCTTCAGTAAAATTTGTCCTTTAAAGTGGTCTAGATATCCAGTAAAATAACAGTGAATGGAACGAAAATGGAACTTATCTTCATAAGGATGATACACACTTATTTTAGTAGGGCAGCTCTATATACGAAGATTATTGAGGCTAGGCTTTCACCCCTTCTAGATCTCAAAAGGTGTTTTTGAAATTACTTTACTCGGGACTCTATTAAGTTTATATAAGGTAGCCTTTCTGGTTTCATATTAAAGGTAATCAGGTAAATTAGTACTACTTTTTATTGACCTCATCATGTCTTTTAAGGTGCGATTCATCCTTTCAGCCATACCGTTTTTCTCAGGACTCCCTGGAATAGTGAATTGAGCCACAGTTCTACATGATTCTACATATCTGGCAAATAGACCCTTTTCTTGTCCTGAAACCCCATGTCTACCATAATATTCACCTCTATAGTTAGATATGACTATCTTAATAAACATTTCTGATTGGTTTTCAACTTCAGCCTTAAAGTCTTAAATTTCTTAAGAACTTCAGACTTGTCTTTGAGCAAGAACACATATCTATAATAGGAATAGTCATCAATAAATGACATAAAATATCTTGAATTTCACAATGTAACTTTATAAGGTCCACGTATGTTTGTATATATGAATTCTAATATGTCAAAAGCACAAGTTGCCCCCTTTTTTCCTTATTTTGGATAACTTACTCCTACAATAGTTAACACACGTTTCTAGATCATTATAATCTAGAGTTGGAATAATGATATCTTTAACCAATCTATTAACTCTATCTCTGGAAATGTGACATAACCTTTTATTACTTCTCTTTTATTATGGTTTTGTTTCTAGTAGTAATATATGAAAAAACATACATTTCATTAGGGGAAAGACACATTTTATATAAGTCGTATAACAAAAAGGCATTACCAATATTTATTACATTGAAAAATAACTTTACAATATAAGTATCAATGATAAAATTATAGACTTCTTTATCCAAAACAAATATAAAGATCAAGTTTCAACAAATATATGGTATATAAAACGTGTAACTTAATATAAAGAGTGAACCACGTATCAAGGTTTAAACAAACATCCCCTATAAAGATTACAGTAACTTCTTCGTTATTGTCTAACCTTAGTTTTTCATCCTCCCTATTCGTCTTTCTCTTCACATTATGGAAGCAATATAATTAGAAGCTCCATTATTTAGCCACCACGAACTTCATATAGATATAACAAGGTTAGACTCATAAATCATACAAGCCAAGGAGGTATCTAATAGCTCTTGCTTTTCTTTCCAGTTTTTATACTTTTGGTCGTCTAGCTTCTTACATCCCTTCTTCTTACAGAAGAAACATCTTGTACTCTTTATAACATCCCCAGGACATCTAGCAACACTAGATTGAACAACAACTTCATGTGGAGGATATTTAGATTTCATACCTTTAAATTTATAGGGCTTTACCTTTGTCTTCCCCTTAATTGCTATTAAGGTTATATGAGTTGTGTTCTTCGGCTTCTCTCCTTCCGCAACACAACGGGTGATCAATGTATTTATGTACTAAGCTTTATCTTGAGAATTATATGGTACCTAGAATATGAAACTCTAATGGAAGTGTATTCAGAGCTTGTTGAAGTATATAAGCATTAGAAATATAAATATGTAACACCCTCAAGTTAGTTTGAAGGTGGACAATCCTAATGTTTTACTCCCTCAACCCCTGCTGTTATATATTCATAAAGTATAATTCCTTTAATAAGGTACCTATTTCAGCATTAAAAGATACCTTATATATCTACGAGACATTATTGAGGAAGTCTATTCATATGTTTCTTTCTGAAAGTACACTTAGCAGATGGCTTGGAATGGATCTCTTTATGGTTAAATAACACATCCTATTTAACCTTTCCCAGGTTGCATATGTTGCTTTCTTAGCCTCCAAGCTGATAGATATAGGTGTAGATGGACTATCTTTGACTATGGCTATGTTAATATTTGTCATCTCCAATATAACTTCTACATCTTGCTTCCATCTCTTAAAATTAAAACCATTGAGGACTTCAATCGTGACACTATTATTATTATTAGAAAAGGTGACTGCAAAATTGATAATGTAGTGATAAACACATATGTAAGATAACATTGATACTCAAAGCCACAAAATAATAATTATACTGAGCATCTTATCACACATATTATGAAACATATGTGGGCTAAATACATAATACTTGTAGATAAGACCTTCATATAAAAGTGATCAAGGTACACGCATATATAGGCAAATAGATCACTTAAGCAATGACTTTCCTCCATAAGACCAGCACTTGTGAGCAGAAGAGTCAAACATAAGACCAGAGACATCCCTAAACATGGAAGTAGAATAATTCAAATACTAACTTGAAAAGCCACTGTGGTAACTACATTCTCATTTGTATCCAAATGGATCCTCAAGCATAAGCCACACACTTGTATGCTATCCTTATATTCTTTTATTAGGGTGTGTAATATGTGACAATATATAGTTTATAGATGTAAAATCCTTATGCATGAACTCATTATCACATATTAATGCTAATCACATTATCAGTAAACTTTATTTGAGAATTTATCATAAGGAAAATCTCAATCAAAATGATAATCATACAATACTAAATAATAAATACATCATATGAGATACCAAAACAACATGTATCTTAATTATTTCTAGTCAAGTGTATGAAAATTCACTCAGTGATGGCTTTAATAACCTTATTTCATTTTTATGAAGTTAAAGCTTAATTATTACCAATGTAATAAATCCTAAAAATTAAAAGAAACTCATTTTATAAATTCATAAGACTTTAAAAACTTACTCAAAATAATTTGAGAGATCATTTTGTAAATCTTGGAAATTTTGAGGTTTTTTGGTCCTTTAGTGTGCTAACATCAACAACTAATGTTAGCACTTAAATACAACACTTGATGTGTCCAAAGCATGCATGTCACACGCTAGACACACACTAATGCGTGCCACCTCCACTAGCTTGTGTGAGATATGCATGGTCACGCACAATCACATCCAATGCTCTACTTTTGTATGTGCCAACTACTTAGCATGCGTGAAGCACACGTTTCAGACAATTAGCATATCCTAGAGGCAGGTGTTTGCTTCCTCATCATTGCTCCTCCAGTCACCAAAAAAAGGTTATTTTTGGTGATTCTTTGTCGAAAAATCACCCAAAGTCCATTTTGACCCCTTTTTCCTCTTAATTCTTATTCAACATCAATTCAAACAACAAATATACAATTTATATAAGGAAACATAGAACCACTTTAATATCACATGTTAGTTATAATATGAACTTTAGTTATAAATCCAAAATCAACCATGAACTTGTATTAACATAGAAAATGAAAAAAATACCTATTTTGCTATCTACTACACGAAGAACAAAATGTTGAATTACTTAAACAAACTCCTCGATGTATGAACAAGCTCCTTAGATCAACCTTTATGAAAGTTATGTATCTTTATGCTATTAACATCTTTCTACATCTTTCTTAATACATGGGCCTCTTAACGGGTCAAAGAAATTGAACATCCACTAATAGGTGTAGATTATACTATGTTTTGCTAGATGTTTAAGTGTGTTTTTAGGTATTTCTTAGATGATTATCATGTGTATATGCTTAGAATTATGTTATTGTTAGTGTTTGCATGTATTCTAAGTGTTAGTTTGGTTTAAAACAAGAATTGGATCTTAATTTTATGTTTCATAATGTGTCTAATGTGTGTTGTGAGTGTTGAAAACCAGGAAATTGAAGAACAAGGAAGATAGAGTAAACTGGAAGCAAGGCACGAACGTGCTCATGGGTTGTATTGCCTCTGTCGCACTCATGCCTCAAAGAGCATGATCGTGACAGAGAGAAAAATCATGAAGCACGATCATGATAGAAGATTTTTAGGCGCCACTTTTTTTTGTATCTTTTAAAGTTCAAGGCTATTTTTGGAACCAAATTAAATAGAGAAACCTAGAACATTAATGCGCTATTTAAGAACAAGAAAAACACAAAAAATGCATTAGTGATTGAATCAAAGTGGATCAAAGTGGAGAGATCAGGAAAGCATTTGAAGATTCGAGCATTCCAATTCAAGGAGCAAATAGAGTTTTTATTCTTTGTCCCTTGTTTCTTTCGTTGATATTGATGCGTAATTGGAATTGTAAGATGTTAAACATGTCTATGGAGTTCTAAACTCAGATTAGGAATTATTCTGGATTTAATTTATGACTATTCATTATTGATTTCAATACATCTTCAAATGTTTGTGATAATTGTTCGTATATAAACTTGACAGCAAATTGAGAGAATAAGTCAAAGAGTAATCAATGTTAAGTTGTACAATGAGAGTTGCAATTTAATAGACCTGAAATTATCAAATTAACAATTGAAGAGAAATCTTGGCTGTGAAATTATTTATCTATTAGATAGCTTCATATCTAACTGAAGATATTAGGATAGTTTTGTGAACTGAGAGATTGCAAATCTGAAAATTTCGAATTCGGTTAGAGTTAATATATTAGATATTGAAAGAGAGTAATCAATACCTTAAAAAATCTAAAATCAAACATATAAATTGATTCACCAAGACTAAGGGAACGAAATAGAAAAAACATACTCCCTAAATATTCAATCTTAATCAATCTCAATTTTTTTAGCAGCTGACTTGTTATTTGACTTATTTGCTTGTTTTATTACTTGTTTCAATTTTTGCCATTTATTTTTTATTTAAATCATATTCTGAATACTTTAGACAAAGTTAGGTTCAAATTGTTTACCTTGCATAATTCTTGTAGGCACAATAACCTTATATACTACAAGATAGGATTCGTATTCTTGCGATGTATTAAGAAGTTTATTATATATAAAACTTACTCAACATCCACAAACTTACTTAAGCAAGCAACAGAAGACCTTAACAGCCATTTATAGTAACCTTATTGGGTCTCTCCATCATAGGCCTAATATCTAATTGGCCCACACTAATTAGAAAGCTTTTTTTTTTTTTCAGTAGACTTTATCCCATTAAACTAGATCCTATATTAAGTTTCTTTATTATTTTTAATTCGAAGCAAATTAGATTTTCTTAACCATAAGTTTATTAAAAAATCGATAATTAATAATTTTCCGATCAAGAATATCACTAACAACAAAAAATTGTATGGAACGTGAAATTTATGCATCTAATCGCAGCAACTCTATGCCTGTGCAATTCCAAGTCTGATATACTTCCAAGCTACTAAGGATACCACGTCAATATGAACATTTGTCAGAGAGTAAAACAGAACTCACAAAGCCAAAAATTGTAACCGTACTTCTTCCATGTAGCAAGCAATTCATGTTGCTAAGGGTCCAGCATAAGAGCTTTGCGATTCCATAGCAAACCGTAAGACCATCCACACCAGTAATACCCAAAGCAAGAAAATTAAACAGACGACACGGCATTTTACCGAAAAGAGTTCTTTTTCTTGAGGCAATGCCAAGTACTCCTCGACGACTAGCTCGAGAAGACCATCTAGAAGTTTCTTGTAACGATGATCTGCATCAGGAGAATTGAGGAGCTCCGTTCGAACTTGTTTTAGTATAATCATTACAACATCTACCTCAGGTAGATGACGCTCTAGAGAATAATCGCCGGTATCATCAGTCATGATGGCCATATTCGAAGTTGGCGTGAGAGGAAATGATTCCGATGAAGGAGAAAAAGTTGGACTCAACTCGAACACAAAGCTCTGTAATAGAAACAGATAAGTCAGCCAAATAGTTAATCCTAATCGAAATTATCAAAATATCTGTTTCCATTATATAGGTCAAGGAGAGCAAGAAAATTCCGAAACAGATAATTAAAAAAAAAAACAAACAAACAGCATTCAGCACCACAGAATCGAGTAATGTTAATTATGAACAGCAAATACAAAGAATCAAACAGTATTTGCTAAATAGTTTCGGAGAAAAAGATAAAAAAAATTTTATACGGGACGATTCTAAGCTTTGACAGCAGGGAAACAGAAGCAAAGCACCGAGTTTTGACTTGGACAACAAATAAACGAAAAGCAAAGGCAAAGTTGATCTTCTCTAACCAAAAACAGTCAAGGAACTTGTGAGGAATCATACTTCTGCGGTTTGGACGCTGTGATTGAACTCCAACAGGTCGCTCGAATCACTGATTGGATCCGGTGAAACATCTTGGGCAACCTTGGTAAATTCACCGTTCAAGCTTTTCTTAAGGACCTAGAGAAAAGAAAATATCGAAATAGCACTTCAAACACGAAACAGAATGAATTAGCGGAGATGATGAGATTTAAGAAGTGAACCTTTTGAGGCTTCTTCAGCAGAGAGTGCTTGGATCTACGATTGGAAAGATCGGAAGATCGCGAGTGTTCTTCGTGTGAAGTTTGATGCTCTTTCATTTCTCCAGGTTTTGGCGGGAGGAGTTTGGTATTTGCAAAAATCTTCTAGAGAACGTCCCTTTATAAATAATCTTTGGTTTGGGGCTGTTTTAACTAGAATTGGTCCAAATTATGCTGTTTTTGATCCTCTGCGACGTCGCTTCGCGCAGTTGGACACTGGATTTTACATTTTAGACGGACAACAAAACAACGTTAGATTAAGAAATAGTGCATGCATTTCCGGTTTCCCGCAGGGGGCAATTATGATAGGTCAACACCAAAACACCGACTGAACCCATAAGCAATAGACAATTTTATCCTGGTTCTTCTATTCATAATAGGCACCTAACAAAGGGACCATTTGACTCCATTTTTGTTTTTGATTATGGTTCTTCGTTTTTATTTCTTAATTTTTGCTTATGTGTTACAGAAATAAACATACATTTGATTGTTATAACAATATAATTACAGTTTATTAGTGATAATAATTGAAGATTAAATAAAATATAAAAATAAATTAATTTTATAAAATATTTAAAGCAATAAATTTTAGACAAATTTTGTTGTCTAAAATAAATGTCTAAAAATTCTACCAATTTAGTTTATTAGTGACAATTATTTAGTATATTTTTTAGACAAATTTTGTTGTCTTAAATAAATGTATAAAAATTCTATCAATTTTTAGATTTTTTAAGACACTTATTAAATGTGCCTAAGCCTAAGTGTCTAAAAACCCCTTATTTTGGTGTAGTGTTTTTACTAACTCTAGAAAGATGAATTTTAGTCTTGTTTTAAGTGGTTTTTGTTTTGAAGAGTCAATCATAAAATCTACA
>JAOQMP010000209.1:20666345-20681168 GCA_027563575.1 Erythroxylum pedicellare
GAATAACAATAAAACAATAAGGAAATAATAACAACACAAATCAATAAAACATGAGTAGAAGTGCCTTTTAAAACATCTCAGAATCGAATACAAAACAAAAGTCCCTAAATCATATGCATCAAATGCTCACCCATTACTTCATTAAACTTGTGACAGGGTAAGGCTAATTGGTTTTTTGGGTTTCAATGTGAGGTGATTAATTCAAAAATAAACAAGGTTAAAGGCTCAAAGGGGTTGCCAAGGGGAAAATGAGTTAGTGGGTCATTTAAGCTAAGGGCCAAAATAAAGAAGGCCTTAATCAATTTCATAAAGTAGGCATCTCATAGTTTCAAACTGATTCAATGCAAGTTTTACAGGTAATCTTCCTAGGGGAGCATCACACACAACAAAGAAACATAATGACTATGAAATGAAGTCATATAGGCTCAAAACCTCACATGTGCTTATATGAAAATCCATCAAAATTTCATACATTACCTAATCACGCAAGTATTAAATTATTGACTGAGTTTATGTAACTAACTACTTTAATCAATCCATATGATTCACCTTCCACTCAAACTTCCTAATTTAAATTCAAGCAAACAACTCAATTCTCAGTCCAATTACTATGACATAATGGCATGGTTCAACATTCATCACAGTTTAAGTGCAAAAAATGTAAAAAATTTAAACTGACCCCTATCCCTACATTTAAATGGGGCATTATTCCTAATGTCTTACAATCAATAAAAACACAAGAAGGACTCCCCTGGATCAAAGAGGGCTTAACGACTTGAAAACAGACTTCCCAACTTTGGTCTTGCATTCCTAAAAACAAAACAAACAAAAAGCAAATAAGGCACTTAAATGAAAGCAAACTGAAACAACAAAGAACTAAAATAAAAAGATAAGGTTGGGTGCCTCCTAACAAATTCTTGGTTAAGGTCACAAGCTCGACCCCTGTCAACTGATATTAACCAATGTATGTTGGAGCTTAACCTCCATCACCTCCACATTGTGAATCTGAAATCCCTCCAAGTAAGGCTTGAGACGATGCCTATTGACTTTAAACTCTTTCCCCATTTTGGCTCTTTTAATCTCCATTACTCCACTAAGATATACTTGGGTAACCTCAAAAGGACCTATCCATTGGGAGCATAACTTACCTAGAAAGAGTTTGAGGTGTGAATTATATAAAAGCACTTTATGTCCTACCATAAATGTCTTCCTAGAGATGTTGCGATCATGGAATGCCTTACTCTTCTCTTTATAAATTTGGGCTTTCTCGGATGTTTCATGTCACAACTCTTCGAGCTCTTGCAACTGTAATCGTCTGTGGGCACCAAAAACTTCTAACTTCATGTTACACTTTTTGATTGCCCAATAAGCCTTATGTTATAGCTCTAATGGAAGGTTGCATGGCTTCCCAAAAATAAGCCCGAATGGTGACATCCCTATTAGAGTCTTGTATGCAGTCCTGTATGCCTATAAGGCAACGTTAAGGCGTAAAATCCAATCCTTCCTATTGGGATTAACCATCTTCTCTAGGATGGACTTGATCTCTTAGTTGGACACCTCAACCTGACTACTCGTTTGAGGGTGATAAACAGTTAAGACTCAATGCATCACTTGATATTTCTTCAAGAGGACCTCAATCATCTGATTGTAAAAGTGAGTCCCCTTGTTGCTGATGATCACTCGTGGGACTCCAAACTTTAAGAAAATGTTAGATTTTAAGAAATCTGCAACCACTTAAGAATCGTTAGTTTTGGTGGCTTTTGGTTCCATCCATTTCGACACGTAATCAACTGCAAGTAGAATATATTGAAATCCAAACGAGGAAGGAAAGGAACCTATGAAGTCCATGCCCCAAATATAAAAAATCTCACAAATTAATATGGGCATTTGAGGCATTTCCCCACAAGTACCTAACGTACCTGTGCGTTGATAGTTGTCATAGGTCCTACAGAAATCATGTGCATCCCAATATAGAGATGGCCAGTAAAACCCACACTTAAGGACCTTGCGAGTTTTCGCTTTAGGAAAAAATGACCTCTATATGCATAAGAGTGACAAAATGTCAAAATAGAAATAAATTCACTGTTAGGTACACACTATCTGATGACTTGATCCGCATAAAATCACCACAGGTAAGGGTCATCCCATACATAAAACTTTACTTGACTCTTCATCCTCTCCTTTTGTGCCTTGGTGAAATCTATAGGGAATTTATGAGAAACCAAGAAAATTCACTATACTAGCATACCAAGGAGTTGTCAACTGTACTGTATGTAGTTGCTCATCTAGAAAATCATCATTAATAAGGCCCGTATCAGCATCTTTTTGCACTAAGCTATTCAAATGATCTGCTAATCCGTTCTTTCAGCCTCACTTATCCTTTATCTCCACATCGAACTCCTAAAGTAGGAGTATCCAATAGAGGATCCTTATCTTTTCCTCCTTATTTCCCAGTAGGTACTTCAAAGCTACATGATCAGAATAAGCAGTAATCTTAGTGCCTAATAAATAAGACCTAAAATTATCCAAAGTAAAAACTACTGCATGAAGTTCTTTCTTCTATAGTGGTGTAGTTTGCTTGGGCGTCATTTAAGGTCTTCGAGGCCTAATAAATAGCATGTGAGATCTGCCCCACTCTCTAACCCAAAACTGCTCCGATGGTATGGTTGGAGGCGTCATATATAAACTCAAATGACAGACTCTAATCTGGAGGTTGTAAGATGGGTGTAGTAACAAACTTCTCCTTTAGAGCATCAAATGCCTTCTTACACTGCTCATCAAAAACAAACTCTTTGTCCTTGTGAAGCAACCTACACAATGGGAAAAGTCCTGAATTAACCTACGATAAAGCTCTAAATGGCCAAGAAAAGATTGAACTTCCCACACAGAAGCAGGGTAAGGAAAAGAAGAAACAAGGTCTATCTTGTCTCTATCAACCTCAATACCCTTAGTAGAAACCACATGTCCTAAAACTATCCCTTGTTGAACCATAAAATGACGCTTTTCATAATTAAGAACTAGATTAGTTTCAGGACATCGTTTAAGTATCAAAATGAGGTGATCGAGGCATTGTTTAAATGAATTCCTATGCACGATGAAGTCATCCATAAAAACTTCAATGATTTTCTCAAGATACTAAAAAAAGATACTTGCCATGCACTTTTAAAAGGTAGTGGGGGTGTTGCACAATCCAAAAGGCATCCTTCTGTTGGCAAAGGTGCTATATGGGCATGTAAAAGTTGTCTTCTCCTAATCCTCCAAAGTAATAGTAACTTGAATATAACCTGGATAACCATCAAGAAAACAATAGTAAGCACAACTAGCAAGACTTTCTAACATCTGATCAATAAAGGGTAGGGGAAAGTCGTCCTTTCTACTCATCGAGTTAAGCTTACAATAATCCATGCGAACTTGCCATCCATTCTGCACCTAAATCGGAACCATCTCTCCTCTCTTATTCTCCACAACTATAATGCTCGACCTCTTAAGAACCACCTACAAAGTACTTACCCACTTGCTGTCAAAGATGGGGTATATGACTCTCACATCTAATAACTTCATCACTTCCTTCTTCACCATCTGCATCATCGGTAGGGTTAAGACATATTTGCATTTGATGGACTGGGGTAGCTCCTTCCTCAAGAAAGATCCTATGTATGCATAAAGAAGTTCTAATACCTTTAATATCCACAACCGCCCATTCTGATGTCGTCTTATACTCTTATAACACACTAACAAACTCTTTGTCTTACACCTTTGTAAGGTCACTTGCTATGATAGTTAGAAGTGTTTAGTTAGTGCCCAGATAAGCATACTTTAGGTAAGTTGGTAAGGGCTTCAACTCCTCTTCTGGTGCCTAGACAATAGAAGGTAGTGGTCAATTAGTACTAACGGGCAATTCTAAAATGTAAGGGACATACCTATTAAAAGGATTTGTCTCAAGTGCCCAAATTACTTCCTTTAGGTCCTCTCCCAACTCAAACTCGCTTTGCCAATATCCAGACATCTTTTACTCCAACAGGGTAGTCAAGGCTACCTCTAAAAGGTCATTTGTAGAAAGAAGAAACCATTGTTCTACCAAAGAGTCAAGAATAACTACCTTGGTGACCAACTCACAATCTGATGGATAACAAATGGCATCAAAGATATTGAAACGAATGACCTCTCCATCAATCTCCATAAGCAACACCCCACTGCGTACATTAATTTTTTACGAGATGTCTTCAAGAATGACCTTCCTAATAAAATTATTGAAGGGCTCAAAGGGCCCTCATCCTGTATATCTAACATATCAAAATTTGCAAGGAAAACAAGCTCGTTAACCTGCACAAAAACATCCTTGATAACCCCCTCAGGTTATGTGTTAGATCTATTAGCTAATTCAATGATAACATGGTATCCTTTAATGAACCAAGATTAAGAGCTTTAAAAATAGATAAAAGCATAACATTTATCGAAGCTTCTAAATCTAGCATACATCTCTCATACCTCATGTTACCAATCTTACAAGGAATGGTAAAGATACTAAGATCCTTGCACTTTGGGTAACTTCCTTTGTAAGAATGCTGACACATTGCCCCCACATTGATCTTCTTATTTCCCCTTAGCTTCTGCTTGTTGGTGCACAGCTCATTCAAAAATTTAACATATCGCAACTAATTGCTTCCAATAGAGGGATATTTACTTCCACCTTATGAAAGACCTCCAATATTTCCTTTTCAATCTCCTACTGCTTAGTGCCTGTTTGGTTGAGCTTTTGGAGGGTGAATAAGCACTTTTTTCCATAGCAAAAGCTTTTTTTAAGAAAAATGAGTGTTTGGCTGTAAAATAAAAAAGTACTTTTTTAGTAGATATAGCTTTTTTGGCAGCCAAAATATAGCTTTTTAAGAAGCTCAAATTTGGGGCTTTTAAAAAAAGTACTTTTTAAAGTAGATTTTTCAGATCAATTAATGAGCCTATTTTTTAGTCCCTTTTGCCTAATGTTTTACACATAATTTTCACAATTCCCACAAACTCATCTTCACGTTTATTTTGGGATTTATATAATATTATTTGGCTTTTTTATATATCTTAATATTTATTTTTATATTATTTTTACTTATGTTATAATCCATATAAAAGATTTGGTTAGCTATATTTTCATTTATGTTTCATATGGTTTTAAATTATATAATAATTAATATATTGTTCTTTGCATATTGTTTAATATACTTTAAATAATATTTACATACATAAATTATTTATATTACAAAATAAAATATAGTTAAAATTAATAAAAGTGCTTTTTATTTTTATGTTGCCAAACAGTCTACCGTATGAAGCTCGTTCAAAAAAGTTATTTTTTAATTGCCAGTCAAATAGTCAACTAGCTTCTTGGAAAAACTTTTCTAAAAAAATCTCTACTGAAAAAAGTTCTACTGATATAAGCCCATCTAAACAGGCACTTATTCTTTGCTATCCTACTTGGAAATGGAATAGAAGATAAATTATTGACAATAGGGTGTGAAGTACTTACTTGAGAATGGTGATCCTCCTCCTTCTTCTGCTTCTTCTTCTTTCTCCTTCCCGTTCCTTAGCCCTTGTACCTCCTTACTGCTTCTCAAAGTAATTGCGTAAGCATTTTCTCTTGGGTTCCTTTTATGTTGACTAGGCAACCTTGTGGAACTCTGGGTTTGTAACTTCCCCACGGCATCAGCTAGCTGACTGACCTGATTTTCCAAAATTTTCAAACCACTTCTTGCTTACTAATAAAATTGAAGAGTGTTAGATGGTAAGCTCTTAACAATTTCCTTCAAGGACATACCTCCCGCTTATTGTTGTTTTGGTGGTTTTAGAGGCAGTGGCTTTGGTTGAAACTGTGGTTGATTCTGATGGAAACATAGTGGTGCATGAAATCCTTGCTGCTACTGTTGGTGATAATTGGGTTGTCATGCATTGGAACTGCCTCCTTGCTATGGATTCCTATACTTGAAGTTGGGATGATCCTTCCACCCCGAATTGTAAATGGGGTAAAACAGTCATACCTCCTCTATTGTCCTTGGAACCCCCAACTGCGTTGACGTGGTGTTCATCCTGCAAGGAAGGTCATGCATCTATAGGATGGTTAGCTAATGTACAAATACCACATATCTTAGTAGGTCTCTTTCCTATCACTGCTTGTTATACTAAGGAAGTCAAATTTGGAACTTGTTGCTCCAACTTGGAGATGAAGACCTCCTTCACCTACTTTGTTAAGGAGGAAGCATTATTGCGATTGCCCCAATACTGGGAGTTCACTACCATTATTGCTATCAAGTTCTTAGCATCCTCCAATGTCCTATTCACCAAGGCTCCACCATTCGCAACGTCTATCATATTCCTATCTAAAGGAAGCAACCCTTTATATAAATAGTGAATTAATAACTAGTCACTTACCTGATGGTTTGGACAGCTATTGTAGAACTTCTTGAAACGCTTCCAATACTCATGCAAAAGCTCCCTTGTGTCTTGTCGAATGTCACATATCTCTTTGCTGATGTTGGTGATTTTTTAGGCAGGGAACTATTTCTCCAGAAATGCATACTGCATTTGCTCCCATGTGTTGAACTAGTCGACGAGCAAGTCATACAACCACTCCTTGGCTACATTTGCTAAGGCAAAGGGAAATGCATTTAGCTTAAGTTGCTCCACAGAGACTCTCGCTGGCTTCATACCTGGCATGCGATGTGAAACTCCTTTAGGAACTTATTAGGATCGGTGATGTAGCCTGATCCCAGTAAGCTGCTGTCATGAAAACATGTAAAAATAGAAAATGCACATATCAGTCTAGGTTTAATTTCAACTTCTAGCTTATTATCCAGATAATTGATACATAGTAAATTAGGGTTGAAAGAAGAGTTGCAAGCTCCTTTAAGGTGTGCTGATGAGGTTCCATAATCTCCTCTGTTTCGTTTAAATTCCTGTCGACTTCTTCTTCAAAGGACAAAGAACGATCACTCTTAGGAAGATTTGTATGGATTCCTCACTCTCTTTGACGAAATCTGGTGCGACCTGCAATAGGAGAAAAAGAGAAAAGGTTAGGTAGAGAAAGTAATGAACTTCTACTTTCCTTGGAAAATTTACACAAATGAATGTGCTTTGAGGAACTGTGGGACATGCAAACCGATGAAAGAATGAAAAAGATCAGCAAAAATAAAAATAAAAACAAAACAAGAAATAACAATTAACAAATGTCAACTCCCTAGCAACGGTGCCAAAATTTTGAATGTCTATCACAAACTACCAAATAATAAATTCCTAACTACCAAACTATGCCGTAAATGGTGATTTAGGGTCAAACCACAAAGAGCTAGGATGCAAATGCTATTTCAAATGTTTTAACAAAAGAAAACAAAACACCCTAAAATGATGAAGACGAGTGTTGAATACAAAACACACTACTAGTCTTACACTCAAAACCGCAAATATACGGGTCATACTTATAGTTGAAAATGGATATCGATCTCATGAGGATTTTTCTTAGGCACTACTTAATTAAGGTTGTTCTTTGTTTAAGAAATCGTTTTAATCGAATTTAAAAAGACAAGTAAAATAAAAACAAACTAAAAATAACAGGGAACAACACATCCCAACCAAAATCATAAACTAAGACTTGGAGAAAATCAAGATTAAACATTAGGACTTGTCATTATCCTTATTTGCTCCCCTCTGATTAATTGATTCAATTTATGCTTAGCCCAATATTTCCTCAAATTCTAGCTACCCTCACTCAAGGTGTAACTAAATGTCACTACTTAAATAAATTAGAATTAACTTTGGGTTCTCTCGATGTGCAAAGCTTTTCCTAAACATTCAACTAGATATTAAGCTATCCTATAGGTAGTGTATTGATATGTTGAAATCTCTTCCTAATTAATCAATATCTTGTTATTTATAGGTCTATTAATCGTAGACTCTTGTTTTACAATTAACACAGATTACCAAGCTCACTTTCTCGATTTATTATAAGGTTTAAACATAATAAATAACACAAACATGTAAATCATTAAATCAATAACCAAAGGTTCACAAATAATTCAACAAAAAACCCTCAAAATTGCTTTAGAATCATAATATCCATAATATCCCCAACAATCAAATAATCCATGATAAACATGCTAGAAGAGAAAGAAATGAAATAAGACTGGACAAGGCAACTCCTCCTCTTTTTTGCCCAATCTAGAAAATCTGGATGACGGGGTGCGCTTTTCCCAATTGGGAATGAAACCTTGAATCTTGCCTTATCTCTAGGCTTTTAATCTGTCTTTTAGCTCTAGGAAGCAAGTTCCACGATCTATAGAGGCTCTCGGGATTCTATGTCTTATAAAGTCACAAAAACCTAAAAACATACAAAAAACCCACGTGCCTCTTCGACTTCCAGTTCCCATAATCGTGGGAATTATACTTGGTCTTCCTAAAATTGTGGGTTAACTTAATAGAAACTTTCTCCATTGATTTCCCACTATCATGGAAAACATGCCCTTTTCCACGGTCATGGGTTTTTATTTTTCAGCAGCGCTACTTCTCTTCTCTTCTCTTGATCACCTAGCTCAATCACAAAGGTGTCCACCCTCCATTCCTACACCAAAATGATCAATTCCTACCCTAAACCAATATCAAACACAAAATAACAACCATGAAGAACAAACTTAACAAAAACACACAAAACAAGTCCTAAAACATAATAATACTAACCTATCATGCAAGAAAGACATACCAAATACTTAGAAAAACACATACTAATGCACAACTATCATCAAACATATAGACTTGGGAGGATAATAAAATGTCTCCTTGATAAAGAGTTGCAGCTCCATAATTACTAGCCACATGCCCTCAAAATTGAAATATCTAGGGCATTTTACTATTCCCTATGTTGTTGGTAATTTAGAACTTGCTAAGTATTTATGTAACTTAGGTTAAAGTATTAATCTTATGTCTTTATATATTTTCAAGAAATTGGGGCTAAGAGATGTGAAGCCAATATCCATGCTCATTTATTTGATAAATCAACTAAGAAAGAAACTATTTGGCATGATAGAGGACGTGCTAACTAAAGTGGAAAAGTTTATTCTTCCTGTAGATTTTGTAGTGTTAAACTTTGAAGGGGATCAAAACTGTCTATTAATTATTGGTGGACCATTTATAAATATTAAAAGAGCGTTAGTGGATGTATATAAAGGATAATTGATTCTTTGGATTGGTGATGAACGGGTTGAATTTAACATGAGTAAGGTATTGAAGAATCAGAAGGAGGGAAACTCTTACATAAAAATTGATATAGTTGATGAGTTTTTAAAAGAGCAAGAGGAGAACCACAAAGAAGACTGTAATGTTGAGAATGTGGAAAATGATGAAGAGTTAGAGAAGGTGGAGGAGTAAGGTGAAAAAGAAAAGTAGGAAATCTTAGTAAGGACAGAAGCACCCATTCCACCCTATATTGAGAAACCGCCTACTCTAAAGTTGAAACCCTTACCTGCACACCTTAGATATACCTTTCTAAGTGAGGGTCATACTCTACCCATCATAATTTCAAATAAGCTAGATGGGGAATAAGAAAAGAAAGTAGTAGAGACAATTAGAAAGATGAAGAGAGCTACAAGATGGTAAATTTCAGACATAAGAGGCATAAATAAGTTCAAATGTAGTGATGTATAGGATTAACTTTGATTAAGCTTGTAAGGTTGTGAGGTTGTGATAAAGCAGGCTAAACCCCCATATAAAAGGAGTTAGCAAGAAGGAAGTAGTGAAGCTTTTAAATACAGGTATTGTTTACCATATTTCAGATAAAGAATGAGTGAGTCTAGTACAATGTATACCTAAGAAAGGAGGGACGATGGTGATGAAAAGGGAAAAAGGTGAGCTTATCTCTACTCAAATAGTCACAAGCTGAAGGGTAAATATTGATTATATGAAGCTCAACATAATGATTAAGAAGGATCACTTTCCTTTATTGTTCATGGATCATATGAATGAGAGAGTGGTTTGACATACATTATATTCTTTCCTTGATGCATATTTAGGATACAATTAAGCCTTTATGTATCCAAAAGATCAAGAGAAGACCAATTTCATATGTCCTTATGGAACATTTGCTTATAGATGGATGTTGTTTGGACTTTATAATGCACCAACAACTTTTCAAAGGTGCGTGATGTCTATCTTTACAAGTATGATTAAGGACATTATAGAATTTTTTTTTTGTTAATAATTTTTTAGTCTTTGGAGACTCTTTTGATCATTGTTTGACAAATTTGGATAAAGTTCTTCAAAGATATGAGGAATCATATTTGGTTCTAAATTGGGAGAATTACCACTTCATGGTACACAAGGGTGTTGTTTTGGGACGTAAAATAGCATGCAAAGGTATAAAAGTGGACACAACCAAAAAGGAGGTCATTGAGAAGCTTCCACCACCAACTAATGTCAAAGCGTGCATGCATTTTTAGGACACGCAGTATTCTACTGTCGATTTATTAAAGACTTCTTTCTTATTTCTAGACCTTTTACTAATTTATTAGTTAAAGATATGTCTTTTAATTATGATAATAATTTTTTGATTGCATTTAATAGGTTAAAGAAGGCATTTGTTTTAGCACTTATATTGACATTGTTAGATTGGCCTTTACTATTCAAGGTTATGTGCATATGCTAGTGATCAAACAGTAGGATGTATATTAGGGTAGCAGAAGGAAAAAAGGTTGCATTTTATCTACTATGGAAACAAGACTTTATGTTGAGCTCAATTTAATTACACAACTACTGAAAAAGAGCTACTAACAGTGGTATTCACATGTGACAAGTTTCATTCATATCTTTTGGGGTCCGAAGTGATCATATATATAGACCACATAGTGTTAAGAAACCACTTCACCTAGAAATATGCAAAATCGAGAGATGGGCATTACTTCTATAAGAATTTAGCATAGAGATTAGAGACCAAAAAGGGAGAAAATTTTGGTGCCTAATCACCTATCACGTCTTTAAAGAGGGGAGATTCAACAGGGTAAAGAAATCAATGAGCAATTCCCTAATGAATCCTTAATGATGATAAAGTACCTATTTGTTACATGATATGTTGATACAACGAATTATGTTACAGGTGGTATCATTTCCTTTAATTTGTCTAATCAACAAAAGAAGAGGTCTTATATGAGTGCACTCATTATTTATAAGATGAATCAGTATTGTATAAAATTTTGTTGATGGACTAACTAAGAGATGTGTTCTGGAGGAGGAGACATTAGAAATAATAACTCATTGTCATAATTCTATTTATGCAAAGCTTTATGAAGTGAAAAAGATGATAGCTTGAGTATCGGAATGTGAATTCTATTGGTTTAACTTGTTTAAGGATGCTCATGAGTATATAATACAATGTGATATATGCCAAAAAGTAGGGATTATTTTAAGGAGAGAGGAGTTACCCCTTGCTAGCATCTTATAGGTTGAAGTATTTAATATATGGGGATTGGATTTCATAGGACCTTTGTCATCTTCTATGAGGAACACATACATATTGATGGGGGTAGATTATATCTTGGGATGGGCTAAAGCAATGTCGACTCTAACTAATGATGGTAAAGTGGTGCAAAAATTCATCAAAATAATATTTAATAGATTTAGAATTCCAAGGGCAATCAAAAGTAATGGAGGAGCCCATTTTTGTAATAAAAATTTAAAGCCCTTCTTAAGAGGTATTGAGTCTATCATCTAGTAGATTTTTAATCAAAAGCTAAAGAGAATCTTGGAGAAGATAGGTAATGGTTTGAGGAAAGATTGGGCATTAAAGCTTGATTATGTTTTATGTGTGTATCAAATTGCCTTTAAGACACCTACAAGTATAAATACCATTTCAACTTATTTATAGAAAAGCTTATCACTTGCCTGTGGAATTAGAGCAGAGGGCATATTGGGTAACTACGACATTAAATTTTGATTAGAAGATAGTTGGTGAGAAGAGAATGCTATAAATTAATGAAGTAGAAGAGTTACGATTTGAAGCTT
Source organism: Erythroxylum pedicellare (assembly GCA_027563575.1). Lineage (NCBI taxonomy): Eukaryota > Viridiplantae > Streptophyta > Magnoliopsida > Malpighiales > Erythroxylaceae > Erythroxylum > Erythroxylum pedicellare. The sequence continues at coordinate 20,678,370 of JAOQMP010000209.1, forward strand.
ATAAGATGCCAAGTCATATAAGGTAAAAGTAAAAGAAAATAGCATGATTCTTATATTAAGAAGAAGGAATTCGAGATAGGAGATGCAATTTTTCTTTTCAACTCAAGATTGAGACTTTTTTTAGAAAAGATCATGTAACGTTAGAGTGGTCCTTTTAAGGTTACCCAAGTGTTTAAACATGAAGCTTTAGAATTGGAGAAACATTCAAGGTTAATACCCATAGATGCAAACTATATTTAGGAGGAATATACTCACAAGAAAGGGAAGTAGTTTCTTTCCTTTTCATTGGTTGAAAAAACTAAAATGGAATAGTCAATCTAGTAACCTTAAAACTAGCATATTATTGTTTAGATAGGTTTTTGTAATTTTTTTGGCACGTTTATTGCATTTTTGATAGTTTTTAAGTTAGTTTAATTGATGGATGAGCATCAAATGTGTAAATTTATTTTGGAATGGTTCCAAGAGAGGCATGATCATGCACATGCATAATCATGCAAATTGGAACACAAGACCCTTTATCACAATCATGAATAAATGCATGACTATGGAAGTTTGGCCTCCTAACCCTTTATTAAGATCATGCATTTTTACACGATCGTGACAGTGTAGTCACCTACATAAGTTACATGATCAAGCAAGCGTGAATTTTAACCCTTTAAACCCTAGACTATTTAATTTTCTCTCTCTCTCTTCTTCTTCCCCTTACTTCTTCTCTCTGTAATTGACATCCCCAACCCTTTCTCACTTAATTTTCACTTAATTTTCAAGCAAATTTCACACTTTCTTCCATTTTTACATAGTTTACTTCTATACCTAGTGATTGTTTCATTAGAACTCAATTTTCTTGGGAGTTTGAGAGTAGACCTTTCTTTTTGCATTTACCTAAAGCTTTTTTGTTTTTCTTGGTGTGTTCTTTTATAGGTATTTAAACACACTGAAACAAATCATATAAAGGTCTAAACCCAAAAGACGAAGGTTATTAGAAGTGTTGCACATGATTTAGCTGCAAATTTTAAAGCTCCTTCCCTATTTTCTCATAAGAAGAAGGTGAGAAATTCTAAAAACTTCACTTTAAAATTGTTACCGCACCTCAATATTTTGATTTCCAAATCTTGAAAAGATAAAGTAGAATATTTAAGTATGAAAATCAATTGGAAAATGTTCATTCATTATGATTATGTTGTTTATGAAGAATTTACCATAAAATTCTATACTACTTTAAGTTATAAGCCAAATAAGTTAGAAAATTTTTGGTTTAGATTAAAAGGGGTTGTAATTCAAATAGAGGACATGCTAAAGTAAAATGGAGTGATGTTATGGGGGGCTATAATTCAAACAGACGACATGCTAAAGTAAAATGGAGTGATTATGTCTTACCTTGTATTGCTCGGGAGACCACCCACACTTTATGTAGACAATGCGTTTACTAGTTTCTCCACTTAAATCTCTAAATTATGGATGTAAGAAGCATGATTTTTTTACAATTTGGTCAAACTTAGGTTCCATCCTCTTCTGGCACTCATCTTGGATCGTGAACTTGGAATTCACCACATCCATTCACTTTTCCAGCGTTGATTCCAATGAACTAAGCTTATCTTATTAAAACTATTATAGGCATTGTGCTCTCAATTGATTTCCTATATTATTAGACTAAGAGAAATTTGGGTTTATCTTCTACCCTGGATTATAACTGTTCAAGTAAGTGTTTAGTTGCTTGGCCATGTTTGTTACTTAAGCATATAATGGTGTCACTGAATCAACAACAAGCATTCCCTTTCGATCTTTAAAGGTTGATTAATGTTTACTCTTCTCTGAAGTCTATATATAACTATTGCTTGCCATATCCTGCAAAAAATCATGTGCAACATCTACTATCTTTGTCATCAATAAACCTCTAGTTACTGTATAAACAGTACCTTTTATAGGTGGATTCACTCTATTTTATAAGGTTTTTAATAGGAGCTCTTTGGGTAAGTTATTATTGGATCGCATATAGCCCAAGTATTCACAATATGCAGCGGAATTGACCATACTACACAACAAGAAGTATAACTGAAAATTACAACACGTACAAAATTACCTCTTAATGCAGATTGGTATTTGTTTTTCATATTTATAGACGCTGCAGTGCAAGAATGTCCTCCACCGGTATCCACACGATGATGAACGATTCGGGTAGAAGCTAATGTGTGCTAGCACGTTGTAAAACACTTTTTGAACACAGTACAATTTTTCTCTCAGAAGAAGAATGAACAACTAGGTCTAGGTGGCTACGGTTTTCGTCTCTCTTCTAATGAGACATAAGTTTCTCTATTTACAGAGAAACCCTAATCCTTATTCCTATTAGGAATAAGAATATCATAATCCTAAACCCATTAGAATTATGGAATCCTAATAAGTTTCGGCCTATATTATATCTCATATAATAAAAGCCCAACAACTTAATTCAATCTAGCCCAACAAATATATCCACATATATTTATTCAGTGCCTAATAAATTAGGCCCAAGAGAATAAGCCCAGATCACATCACTCTCTATGTGTGACCCTATAGGCTCAATTGATGTTGGCAATGGGCTTGATCACACTTCATGGCCCATAAGTCATAAGCGGCCTCTAGGAAGACATTAGGACTACCCAAATCAAATGAGGATCAGTAATCTGATTTAACCTGTAACCATGGTTACAAACTCAGTCCCTTTGTAACACGATATTAAGATTACTCACAAGGCATGGTACATGTCAACCTTTGATTAATCATAGTTTCTTGATCCCCAAGTTGACTGATTATAACAAATGA
>JAOQMP010000209.1:20684862-20700352 GCA_027563575.1 Erythroxylum pedicellare
AACATAAGCAAAATTTAACACTTCGTATTTCTTATGTATAATTAATTCTTGTACCCATTTAGTTAGAAATTTGTCAAAAACAACTATTTCTTCATCATTTTCAAGTATTATGAATTCATTAACTTTCACTTGATCATTTTGTGACTGAACATCATATTTATAAAAATCAATTTTAACATATTTATAATGATTCTAAATCTAAAAATAAGTTTTTCTAACAACAATCTCATTTCAAAATTTTATAAAAACTATAAACTGAAAATTAATTAATATTAATTTATACTTATTATTTTTCTCTTTTAAAATAAATGATTTGGCAATTTGTATGATGTCACAAAATTTTGAAATAAGTTTAACATCAAGCTTGTAATTCTCATCATATTCAAAGCATAATGACAATTGAATTTTTGGTGTGTCTAGATTTGATAAGGCTACAGTTTATGTTAGTTCAGCCTTTGGTGACGATTTTAAAAATCGTCACCAAAGGATCAACATTTGGCAAGATCACCCTCCCATTGGCCACGTTTTTGCCAAATCGTAGCCTATTATATTAAAACTCCATTCTTCTATTTTGCTTCTCTTAGCTATGAAAATATTTTCACAGCCAAAAGTTTTTACCTACAGTGTAGCTAAAGGTTATATCTATAGTTTTATCAATGAAAACGATGTCGTTTTCATAACTAAAACCTAATTACCAAGTATCCAATGATTTTGTCTGTGTCCTGTGTAATCCTCCTCCTGTTTTGTTATTGTCCTCATGTTCTAGTAGTTGTGCTAGTGGTCCATCTTTGTCTCTGATGTTCATTAGTCTTTGTCTTCATCCACACGAGAGTTCTTCTTCTCCAAGTAATTCATCAAGCTTATTACTTGATCTTATTCTTGGACGGTGGGAATTTATGTTTGTTTAGAACCCTTTCAAATGATTTCTTAATGTTCCACTTCTTAAAGTTTAGTATGGTGGTTTCTTGAGTTGTATTAGGTCTAGTTGGTTTAGTTTTTATAGCTTTCAACTTCCCACATTTGTCTAAGTTGATATCTATCATTTGTTGATCGTCTAACTTTTAATCATATTATCAACTTCTTGTCGCATTTATAGCACTTCTTTTTCGTTTTTATTGGTTGTAATGATTTACATGGAATATTGCTAGTTTTATAATTCTTCTTTCAGTTCTTTCTTTGTTGAAATAATATTTTCTTCCAAGTTTAGGACAAGTAACTGTTGCATATATATTAGAAGGTAAGATTAACATTGGATTCCATTACACTTTCTTCTTATAGAAAGTTCTTCCTTTCACTATGAATGTTACTCATCATTTAATTATCTTCTAATGCCTTCTTATCCTTAAAGTATCATTGCTATATTGGATCCTCTATGTACGCCTTTCTAATCATGGATTTTCCCTAAGATTTAGGCCTTTTAGAGTTACTAACAAGGAAGAGAAAAGTGGTGATAAATCAAAAGATACACTTCAGGCCACCATTAAAAAAAAGAAAGAAGGTCCTTACCATGCAAAGAAAATTACTTCAATAAGTGATGTCTTATGTTGTTGATTGCTGAGTTTTATCTGCTTGTTGCTTGATAAATATGGAATTCAGGTTCTTCAGTTTATGGGTCAGTGTGTTTCTTATGGTTTTGAAATTTCTCGTGATGTTGGGAATTAGATGTTTATAAGTGCTTTACTTTAAATGTTTAGTATTGGAATGGTCCGTACTAAATTCTTGATGCATCAATTTAGTTAAATTGAGAGAGATAGTTCTTGATAGGCTTATTATAGATGAGCTTATTTCTATACGAAATCCTTTCATTATGGAGTACAAAGATTCATGGTTTAAGATGGTATATGAATGTGACTATTTGAAGCTTTGTTACTTGATGCTACCTATTGTAGTTCTCTCATTTTTAATTTTCTATTTATTGTGAGATTTTGATAGTTGTAGAGTTGTCAATACTTACATGGATCAGTCATAAGGAGTGCTTAAAATTCTCTTTCTAATTAGACATAGTTTTTTATGACTTTTCAGTTTCCATTTTTTCCTCTTATGATTTTTTTTATATTACTTATGCAGATCCTATTACAAATTTACTTCTTAATGTTTACATCATCATATGATCTTAGGGGCATAAAGATATTTAAGTATTGATATGCAAAATGGGATGTAATTTATTGTTTTCTACATATCACAACTATAACCTTGTTGTCATATGAGGTAGAAGATATATATATATATATATATAGATAGATATATATGGCAAATGATGTTCATTTTCTTGATGAAGTATTTAAGTTTTCTCACATTGCTATTTTAGAGACTTGCACTTGAGGTTTGTAAGTTAGAAAAGAAGTTCCGATACTTTTAACTCATTTGTTATAATGAAACTCTATTGGTTCAACTCCTAGTGGCATTTGATTACTATTAACCACACATGTCACCATGATGTCGAAAGATGTACACATAAACAATAACTAATATCTTTTGAATGGTTTTTTCACTAATGGCGTTCCACTATTTATATAGTGTTCAAATATATATTTGACCAAAGCTTATGACTTATGTCTAGGTGGAAGCCATTTATTATTAAAGATGTCATATCACTTATTAATCTATGGCATATGTTCTAGGTTTTATTAATCTTTAAGGTTAAGTGGCAAACTCAGAATGTGCATGTGCAGGGGATTTTTGATTCACTAAAAAATTAAGTTCGATGACCTTTACTTCTTCTGTGAATATTTTGGTAATTGCATCTAACTTCATGTAATTTTTCGTTTCCTTGTTTAATTGTACACTCTGCTTCCATATTGATTATTTCATTTAAGAACTTCTCGTTGTTGGATTCAAAATTTTAGCCTAATGTCTACTTTTTAAAATTCATTGACGGCACTGCTCCTAGATTTAAGCTATAAAATGATCCTCAAATCACATATGGGTTGTGTTGATTCTAGATTACCTAAGAAAAATAATTACATCTATGATGTGTTTTTTTTATTATATTGTGTTTTCATAATAAAAACTGTTAATATAAATTCATCATGAAATTTTGAAAAGGAAGATATTTTTATGCCAAAAGTGATCTCCAATTGCATGTATCTGGTAGAATCCTACCTACTGAAGAACAAATATGTTCACTAAAGTCTAATCACCGTTTGCCTTTAATTTTTGATCTTCTTCTTCAAGTTTTTTAGTCTCATTTGACTTAAGTCTCTTTCTTTATTCTCTGCATCTCATTTTTTGCTAAGAAGCTATTAGATGAATGTGTAATTATATATATGGCGCGTTGTATAAAGGTTGCTCAAATCTTCTAAAGAATGTAGATGAAAATGGAGGTGGTGGTAATGTCCCAACGGTCTATACAGGATTAGGCAAATCGATAGTTTTGAACAATCTATATGTATATTAGAAGTAATTTGTATCAAGGATCAATATTAGTTCAATAACAAAGTTGAAGTTGGTTCAAATTGATTTATTAATTCAATTATCTTTTCTATGATTTAATTTAATTTTTCACGTCTTAATCTTTTTTAATTTAAAACCCTCCTTATTGTTTATTTAATTTAATGTGACTACTAACTGTTGAACTACTTATAAGAATGATCCAACTCTCCACCTGCTACAATTATTTTGCAAGAATTGGTTTTAATTTGGTTATAAGCAATAACCATTTAGAATGAGGATCCAACCATTTAGCCTTTCCAAAACGTTATGGAATGAGGAAATTTTTGTAATTAATTTTTTTCTAAAATAATATGGTATTGGCTTTGTTTTAAGACATCCTAATGTCCCTTAATCAAATAAAGGTGGGGAATTCAATTATCATAGATGTACAACTCTTAGACTTCAACAATCAATGACAATTTTTATATGAAGTGTTGGTATATTTTATACATAGTAATGATATTTTTGTATGTGGTGAATGTATTTTCATATAGAAAAAGCTTTTTTTAATAGACTATCTTTTAGGAGAGAGAAAATAAAGAAATTTAAATTCATAAAAATCATTTAAATATAAGTAAATCAGTAAAATAACAAACATATATGATAAAAACTCACCTACAAATAAAACCCTAGTAAACCCATGTATAAGATGAATTTTCCTAACAAAGGATTGAATCTTGCTAAGAAAGTTGATATTTCACTGGAAAAATTGTATTTGTGTAGAAAAGTGATAACATTAAGGAATATCCTAAGCATACCCTTTTCTTAAGAGTGGTGGTATTTCTTCTTTAAAGGAGGCACTCTAAATTGAGTTAACGTACTTTTGAATATAAGTGATGGTATTTTGCCTACATATTAATAGTAGTTTTTATGACATTGCTAATATTTCTTATTTAAAATGGTTTTTTGTATGTTATTTAAATATTAGAGTACAAGTGGTACTTTTGTGTGGATTTATGACATTGATTATATTAATCATGATATTCTTTATATGTAATATAGTTTTTTTTTAATGAAATGATGGTATTTTTGTAGGGTTATGATATTCTTACCCTAAGAAACTCTATTTAAACTTTTGAGGAACACCACTCATTAAGCAAGCAAAAGTCTAGATTTCATTGGCTCAAAGATGAGGATAAGAACCCCAAGTTCTTTTACATATCACTTTTTTTAAGGAGAAATTCAAACGAAGTAACACCTCTTTTGAAGGAGGATGGTAAAATCATTAATGATCAAATAAGTCCTTTAAATCTTACCTTTGAATACGTTGAAAATACTCCGAATATGTCTACTACTCTTCTTCAATAAGTACCTAAATTCCTTCATTCCTAATTTACTTTGCAGGTAATATAGTGAATTCCCAATTAGTATTTCCTGGTGAAGGATGTAAAAAAGAATATTATTCAGCTTCATCCCTAACAGAGCTCCTGATCCTAATGTATTTAATCTATGTTTCTTCTAAAAGGCATGAATACTCTGAAACCCTAAGTAAGCAAGGCAATGTTGGAATTCTTTTCCAATGGTATGATGTTGAAAGTTTGGAACCAAACATACATTTACTTGATACCCAAGATAGCTAATCCCTCTTCTATAAAATACTTTAGACCCATAACTTATTATAACACCTTTTATAAGTTAACTTTCAAACTCTTGGATTTAAGAAGGAATTTATCTTACCTTTTATTATTAATTCCTCAAAAGAAACTTTCATAGATGGAAAATTTATAGGTGATAATATCATGCTTGTGTAAGAGTTCTTGAAGAATTATTACTTAAACGGGTCCGGACAGAATTATGCTATAGGGATTGATTTCCATAAGGAATTTGATTTAGTAGTCTGGGGCTTCATCATTCACTCCCTATAAGCTTTTAGGTTCTTTACATTATTCATATCATAGATTGTTCAATGCATCACTATCCCTTCATTCAAATTTCTCATAAATGAAAAAGCCTCACATATATTGAAGGTGTTAGAGGAATAAGATTAAAAAAAATCACCTTCCTTATATTTGTTTACCATCTATATAAAAGTTCTCTCTATGATTATTTTTCATAACATTGGATTGAACAATTTCAACAGCTTCATATATTCCACTTATCATTTAGTGATGATCTACTCATCTTTAGAAGTGATAATCTTTACTCTATAACTTTTTTAACTAATTCTCTTAACATGTTAAACAAGATTTTTGTTATGAGCATCAATAGGGATAGAAATCACCTTATGGTTTTAGTTGATACAGAATATTTTTCACATTAATTTATTGAGTTATCTAGTTTGAGACTTAATTCCCCTCCTTTCACTTATTTAATAGTTCTAATAACCAATAGGAGAATTACATATTTAGAATACGAACCTCTACGATATGGTGAGAAAAAGAATAGGACTAAGGATGACAATCGGCTGGGCTGGGCTGGGCTTGGGCTACTCATGGTCCGGCCTGGCCCTACCCCACCCCCAGCCCATGCGATCAGTGACCTGGTGGGCCGAGATAGGTAGGGGTTCGGTCTGAACACAAGCTAACTGGGCAGAATAGGCTAAACTCAGCCCCTCGTATATATTTTTAAGAAAAAGTAAAAAACAATGTCGTTTTTTAAAGAATAGTCGGGCCACGGGTTGGGCCGCTTGTGGTCAACCCATGATTCGGTCAGGCCAACCATAGTCGGCTCATGGCCTGTTCAAACTAGGCCAAAATCAAGCTGGGCTAGCTTTGACATCTCTAAATAGGACATTGGAGTAACAAATGTCTTATATATGCTAGCAAATTGTACTGAATTACTTATGTGCTTAACAATTTGTATATCTTATGTTCCTCCTACATAATTGTTCATAATAAGATGACTAGAGATATAAAGAAGTTCTTGAGAAAACTTTTATGGATAGGTGAGGCTTATTTGAAACCTTATGCTAAAGTTAGTTGGAAGGAATCTTATTTTCCAAAAAATGAAGGAGGGTTAAGGATTTACTCAATCTATATGGTAAATAAAGTTTTTCTTATGAAAGGAATGTGGAAAATTCTTATTGGTAAGTAGTCTTTACGAGTTAAATAGCTTCATGGACATTTCCTATAAGATAAAAATTTTTGGACACTCAAACCCAATAAAGACTCCAAATGAATAATGATGCACCTAATGAAATTGCAAAATGAGTTACAATCTTCCATCATGGTTAGGATTGGGAATGGAGATAAAATCTAGTTATGGTTTGATAATTTCAATGAGTTAGGTCCTCTTGTCCTTCCTAATTATCAAAACCCTAAGATTACTTTACCATGAAAATGCTAGAGTTGAACTACTTATTAATGGAAATGTTTAGTGTTGTAATAATAGAAGCATTGATCTCTTCTTGAGAAGCTTTCCTTCTTATCATCCTAATTCCCACAAGGAGTACATGTTTATTTGATTAGGACATTGCTATGAAATATTCACCAATAAATCTTGTAAGGACTTATTCATGCTTTATGCTCTTAGAATCACCTTGTTTAGATTGATACGGTGTAAATTTCTTTCCCCCAAGATCTTTTTTATCATATTGTTAGCGGTGAGAAGTAGACTAAGTGCTTTGAATAGACTAAAAGGTTCTTTCTCTTAGAATCCTATTTACAGGTTTTATTTATCGAATTTAGAGACTATTGAAGAAAAATGTCACTGTTGATGAGGAAATATTATTTATTTCACCATGCTTGATGTGTACAGGAAAGGGATATTTTTACTAAACCTAAGAGACTGCTATTGGTTAGCTAGGAATCTATAACAGAATTGATAGGTAATGCGATTCTGTTACAGAGGAAGCTACTAGTACTATGTACAATAACGTAAGAAATGAAATAAAAGGACAGGGGATAAAATAAGGGCTTCTTGTATTTTTTCTCCATGTGCTTAGTCCGAATGAGGTTTATTATTGTGTGGGTTATTATTTGTGTCTTGGGTCATCCGTGGGTTAGCCCACTCTCTTATCACCCCCTTCAAGTCAGAGCTTCGGAAAGGTTGACGGATCCACACTTGAGATTTAGGGCTTCAAACACGCATATGGTGAGAGGCTTCGTGAATAGATCTACGAGTTGTTGTCGGCTTCGTACATTCTGGAGATCTAAAAAGCCCAAGTTTATGGCATCACGCACGAGATGGAGGTCGATCTCTAAGTGTTTCGTCCGTTCGTGGAAGACGGGGTTCTTTGAGATGTAAATCGCCACTTGATTGTCGCACTATAAGTTATGGCTCCGCGACTCTCCACTTGAAAACACTGTAGTAAGTGAGCGATTTACTTTGGTTCTCACGTAGGGGATGCCAAACCTTGATATTCGGCCTCGGTTAACGATCTACTAACAGTCGTTTACTTTTTCGTTTTCCAGGAGATGGGTGATTTGTCGAGGAAGAAACAAAATCTAGTCAAGGACTGTCGGCTAAACACACAGCTTGCCAAATTGGCGTCAAAGTAAACGGTAAGTTATAGATTTGAGTCTGAAGCGTAAAATAAGCCTTGAGTCTATGTTCCTTTAAGATACTTAAGAACATGTTTTATTGCGTTCCAGTGGGGCTCTCGTGATGTTTTCATAAATTAACTCAGTTGTTGTGTGATGTAGGTAAGGTCAGGTGTGATGTAGGTGAGGTCAGGTCTGATGAAGCTCAGATATTATAGCCTGCCTACGATATGTTTGTAAAATTCCGAATCTTGGAGCAACTCCCCTTCATCCATGGTAAGTTTCTATCCTAGAACTATAGGTGTTATACATGGTTTGCAATCCAGTAGATTTTTTTCATGGAGGATGTCCCGTATGTATTTGCATTGGTTGAGTACTGTGCCTTTGTTTGATCTTGCTATTTCGACCCCTAGGAAAAATTTAGCATATCGTAGGTCTTTAATTGTGAATTCTTTGTGTAAAGCATTCTTGATAGTGTTCAGATGTTCTTCCCTTGCTCCAATGATGAGAATGTCATCTACGTAAATAATGATGGCAATGAAATTGTCACCCTGACCTTCAGTGTATAGGCAATGATCTGCCTCAACCTTATCAAAGCCTAGTCTTTTTAATCTTGTAGTCAGTTCTTTGTGTCATTGCCTACTTGCTTGTTTGAGTCTATAGACAGACTTCAATAGTCTACAAACCTCACCTGCCTTAGCCCTCATATAGCCCTATGGTGGTAACATGTGGATCTCTTCGTCTAAGTGGCCATGTAGATAAGCGTCATTAATGTCACATTATAGGATGGGCCACTTTCTAATAGTGGTTATAGCTAGGAATGTCCTCATTGTGTTTTACTTTATATACCCACTTGGAGGCTATAGCTCGCTTTCCTTTAGGTAATTTCTCCAACACCCAAGTCTGGTTTGCTTCTAGGGCAGCCAGTTGTTCTTTCATAGAGTTTACCCACTCCTATGACTTGCTTGCTGTTTCATAAGATAGAGGTTCAAAAATAGAGCATACATTACCTATGAACTCCTTGTAGCTTTATGTATGTGTGATCTGAAAAGTTGACACCTTATCTCTTTGTATTTCTACAGAGCCACAGACTTGCAAAGTAATGTCAGCTGAATCAGGGACAGAAGTGGAAAGGTGAGCTGAGGCTTGGTGGACATAGTCATCGAGGTATTTTGTCATGGTGTGAGTTATTTAACTTCTTATAATGTTGTTGTTTGTGTCATTTTCTTGATCAATAGTGATGTTAGGTTGAGGTGGTGTTTCTTCTGGTTTGGGTGTGTCTACTGTATGTTGCATGTTTGGTAATCCTGTGTGTGTTTTCCTTGTTGGTAATTGCTTTAGTAGCATCACAAGTACATGTAGGCATTGGATCTAGGCTGGCTAAATCATCCCAAAACTTCTTTGACTTTGTGTAATATGCAGAAATGATAAGATTACCTTGTTTGAAAAGGCTAATTTCCCTTTCTATTTGGTATAGAAGTGGTCCGTTGGCTTCTCCGAACCTTTCTCTCAACTCCTTCTTGAGTTCCCTAGCTGTGGAAAATGACAGGAAGGCATCGTTGAGTTCTTTGACCATAGAGTTGAGTATCCACGATTTTACCATAGAGTCTGCCCTCTTCCATTTGGTGAGTAAGGTCATGTCTTTTGTTGGCTGCATGTAAGTCCCATCTATGAGGGAGAGCTTGTCTTTAGCATATAGAGGAATCATCATTGATTTACTCTAGGTTAGGTAGTCATTTCCATTGAAAAGGGTGGTAACTAGGACAGCTCCAGGATTTTCTGTCTTTGTTATAGAGTATTTTTCTAGGTCTGCGTTGGGATTACTGGTATCACTGTTGGCTGTGTGTGACATTTTTGGTAAATAGATTGGGTAGTGTGGATCAGACTTTTGGCTCTAATACCATGTTAGAATTTACAATAAGCTTACGGGCCATACGAGAACGAAAGTTAAACCACAAATAAGTCTAAGTGAGGTTCCATCCTAAAACCAATTGGTAATAGGTGGAGTAGCCCACTAGACTTATATGTTAGTCTTATTTCTTCTCTTTCTCCAATGTGGGACAAACTCTCACTCTTTATATTTCAACACCCCCCTCACGTGTGGGTCTAACACATGACATAATCTATCATTTCGAAGTGTTAAAGACTCACATAAGAGCAACCTATTTTGATACCATGAAGAAAAACTTTAATGCTAATAAGGAAATATTCTTTATTTCATCATGCTTGATGTGTACAGGAAAGGGATATTTATACTAAACCTAGGAGACTGCTATTGGCTAGCTGGGAATTTGTAACAGAATTGACGAATAATGCAATTCTGTTACAGAGGAAGCTAGTAGTACTATGTACAATAAGGTAAAAAATGAAATAAAAGGACAGGGGATAAAATAAGGGCTTCTTGTATTTTGTCTTCATGTGCTTGGTCCGAATGAGGTTTATTATTGTGTGGGTTATTATTTATGTCTTGGGTCATCTGTGGGTCAACCTACTCTCTTATCAACTATCAATCATCTTTTCTTTAATTACTCATACAAAATATAATATCTAGAAGAACATAGAACGTCTTTGCAACCATTTTTGTTATGAAATCAGTAAGAAAGAATTACTTAGTAAGCTTTTGTACCTCATCAACTTAGTATAGATGATTCAATCTCTTCAAGATTGCATTTAGTTTTACAATTTATGCAATCTAGTTAGAGGGAAAATGAGAGGTTATTAAAGAACCAACAATAGAAACAGGATAAGGGAAATGACAATGATAAGAAGTGAAGGCCTCTCTCCAAACGCTGCTAGCAAATGGAACTTGTAAAGAAAGGAATCTTGTTCTTGTTGATAGATATTTAAGACATTAAATATAGTTTCTTTTATCCAATTCGTAGCTGTCTAATTAGCTATCCAATTGTTAAAGCTTTAGATACACTCTTAAGCTTGAGTTATAAATAATCTATATTATCTGTATGGTGTTTGGACTTTTGTCCCAATCAACTCTAATATAATATTCTTTTAATTTCCAAATAAAAGAATTTCTTTCATACTTATCATTACCATAAGTTAATCATTTAATTTATAGGATCATCATAGATACAGTTGGGCCATATATATTGTAAAATTGTAAAAGGACAAGTCCTTATATTTGGTGGTAAAAAGAGGAAAATAATGAAGAGGATTTAACTTCAACTTTGGCTTAGTTAACCATGTGAGTGAGCTCTCTATGGTCTTGTTCAAATAGAATAGGTTCCTTTAGGTGCTATCACATACCTTTAAACAATGTTAAGGTCTCTAATTAACATTAAAGAGATATGCCCAATTAGCGACACACAGAACTAAGTGGTTGTCGAGTGAAAACTATGATTTGAAAGAAATTTTAACATATAATTTTAGTATAAATGATCTTTATATTAAAAATATAACTTAATAATTTGGATGAAAAATAAATCAATTTAACAAATATACAAAGAAATTTAGTAAAAGAGGAGTAATCATTTATACATTAAAGAAGCAAGAAAACACAAATATAATTAAACTATGACTTATATATAGGGTGGACTTAGTTACAACTAATTAAATTTTAGTCTAAAACTTTTTAAAGGTCTAATTGATTTGTTTTTAAATTTAAAAACATTCAATATTATGCATGTTTAATCACATTTAATTTTAGAATTAAAATGTCGATTTTTAGCTATTCACTATCTTTAACACATTGGACTTGGAATATCATTATAAGATATTACAGTACTCAAGGTTTAATTTAATGGTTTGGTAAATCTATTTTTCACATAAATTCAATGAATTCCGAAACTTTAATAAATTAATCTTAATAGCATTCTAATTTCTACCATTAAAAAAAATAAAAGGAATAAAGATTACTCAGAGGTCGGAGCTGGATGTGAGAACAAGTCAACAAAAGTTGGGCGTTGGTAGTGAATGAAGAAGATCCATCCAGCCATCCTTCATCAAATATTTGATTAATACTTAGTATTGAATTCAATTAAATGAAGTCAAAAAATTTGGCGCTTTCATCTTCACTGAATGGCGGGAAACAAATGATCAAACGACGCCGTTGGGCTGGTAAGTTCTTATAGACGCGCTCCCTGTCCTTCTGGGGCTTTCTCGTTCGCCGTCGCCAACTATTATTGTTCTCTTATTCTGAGCTTTAAGAGAACAGAATACGGCGTCGTTGAGGTATATCTCTGCCTATATTTCACTTGTTCTCCGCATTCTCATTCTCGTAACTAATTGCCTTGATTGTTAGCATTTCATTCCAAATTTGGATGATTTATGGGGTGTGTTTTGTGAGAAGAAAAATATTTTCTTTCTTGTGTAGAAGTCTGTTTAATAATACAGGAATTCTCTCCCATAATTTATGCCATGTTTGTGTCACTTGATATAAAGTATTAATGTTTTCTCTGGATTCCATTTTGTCCAAGAAGACCCATACTTTTACATCACAATCCTCAAATGTTATTTGTAAGAAACTGCAGAGACAGTTTTACCAATTTGGGTGGGCAGACAACACTTTTGCACCCTAGTCAAGGAGCCAACTCTTTTGTGAATATTCTACTTCTTTTCAAGAAAGCTAGCCCTTTAGATGATTTTGGCTAAAAATCTCCAAGTGGCTGATCCATTGTGGATGAAAATTTCGCTAAGCACTTCTCTATGGCTCCACATCACGTTACTTGCCAGACTAGGTTTGCTAACCATGCCTTATACACGCCAGCAGCTATCCAATTTGGGATTTCAAGTAGTTTGTTCTAAGACGGTTTAGGACAGATTATAACATATGAAGGATTAGGACTACTCTGAAAATCTCAATGATGTCTCTATTTACTCTTGTGTGATTATGCCTTTGTTTTGGTTATCCCTCTCAGTTTCAATCTGTAAGTGAAACCGAAGAATAAGATACAGTGACCATGGCATCCGGAAATGGATCAGTGAGCATGATGGATGATTATGAGACACTGATTTCCACAACTGATGTCGAGCTCCTCAAAAGGGCCTGGCGAAATGAGAAGGCAGCTCCTGAGATTCTCCAATATGAAACAGCTTTGATTCAAAGGATCAAGGAACAGATTCAATTGGCGGTATTTCTCAATTCAAATACCCTGTTTATTTCCTAAAAAGGTTTCTGATTCAGAGACAAATCAGAGGAACTAAACTCAGTGGGATCAAGTCACCGTCACTAGCCAAATAAATAGTGTTGGATTTTCTCTGTTGGTCCTTTCCAAAGATAAATAAAACGAAGGATCCTCAATTGTTTTGTCTCTTCTATTTTCTCTAGAGATGTTAACTATTACGTTTTCAATAACTACCTACTATTTTCCATCATTCCCACTTCCCTCCAATTGCATGGGTATCTAACACCTGTGATCCCTTGTCATTATTTTTCAGGAGCAAAATGTAGAGATATTTGAATCAAATGGCATAGGTTCCCTCACTGTTTCGCTGTACCAGATGGACCTGGATAGGAGTCAATTTTTGTTGAGGTCTTATCTTCGAATTCGTCTTCAAAAGGTTGATGCTTCTGATACTTGTGCCTTCAGGATATGGTTTATTCCTGCACAATTCAGTTATGTTTCAAACAGGAGAGATTGACAGAAAAATTCTGAAGTGTGCTACTTAGGCAAGTAGAAGGTCGTATTGCTAAGAAATGATGATTAGGAAAAGAACTAAAAGCTTCATAGAACACACTACTAAATATATTTTGCAATATGTTACGTGTTAGAGTAGATAGTTCTTGATGATTAATTTTTATAGACATTTGAATTGCAGATTGAGAAGTACCTTTTCCATATATTAAAGACAGATGACCAGTTAAATCGACTTTCTAGGCAGGAGCAGGTGTTTGCTAGAAGGTCAAGAATTTATTACTCTGTTTCATGTAGCAAGCTGCGATTGGATTTATTCTCAGAGGAACTTTTAAGTTGACAGTTTGTCTATAGGTGCACGGATGATCTGGGGAGTCATCTAGACGAGACTGTACTTTCAAGATTGCCTGATAATTATCAGTCTGTACTCAAACAGTCAGTAACAAGTGAAGAAGATGACATGGGTAAGTAACATTCTTATATCAGTACATAGTTTTCAATTAATTTGCACGGTTCATTGTTCCCTATCTCTATATATTTCTTGCTGATTTTTCTGTATATGGTATTTACATATTACAATATATGGCAAAATTTGCTGAGATCTCTTGCTTCCATATCGTGCTAGTTGTATGACTTAAAAGTAAATGTCTTGTCTGTGTAAATCAGCCAGAATTGACATTGTTTCAATTATCATCACATTAAAGAAGCTGAAATTTACGGGTGTTTTTAGGATACTATATTTAGTATTATGGCCATTTAGTCCTCAAAGCTCGTCTTTTGGACCTTATATCAAAATAGTTGGTCCTCCGCACAAACTTCTAATTTTGTCTTTACATTGCACTAATGGGTGAAAGGATTCGAAGAAATATTGATCATTTCAGTTGTTTGATCTGTCTAATGTTGCTTTCTTGAGTTTGCTCTGGTGAGATGTTAATCAAGAGGATGTCAATTTTTGAAATGGACTTGCGAGCATTAATCATGGATGGCCTTGTGGTCCCTCTCGGTAACCTGAATGTAAATAGTCTCCCTACATACCGAAGAATTTTTCTATTGCATTTTGAGAATGACCTATCAATCACCTTTTGTTATGGCGTATCATTAAGAATCGCATTGAAGATCTATTTATACTCATTAATTAATCTACTTTTGGATGATATTCAGTTCCGGCACCACGACTGGACACATTTGTGGTCTGCAAAGCTAGACAATACCTTTCTGGCCTAGACTTCGAGCCAGAATACAGGTATTGTGATTAGCATCTATCAGGAATTGAATAGTTTGCTCTCATAGAACTTCAATTCACTAGTATCTTAGTTCACCAAGACTCAGAGTTCTGACTAGCTTAAAATATCCACTTTTTGCAGCACGGAAATAGCAGAGTTGGAGAGCGATTTACTTACCTTTGCATGTTACAAGTTCATTAAGAAGCCTTTTGAGAGGGGTATGATAGATTTAGTCTGAGAACAGTTTACCAATTACAATTATAAGATACATTAATCGCAAAATTGTATTTCTAAGGAAGCATGTTTTGTAATATTCAGCCATTAGTTTGCAGTTTTTCTACTCAATAATGTAGGCTCTCGTTGTTTGCCATTGGGTTTGCCTTCCTGAAATTGCTTCAGAGTTCTTGTATCTTTCAAATATCTGGACGGATCAAAATAGTGAATATTGCTGCCAAAAGCAATGCATTTAATAAGATAAATCCTGTCAAAAGAGACAAGTACAAGGATGTCAATTTCCTGTAAAGAACATGGAGCAATTTTAGCTACTTGCTATTCAGTTGCCTTCCATTGCTGTCTTATTCCACAAAGATTGAACCAGTTAGATTATAAAGTTTGTTTGTTTTTCACCTTGTCTTTAAGTTTTATATATTTATTTTTAAGTCCAGTTAAAAAATTTGTTTGTTTAAATTTTTATTGTTTTTTTAATTTTCAAAATTTATAAAACCTATACATTTTATTTTTTATTTTCTGTTTTAGTTTTGTTGCCATAATATATGATATGTTATCAATTAAATATATGTTATTTAGTTATTTAATGTTAACTAAT
>JAOQMP010000209.1:20726191-20740346 GCA_027563575.1 Erythroxylum pedicellare
TAATAATTATTAAATTAATTTTATAAATTAAATTAAGATATTTATAATTTTAGTAATAATTAATTTTAATTAATTAATTATATCATATGTTTAATTGATAGTAAATTAAATAATATATGTTTTTGTTTCGTGTTCCAATTCTACTTAGTTATTTCCTTATCACGAACCCTTGTTGTAGATTATAATAATTTGAGAGTTAAGGATATTTATTGTTCTTTTTATTGGATATTTTGATATAATTATTATTTATTATATAATGAAAATTGAAATTGTAATATTTTAAATACTTTTTATTGTTTTTAATTTTATATTTGTATGATGATGATTGTCTTTTTTCATAAAAATTGTGGTTATTATTTATATGTGAAATATTTGAAAATTATTATTATTTCATATTAATTGTAATTATTATTTATTATTATGGTTTTTGGAGATATGATTAAAAATATACAATACAACTGAACAAAATGATAGTGGACTATTTTACAATTTTTAAAAAAAATTTAGGGACTATTTTATAAATTTTAAAAATGACCTGAAACAGTATCCGGTATTGATAATGCCATACCAAAACTTAATTCAATACTAAGTTTGGTACGATATTCGCAACATTAAAAAAGAAAAGAAGAAGGTCCCATTTGACTTAGAGAGAAAAAAAAAGAAGAAAAGTAGGGTCCATAGAGTGACAACATGGTAGATTGTCGAGAAATCTAGTCTTCTTGAGACATTCAAACACGTGAATAGAAGTTCTGTGTAGTTTACGTAGGCAGTGATGTCATGTACGTGGGACTAGTTAGTTGACGTTTTCACTTTTTTTTTGCATAATCGAAAATTTATAGTACAAATTACTTGACTAGTCTAGGGAGGCTAATCCCAACTATATCCTCAAGAAGGATTGAGAGACACCCTGACGGTGCGTTTACAAAAGTGGTAATCCTTAAGTCAAAATTAACAGCAAAATTGGCGAGCCAGTCGGCACTCCTATTCCCTTCCCTGTATGCATGGCGAGGTAGGACTACCTAGCTGCGGTTGAGTAGCTCGTTGATGCCTATGATGATAGGATTGAGTGATGTTGTGCTCTTAGCGGAATCAGAAAGAATACTAGACACATCTTGAGAGTCCAGTTCTAATTCCACCCGACGATAGCCTAGAGGTCCCAAGCCAAATTCAGACGGAGAAAACACCCCACAGTTTAGCAGTTAACGAGGAGCACCATCCTAGATTCTGAACAAAACCTCCTAGCCACACACCAGCGCTATTGCGAATAAGACGCCCCGTTCGTGTTTAGTTTCACCCATCCAGGGGTCGGTTTACACCAACCAATAAGTTGCTCATGCCGGGGTCGGTAGCTAGGAATTGTTCTACCTTGCTAGATCGAAGCTTGTTGTATCTAATGGACAAAGTCAAGAATACTATAAGCTGGGGAAGTCGGCCAAGGTGCCTGGGCGTCAAAGAGTGCCCTGTTTCTCTAGGACCATAAGAACCAATGGGCGGTGCCAAAGATAATAGACCAATTGAGTCCGCGGACTAGTCGGTGCCATTGAAGATTTATGTGGAGCCAGTCATGGGCATTTAGAGTAAAAAAGTCCGGAGAGACAGTGTGCAGAGGGAAGGATAGCCACAGAGTACGCACTCGGGGGTAGTCTTGCATTATATACAGTAAGGACTCTTCTACTCGGCAGTGATGACACTCAGTTGTCGTGGTCAGACGTCTGCGCATTCGTTGTTGATTAGATAATAGATAGTCTTGAGCTAGAAGCCAGAGAAAGAATTGAATACATTGAAGGTCGACCCAGCGCTATATGATCTTCCAAGATTCACTAGTGTCCTGGTGGCCATGGTCTATTATCATCGAATACGCTGAAGCGGTAGTGAACTGGCTAGTACCCAACGTCCGCCAGATCATTTTATCAGGCCCTAAGTGTGGCTTGGGCGGTAGAATACCTGCAATGAACATGCAAATAGAGTGAGGAAGTAAAAACTAGAATTCATTCTATAGCCAATTACCTTAATGGTCCACATAGTGTTAAACGCATCGACCAAGGACTGAGGGGGGGATGGAGACAAGCATATGGGAGATGAGGGGGGACAAATCCTCTACCCAAGGGTCCAATCAGAAACAAACCTTTTAGCCATCGCATATCACCCATTTCATGCCACAAATCACATTGTGCCATATAGCTGTTATGCTCCTCCAGGTCATAGAATCACCGACAGCCTCGAGGGGAGTTGGCAGGTTGTTGACATTAAGATTGTATTTCACAGACAAATTTACACCCATAGCGCGTTTGGCTTCGAGATTAGGGCCCACCCTAGTTTAGTAAGTAAAGCATCTTTTCATGAATTTTGTGAATTTCTAGACCACCCATTTCTTTAGGTTGGCAAACTTTGTCCCAGTGGACGAGGTGTAGCTTTCTATTACCCGGAGAAGAACCCATAAGAAATTGCATATAATTTTTTCCAGGTTATTGCAGAGGCGTCTAGGGAGACGAACCATTTGCATTGTATAGGTAAGGAGGGTGGAGATGACGGATTGGATCAAAGTTGTTTGCCCTACAAATGATAAAAGATGTTCAGACCAGCCCGAGAGGTATTGTTGGACCTTATTAAGAATAAATTAATACGTTCTTTTGTGGACTCGTTCATGCAACAATAGGACTCCAAGATAGCGTCCTAAATCTATTGTCCGCTTGAAATCTAATTCTCTGCCTAAACATCGTACCATGGATTGGGGAACATTTTTAAAATAAAAGCAACAAGATTTTTCTTGACTAATCCATTAGCCAGAAGCTGTGCAAAACAAATTTAAGGTCTCTCGAATGGCTTGAGCTTGATTGGTAGAAGCTTCGAAAAATAAAAAGAGATCATCGGCAAAAAATAGGTGGGATAAAGGGGGACCTCTTCTACTAAGTTTAATGGGCTTCCATTGGCCTTAAGAAACAGAGTGGTTGATTAGGTGACCAGACGCTCCATGTATAGTACGAAAAGATAAGGTGATAATGGGTCACCTTGACGGATGCCTCGGGAAAGGGTGAAAGCATCATTGAGTTCCCCTCCTGAATTAACTTGCATGGAAACTGAGGAGACACACTTCATGATGAGAGAGATTAATGATCCAGGAAGCCCAATATTGATGAGGATATCGTTGATGAAGTCCCAGGAGAGTCGATCATAGGCCTTTTCGAGATCCACCTTTATAGCTAGGATTCCCTTCTTTTCAGATTTTCTTCTCATAGTATGAATAATTTCTTGGGTGATGATGATGTTGTCAACAAACAAAACTGCATTGAGTAGGAGCGACAAGATCATCTAGAAAGGATTTCAGCATGTTAACAATGATCTTTGTGAGGGCTTTGTAAAGCATTAAGCACAAGGCGATCGGTTGAAATTGTGTGATCGATGTTGGGGAGGGAATTTTGGGTATAAGGACCATAATGGTGCGGTTCAGTTTGGCCTCCCAAACTTTGTGTTGAAAGGTTTGCTGGATGAAATTGATCAAGGAAGGCCCTAAGGTATCCCATTGGGATTAGAAGAATAAAGCAGTAAACCCATCAAATCCTGGGCCCTTATTTGGTTCCATGTCAAAAAGGTTGTTTAGAACTCTTTGGGTAGGATTGGACGTACCAAATCTTGTGTAGCTCTGTGAGAGAGGGTGGGAAAATAGCCTTTGAGTTGAAGTTGAGCAGGAGTTGAAGGTTCGATTGTGTAAAACTTTTCCAGGAAGAGTTTGGCTATATTTCTAATGTCAGTTGGATCAGAACTAGAATTTTCGGAATCGTCATGTAAAGAGATAATGTGCATCTTTCGTCTTTTAGCTGTAGTGACGGCATGATAGTATGTGGAATTCCTATCTTCCTGGCTCAGCCACTAACATCTTGATTGCTGGTGCCAGTAGAGTTCCTCTTGTAAGAGGACTTGTTCTAACTCATTATGAAAATAGGTTTCCAACTCTTGTAGAGAATCAAAATTCATCTCTTCTAGTGATTTTTGAATACCCATGAGCCGTGCCATGATTCTCTTTTTGTGGAAAAAAATATTACCAAAAGATGAGTAATTCCAGCGTTGAAAATTTTCTCCTAGGTTTCCAACTGCCCCACAAAAAGTGGGCGTTTGAGGGTGCCAATGATCTTCCATAGTTTGGGTAAAGCAGTTATGAGTCAACCAAGCAGATTAAAAACGGAAAGGCCGAGAAGAAGTAGACTGGTGGGTTATTTGAGGAAAAGTCACCAACAGGGGGCGATAGTCGGATTTGAGAAAGGGCAGGTGGGTTCTAATGTGAGGGAATGAGGTGATCCAGGAATGTGAACAAAAAGCTCTATCTAGTCTAGCAAGATTTTGGCCACATCGCCATGTGAACCGAGGCCCGGTAAAGCCAAGGTCCTTTAGGTGGCAACATTATACACAACCTCAAAATTGGGGACTAACGATCGAATGGTTTCTAGCGCCTCCTCATTTGTCAGTCCATTCTAGCTTGGCATTGAAATCTACCCCTACGAGCCAAGGGAGAGAGGTGACCCTACTAATATTCCTCAAATGATTCCAAAGGAAGTGTTGGAGGGAATATGTAGGATTCACGTATATAGCCGTGAAATCAAAAGGAGTGTGCACCCATTCGATATTGACATGGATAAACTGATGATAAGCAAGAAGAATTTTAATAGTAATATCTGCTCTCCATGAAAGCCTAATGCCTCTAGAAAAACCGTTTGCTTCCACCCGATAGGAGTTTGGGAAGTTTAAAGTTTAGATAACCTTCTGGGCCCGTTCTTCGCTAATTTTAGTCTCAACTAGCACTACGAGCATAGGGTTGTGGATTTGAATGAAATTCTTGAGAATTGGCCTAAACTTCTTACCTCCAACCCCTTGACAATTCCAAAGGAAGATGGACATAAAGATATGGATTGAAAGGAAAGGAGACTATTCTAGTCTTGAGTGGATTCAATGATCTTAATTGGCTCAGCATGTGTTTTCATCTGAGGGTGTTGCGGATGTTCACCCATCGGAGAGTCTATTATGCCCATGGCGTCGATAGTCAAGTTTACGCTCTTTTTAGGGTCCGTTGGTTTGGAGGGAGGTAGGATATGTTGGGAGGTAGGCGATGGATGAAGCGGGACGTTTGTAGTCATGTCTTCATCCATGGCGCCTTCGATCAAATTGTCATTCACGGCTGGGGCTAATAAAGGATCCTAAATTATCAACTCTTTGTGTGAAGGAATGAGAATGGCTTTATGATAGGTATTTGGATTATATGGACCGATTATCATCTGCCTATGAGGAGGGGGGAACTAAAGTGGGCGTTTTGGGCTGGTGGATGCTAGGGAGAGTGGGTTAGGGTGTTGGAGGGACGGGCCTTGGAGGGAGTCTCCTCAGGCCCGCTTGAGGAAGGCCCTTGTAGGCGTGTGACTCGGCCTGTCTTAAATGGATTGGAGTGCGTTTGGGAAGAATTGTAGAAGGTTCTAGTTTGCACCGCCTGTTGCTAGCTTGCGTGGAAAGAAGTTAGCGTTGGCTGGGATGTGTTGAGGGAGTCGTTGTCTGTCAATATTTGGAACCTAGAGCCCCGAGAAACGTCTAAAGAGTTGAGTCCTTGTCTGTCATTTCTTGTGGCCCTTGCTGTGGGAGGGGTCGGCAACCTCTGCGTTGGACTTGGAGCCAAGGACTGTACGTCGCCTGTTGTTTATCCATTACTGGTGTTTCCGAGCTACGGTTTGGAGGGAGCACCATTAGCGTGGCTTCGAAGTTAACATTGGTGGTCGGAGAAGAAATAGTCCGCGATGGGCAACCTACAACACTGTGGCCGACACAACCACAAGAGAAGCAAATTTGCGAGAGGCCTTCGTAGTCCACTTTGATATGCTCTCCGTCTAATTCAACAATGGATCGCAGGAGATGGCTGATATTGATGTCCACCGCCACTCTGGAGAATCTTCCCCACAGGGAATGCTGGGTGTTGGCATCAATTTTTACTGTTCGTCCGACGAGGATGCCTAGTGCAATGAGGATGGATGGGTTGGTAGCGAGCGATCGAAAGTTCGGGAAATCAAACCCATAAGACAACGTGGGAGAGTTGGTCGGAAGAAGGACGGAATGAAAGGGTCCACAGTTGCACGGAGAGGGCATGTCCGAGGAGCACCCAAGGTCCTTGAGTGAGGGCGTTGATGTAGTCCTCAATCTCCAGGAAGTTGATCTGAAAAAATCATTGTCGATGTCTACAATTTTCATCGGTCTAGTCAGATTTCACATTGAGGTCAGTCAATTTTTTAGCAATGTGTACCCAATTCGTCGTCCCATAAGCTTAACCACAATCGCTTGTTCACATTGCTTGTTAAGTCTGCGTTTGAAGGAATTCGATAATTCGATGCCTAGTCCGAATTCTCCAGGGACTATGTTCATGTCTCCTTCTTCAATTTTGACAGGGTCTTCGATGGGCCACTCGGGTTTGCTTGGATCAGGATTCAATTGGCCAGTGACCGCTGCACGATAATTGGGCAGTACTGGTTGTGGCGAATTTGGAAGGGGAGGTGGATCTTCTTCTCGTTTGCGAATGCGAACATTTTTTGTTGTGTGTCCGGCATGATCAGTAGGAGGAGGTTCTGTCATGGACAGAAGGAGGATTCTGCAGTTGCTTGTGTAATTATAGGAAATTTTGATTGTGAACAGTAGAGTGTTTTCAGAGTGTTCTTGTCTTCTCTTTGACATTTTCACTTTTCATTGAAGAAACGATACAGTTCTGATGTGGTCGTGTCCTAATTATGATCAATTAAGATGATTGGTAGATTTTGAGTGCCGATACCATACGAGTACAAAGTTTTTTCTTTTATTTCTCTAATTAAAAATGCATTGTGAATAAGAATAAGCTCAAAACCTCTTAATTGTAAATTAAAGTATTCATGTTATGAGTTAAATAAAAATTTTATATGTATAATGTGTTGCTATTCTTTGGCTGAGGCAAAGGTATCCTTGTAGTTTAGGTGTGAGGTATTAGTTTCACTTTCCACGAGAAGGTTTGATTTTCTTGAATTTTCAATGGAGGAAGAATTATTAGGTAGCATTTATTTTCTTGGGATATAGAAGTGTAGAAATAAAGTTTAGATTGACGAGAAAAGAGACGAACGTGATTAATTTGATGGGAAGTAGCAGCAGAGTGACAATGCAGGCGAGTTGTACGAATGGATGGCATAGGTTTTTGTACAACTATTCAAAGCATTGCCGTTGAGTGAGAATTTCTAGTCTTTCGTTAGATTAGTCGAGAGTTGTAAACGCTAGCGGATTGGATCTAAGGAGGCCTCTTAATTCTCTATATTGGTATGAACATTTTTCTTTCAAAAATTAACGGATGTACGTGCAAATTCAGTTAAACAATAAAGAATAAAAAACAAATGATGTGATGCAATTTATCATAAGGTAAACAGGATCAAATGTGCTCTAATTAATTTGAAATGCAATATATTTATATGTGCCATTTTTTTATGATAACATTTCTATTTTTATTTCATTAGAAAGTATAACTATTTTAAGAAATGCACTATGATATTGGTATTTTTTTTAAAAATTCTGTATTCTTATAATTTTTAAGAGTATAAATAGTTGCAATTACATAATAGTACACCGTAAAATGCCAAAAACTATGGAAAGTTGCATCCAGATCCCCACCATAGGTTCTAATGGTGTTTGGGTTGATTGTTTAAATATGGAAACATCAGTTAATGGTTGAGACATTCCAATAAGCTGTGCACATTTAAGGAATAAATTCACAATAAAGAACTCTGTTCTCCGCTACAAACTATGACCCAACCTGACTTGCATGAAGAATGAGTCAACTTTCTTCTGGCACTCGTAAAAAATTCCACGACCAATCATAACCTCCCACATGCCAAAACAGGTTCGAGCAAAAAATGAAAAAACGAAGTTTGGCAGTAATGTGGCAGGAACATATTTTTGTAGTTCATATTCCAGCTAACTTGAAGCTATATTGATTACTTAGTTCTTCTCTCTACTACATAAAGAGGTTCATCTTCAATTATAGATTGTACAGAATTAAGCGCTGAATTTGAAATTGTGTAGTTAATGTTGTTGCTAATATATGTACCTTAACAAGTATATCAACCCCTTAAACTAAAAACAGTAAGAGCACATCTTCTCCTTAAAGATTATATTGTTGTTTATATCTTACAAATAATCCATTGATTGTATATTTGTTATGTAATTAAATAACGATATTTTTTATCTTATACATGTTTGTTTAATAAAATAACATATAGGATAAAGTTTGTGAAATAAATATGCTTTAAAAATAAAATTATGATGAAATTATAACTATGATATTCATATTATAATTGTATATTATCTCTAAATTATTCTTAATTGTTGCTTTATTATTACTATAAATTAATAGAGTAATAAGACTAGCATGTGCTATATTTTTTTTCTTATAAAAGAAGTAGTCAATATAATAAACTAAGAAGATATTTAAACAAATATATGGATATTTGCTAGAGAATAAGTTCACTAAATTAACCCGATATCAGAATTTCATATAGAACATTACTTGTGTGTATAGCAGTTCTTATTGTGATAATTATATAAGTAATTCTTAGCTTGAGATATCTTAGGAATCTTATATATGGATTGCTATATTTTGGATATTATTTACTACCTATTCTAGTCAATAATAACTCGTTAGGTAGTCACTATATATAGTAGCATCATCTACATGGAGATAGATGAGTGATTAATTTACTATTCTTCATGTTAAAGTAATTAGGAAAAATATTTTACTATTCACGATTAATATTGATTTGAAAAATATTTGGATAAAGTAGAATGACACTTTCAAAATAATTTTCAAATATTATTAAAAAAAGTAAGTTATTAATGTTGGAGAACTAATACAATTAGATTCAAATAAAGTAGACAATAATTTTATATTCTATGTTTAATCAAAATATTTTAGTTGAGATTTGTAATTAAAAATTTGAAAATATAATTATATTTGAATGAGATTTGTTGAAAACAAAAATAAGTTTGATTTCATTATCTTGTTTTTTTTTTCTCATTATACTCTTAAATATTAATAATACTATTAAATTATAATTTAATTTATTTCTCAACATATCAAATTTTTTATTTAAATTAATTAGTGATCGTAAATGTTAAAAATAAAAAAGTTATGAATATTAATATAATTAAA
The DNA here is from genome assembly GCA_027563575.1 of Erythroxylum pedicellare. Classification (NCBI taxonomy): domain Eukaryota; kingdom Viridiplantae; phylum Streptophyta; class Magnoliopsida; order Malpighiales; family Erythroxylaceae; genus Erythroxylum; species Erythroxylum pedicellare. The sequence goes on from JAOQMP010000209.1 coordinate 20,735,379, forward strand.
GAAATTTATTAATAAGTTTTATATAAGAGTCCAATATAAAATATAAAAATTACGCATTAATTAATGCAATAATAGCACAAAAGTTTTTGATACCTATAAAACTGTTTATTCTTGACTCGGATTCAAATTCGTTTGTCGTTCAATAAATTTGATATTCATTTTCTACTAAAAAATCCATAAATATTTTATTACATGCTTATTGGAAGCATACAAATTAGTGAAATGGTAACAATTTCTCTTTTTTATTTTTTGCATTTAGTATATGCCCTTCACTTCGCCGTGCTTCTTAGAGTGCAAATGCTTCTGTGACAATCTTCTAAGATAAGTCAATCTTCTAAGTGATATTATATAGAGGCATAACTGTAAAGGCCCTTCAAACCTATTTAATGTATTTTCTAGTTTATGTATCACTCTCATCCCTCAAACTTTTCAATTCTTTTCACATACTTGAATTGTAAAAATATGGTTAGATGTAAACACTATATAAATTCTAACCAGTATGTTTAACGTTCCAACCAATAAGACTTCTTGGTCAAAAAGACAGTAAAAATTGGTAAAAAAAACACATATCAAATTTAGCTAAGAAGTAAATACAATTTTCTTGTCTTTTTCATTTATTCAATTATTTTTTAACTTTTAACCATTATTTCTTCAACATCTTTTTCAAGGATCTAGCTATGAATACTTAATAAATCTTCTATGGTAACTAGTAAGCCCCAACAACCCTCTTAGCTAGTTCTTCAGGTTTGTTTCCACTCCTCGAGCTAAATCGAGTAACCTAGGTAATCTATTTATCTTGCTTTGAAAATGCATTTGAACTCTTTAATGAAAAGCTAACTAGTTTAAAGTGTTTGTATTGTCTTCTGGAGTAGTTTCATATGATGTTGAAAAGAGTTGTTGTAGATTAAGATGTCATTAAAGAAGACCAAATGAAATTTCCTTTAAAAGGGTTTCAATATCTCAATCATAAGGCTTTGAAAATTAGTCGGGGTATTGTTAAGCCATAATAAAAAATTTAGTGTCCTTGAATAAGGAAATTGTTTAATATAAATTAATTAAATAATTGAGTAAAAGAGGATAAGGAAGAGAGAATGCACATCAATTATAGTACTTTGGCAAACAACTATTGCCTACATCCACTCCCGACACTCTTCTTGGAATTCCATTGTAATTTTTCTTTTAAGGCAAAGAATAACCTTTTTACAATTTTTCACGCTAAAGAAGAACCCTTTTTACAATCTTCTTTAAAGGACAAGAGGAAGATTAATCCCACTTAGAACACTCCCAAGTACAATATCCAACATCAAATGAAAGTATTACAACAAAAAATATGTCATTTATTCACTTGATAAGTTTAAAAAGGCTCATTCACACAGACACAATGATACCCAAATGTTTGAAAATAACTTACAAATGCATGTAAAATACACCCATAATGTTCTTGATGCTAAAACCAATAAGAAAACAATAATTTACAGTGTTTTAGGACCCTTTTTAGCCACCGGGGCCAAAAACTAGCCATTATAACTATTATATACATAGGGTTATTATTTTGTCATTTTTGTACTTTTTGCACTTTATGTTATATTCTTAAGTGAATTTATGTAGACTTTAACTTTCCTTTATCAACTTTTTAATCAATTTTTTAAGTTTATGACTTAATTTTGTCATATATTGCTTTTCATCAAAATAATAAACTTATTAGTAGTAATTATGTTTTCTTATTATCAAAACACCAATTGAAACCTCCCTTGGTTCAAAAATCTCCCCCTTTTTATGATGAAAAAATATTTGTGATATTAAAGAATAATAAAGTTAAGTATACAAATAAATATCTAGATCATAATTACCTTCCCCTTAATTTATGCATAAAAAAATTAATATTAAGGGCATAATTTAATATAAAAAAAGATATTCAAGATAAAAAATATCCATATATGAAGATAACATAAATTCACTCAAGAATATAACAAAAAGTGCAAAAAGTATAAAAATGACAAAATAATAAAAAACAATCGTGGCCTGTGTCGAACAGCCGCGTAGACACTTACAAACTTTACGTTTCGAGGGACTTTTTGGACCTTTCGAACCCCCAAAAAAACCCAAGGTTACCCAAAACATAAAAGATTATTTAAAGAACAACAAGAGAAGAAAAAAGAGCTTTTTTGTGTAGCCACTTTTGGAAACCCTAAAAGAGAAAGAGAGGAGGAAGAGGAAGAAAGAGGAAAAAGAAGCAGTATCAACATACTTCCCGAATCAGGAGGTTTTTCAACACTACTGCCTTCCCAAATTGTCTATTCTAAGTTTCTATTTCCTTTCCGTTTCAATTTTATTCATGTATAAAGTTGGGATGGATTGTATGATGATAAATGGTATAATGTCGATGATGTTCTAACTCTTCTTCGGGATTTTATTTTGATTTAATGATAATTTAGTTGATTGTGTTTATTGGATGAATGTTGTGATTTGATTGCGTTCTTACATAATTTGACAATAAACTAAGAGGGTGAACTGAATGAAAAACGATTAAATCGGATTAATGAGAGTTAGACGATTTAATAGAAATCATGACAAATCATATTGGTAATTATACGGAAAGAGATCCCATGTTATGATTTAATGGTTATAACTCGAGAGAGAGTAATCAACCCTAGGATCGTCTAGAATCGACACCCCATTAACACATAATCAACTAGGTTAGCATTAATGATAGGTAAAATCTCGTTTAACTTGGTAAATTCTTTGGTTGATTTCCATTATGCATGCTTGTTGCTCAATTGTTAATTCCTTTGTGTTTAACTTCTGATTTAATTGGTTGAATTTAATTCTCGTATTTACTTCCTATTGCATTGTTTATTTTTTAGTTTCATATCTTTTCAGCCTTAGAATTTTAGGATTAGATTAATCTCCCTCCTCATGGGATCGACACCTCTCATACTATAGTTGTAATTCATGCGCTTGCAGTATTTGAGGGCTTATAAATTTTAAAACCGGAACAACACGATCATACATTTTGAAGAAAGGATTACATTTCCCTACCTGGTGCCTAGATCCCTCAACCCCCCACAAAATTTAAATTATTCTTGATGAAGTTGAAATCTCCTACCATTAACTAAGAGTCTGAAATGTTGTTTTCCAACTGTTGCAAAGAATTCCATAGCAAGTTTCTTTGAAATTGGAAATTGGAAGCATATATAATGGAGATGTAAAACCTTGTAATGGAATGAATAAAAGCACAAGATAAATGCAAGTGTTGATCACTCTCCCTTTGCTTATGAACTGAGACTCTTTTCGTATGATAAAAACAAAGAATTCTGCAATTGTATTGAGAAGACAAGTTTGTAAGAATATCCTAATCAACACCTAAAAGTTTGGAAACTTCAGTAAGATGTGAGGCTCTTATTTTAGTTTCTATTAGACCAACTATACAAGGCCTTCTGTCAAAAACATCTTTAACTTTTGTGAGGTTCATTAGGCCCTCTAACATTCCATATAAGCAACATCAAGGTAGGTGAGTCCCCTCTAGCATTGAGTTTGTTCTTCTTCCTTGCAAATCTTTCTCTTGCATTACTGTTAGAGTTCAAAATAGAGGTAGAAGTTTTGCGTTGATCCTTTTAACTCGCAGTTTAACCCTGCTATTGTTGAGAGTTTGACTCTATTTGTTAAGTTGTCATTTTGGGCTTATTTTCTATTTAAGTCTCTTTAATGTGTAGAAATTATGATCCAAAATTAATGGAATTGTCTCTTAATTGTTTTCAGGTGATTTTCAACACTTTAGAGATGGAATTGAATCAAAAGATGCAAAAAAAAAATTGAAAATTCCAAATTGATAGAAAAATTCAGTGATTAAGCGTGGGCACGTGCAAGGATGGAAATTATCTGTAGATCTGTTTTTAAAATTTAAATCTGAGATTTTTCATACTCTTTGAAGATCATATTGCTATCTTATCAACGGAGATCAGCATCTTGAAGTGGGGTTAAGGACTATCTACTGAAGATCACGAAAGAGAGAAGAGAAGAGCGATCGGAAAAGTATAAAAGAAGAAGAAAGTTACTATTCACGTCATCTTTTGTCTTAGAATAGTTTTACAATTTCTGCAGATTTTTCATTAGTTTAGTTTTACGTTTCTGCCTTATTTTTCTAAGTATTTATGGATTTTCTAGAAAGACCAGGGATGGAGACTATGTGTTTTGTTACTTCTTTGATTTTTACTTTCATTATGAGTAGCTAAATTTCTTTTCTTGGTTGAGGGGAACCATGTTAGAGGGAGATTTGAGAGAAACAGTTTCACCTTAAACAATTGAGTGTGAGAGAGAAATCTGTGAGAAGAATTCACTTTGGTTTCATACTTACCTTTCAGCAAAAATGTCTTTATTTGTATCGATGAAAAGTGATCATGATGTATGTTGCAATTTAAGTCTTGCTAACCCAAGTTAATGGATTGTGTGCACTTAATATTATGAAGGATGAATTGATGGAGTATAATGGTTTGACATGTTTGCTTGAGGGCAAGCAAAGGTTTGGTGTGGGGGAATTTGTTAAGTTGTCATTTTGCACTTATTTTCTATTTAATTCTCTTTAAAGTGTGGAAATTATGATCCAAAATTAATGGAATTGTCTCTTAATTGTTTTCAAGTAATTTTCAACACGCTAGAGATGGAATTGAATCAAAAGATGCAAAAGAAACAAAGAAAAATTGAAAATTCCAGATTGACAGCAAACTTTAGTGACTAAGCGTGGGCTCGTGCAATGATGGAAATTATTTGCAGATCTTTCATAATCTTTGAAAATCATATTGCTATCTTATCAATGGAGAATATCACGAAAAAAAAAGAAGAGAAGAGGGATAAAAAAGTTATAAAAGGAGAAGAAAGTTATAGTTCACGTCAGCTTTTGTCTTAGAATAGTTTTACAATTTCTGCAGATTTTTCATTAGTTTAGTTTTACGTTTCTGCCTTATTTTTCTA
>JAOQMP010000209.1:20752649-20771482 GCA_027563575.1 Erythroxylum pedicellare
TTCTCCTGTAATAGGCTATATATAGCCATATATTTTCTATTCAACAATACAGAAAATTATTCCCACTTTTGTTCAAAAACTAATATGCTACTTACCTCAGAGGTATCTTTGCACTTTGATGTTCAAGTACAATGACTACATCACTGCTTGTCCAAACAAGACTTTCGTCTTCCATCATAAGTTGTGGATCAACATCAGCCAATGATAGCACAAAGCTACAACAAAGATCAGTGATCAAAGCTCAATGTTTCAAGATCATAAAGTAATCATATCACTTGCCATAGCTATCCTACAGGCTTTCTAAACAATAACAGGTATCATAAAACTTGATGATTCAACAGCTGAAATGGTGCATCTGCGGCGCTAACATGCAGTTTCCAAGTCTGATTGCCCGTCTAGCTCTAGAGAAGTAAGTTATGTATGTATCCAGATGCAAATGTCTTTGTGTGTGGCATGTAGAGGTTTAATATACACACGTCACATAATTTTGTATGTTTCTTGCCACAAATGATGAATAATGCAATGGTCTTTGGAATATGATTTTAAAACCAGTCTATTCTGTTGGTCGAAAAAACAAAAACTTGTCAAATAAAATCATACAGTAGTCTTTAGATTGTGGTTGAAATACCAAAAACCGCAGGATGTTAAGTTTTTGCAGTAAATATAAGGTTAGGTATGCACTCACACTGGAACAACTCTTGTCCCATAAGTCCGGAACAAATTCCCTTCTTTTCTTTGAGTTTTCTTTTTCTTATTCTTCTTCTGCTTCCCATGGATTGATTGATAGCTAGCCCATATAGGTTTATGCTTAAGAATAGAATCACTTGGAACATCAGGCTCGTCCATCCAGTGCTGGACAGAAGAAATTAAATTTTGTCAAATACAGAATGCAGAATCACAGCCAGAAAAAATGGATTCATTTCAATATGAAATAGTACACAGATTCTATCTAAATCGATATTCTGCAAAGAATATTTTGAGAGACATAATTTAAGACCCCTAATTATCCCTTGGTATTAATTATAATGGTACCTGGCGGAGGAAAAACTTATTTGACAGAGATGGATCAGCAAGCTCAACTAAACCAGCAGCAAGCACATCAGCAGAACGCTCCATCTCCTATAATAAGCAAATTAAAGCAAAATGATTCAGTGCTATGGGGCAGAAAAATCACACAAAAATATTCCAATCAATAATTATCCTCATAAGGGAACTTATATAAGTGGAAGGAAATCACAGAAAACCAGCAGGTTGCCAAAGTTTCATGGCTAAATAGAAATTAGAGTTCAGAAAATGCAGTGATAAAGTCTACAAGAAACACACATGCACACATTAGTCAAGGTGATCCGCACAATGCATTTGGGGCATGAAGTAAATTGCTTATTGCTCGCTTAGAGGCATATGCCAAAGGAAAGGAAAAAAAAAAAAAGTACCTCCATGTAGTCAAAAGAGCTAGTCGCAACCATATTTTCACCAACAAATACTCAAAATCACATCATCCCTAGCAGCTCAAAGACTAAACAAAAAACGAATCCATAAAATAATATAATTTTTACCTCTTTCAGTATAGCACCATCCAAATATATCTTGGTATGAACATGGAAACGCCCATCATTTTTAGTTTCCTGCAGGGAATGGCCACGCATTGCCTTTGAAAGAGCAATTGACAACTTCTCATGATGATGCAATGCATGTGACCCTCCAACAATTACAACTTCTTGCCCGTCATGAACCATCTTCTTGACCTGAAAAAGGAAACATATGCAGCGTTCCACTTTTATATCACAAATATCAGGTCATTTGCTTACATATGACCTTTGGTTCTCTCCTAACAGCATTGATCATTTATTTACATAATAAACTTTCAGGTCAAGATAGCAACTATTTTACCAGTTACATAAACCTATAAAGGTTTCCTTCAAATACTTTCTTGCAATAGAAGCACTCACGAATTTTGTGGATTAAAGAAAATGGCACAAATGATGTTCTATCTGCTTATATATTCATCACTTTGAAGCTTTAGTAAAATCATGCTCGGTAAAATATTTCTTGACAACATAATAATTTAGGACAAGTATATGTAGGGTCCAGTTAACTACTTTAGTTTTGCATCCAGTGTTTCATTAGCTTCATATTCTAGATGAGAAAAGAAATGAGGTGACACATAAGTAATTCAGAGAAAAAAGTATGAGAGTGCTGAAGGAACTCCCTGAAGAAGACTTGCCTCTGACTCAATTTCTTCTATGTTTATGCTGTAGTTGTGGCCCTTCTCCAGAATATTATAGCGATTGTGGTTTTGAAGTACAATGATTGGTATAAGGATCCTTGTAGTCAAATCAACAATCTCAAACCTGCATCAACAAGTTAATTTAACAGATTTTGCAAAAGGTACAAAATATAGAATTTAAATCCTAGGGGCAAGGTTCCTCAACCAAAATACTAGAAAACCAAGCTACTGGCTAGTTTCATGGATGGAGTACTGATAGTGATTTTGTGAGAAACTATAAATAATAATAAAAGAAAAAAGTGAAAGCATGCGAGAAGCTATCATCCATAAGAAATAGTTTATGTTATCAATTATTACCTTACATCTGGAGCTATTAGATGCTCAACTGTGGTTGATATCAAAGAGGCAAGTTGTCCAACAAAAATATCACGAGTGGAATGATCAATAAAGGAGCCTATGCCTCCTGGAAAAATCAGAGTTCGCAACCGTGGCAATGTCCTAGGACTGATACTTCCCTCTTCAGTTTCAATCTTTCCATATGTGCAAGGTCCTGCAGAGAGGTCGATCACAACGAATCTGAATTGTATGAAGACAATGTTAGACCCACAAAGAGCATATGTTTCAATTGATTATAACGTCCACAATACCATACATGCATTCAACAAATCAAGTTTAAAACACAGTTAAGAACATCAATTGAAAATTTCATATACATGAGAATTTTAAACGATCGGCACAACTTGAGTTGGTACCTGTCTGAGCTCAGCCAAACTTGAGTTGCTCCTCCTCCATTGTATCTATATCGATAAATGTAGTCTCCCTCTTGCTTCTTCATATCTTCTTCACTCAAATGGCTGATTCTACCATACATTAAACTGTCAAGGTCAACTTCCTTATTTCGAGGATCCATCCTCACCTGTATAAAAGGAGAGAAAACCAAGCCCACCAATTTTCATTTTGGTTAAAACAGAAGTTAAAGAGAAAGAAGAAAGAAAGAAACAACACCCAGTGATACTTCTACAAGATCAAATGAAGGTTGTGATTACTTGGAGAAGTAAACACACCTTATCAAAATTGACAACAAATATTGCATTAGGTACAGGCCTATCATTCTCGGCAGCAGAGTACCCTGTACCATCCATGTCAAACACATAGGAATATAATTTATGAAATATCGGCTCCACAACTGTTGCCTCCACCTCAAACAACGGGACTTCCCTCCCAAATTCACTCTACAAAATTGTGCACAAAATTCAAATAACAAAACAAAACTATAATACAACAGATAACTCCATAATGCAAAACTAGCTCCTAAATGGCTAAACCACCTAATGCAGCTCACCTCCCTTGTGGTTCCGGCGGGAACCATAGCCTCTTTCAGTGCCTTCTCAAGTTCAATCAGTTCCGGCTGCCCTGCCTGTTGCAATAACGAAAGCACACAAGCCATAAATCAACAAACCAACACAATTACACTTTTTAAAGTAATCATTATATGACAAAGATAACTACTCTAAACTACTCTTGCTTAGCCATAAAAAATGATCAATTACAGATGATTATTGAGCAAATCCTTACAGGGAACGAATTGAAGACGACATGATGTTCAATGTCCAACGGCTCGCCAGTCTCCAGACACGCCGGTCTGTGAGTTGAGAAGCTTGTTCTCATAAACTCTTCCAATTTGTGCGCATCCAAAGAGTATCTGTAACCGCCGTCGCCGTTAAATCCAACAAGCACCACATTCACTTCCAACGGAACTTGAAACGGAACCTGCGATCCACACAAATTTCATTCAGAAAGTATTGATGGCGTGAAAGCTAAGGACTATTTACAGCTTAGAAAGTTTAAGAGACATCAAATTAACACAAAAAACGAATGAAGTAATCGGAGAGTTACGATAGAGTACCTCGGCGCGAGTGTGGAGCATGCGGCGGACATCGGATCGGACGCTGTCTCTGACGTCTTGAAAAGCTCCGTGATGCCACTGAGGGTGGCCGGGGTCTCTCCGGAAGGCTTGAGACGCTGACTCGGATGGAGTTGCGAGTAGACTCAGAGTCAAAATCAAAACACCATAACTCAATAACCGTGAAACCGAATGCAAGACCATTGTCAATAGCTATAACACAGTTTTAGAGAACAGTACGAATTTCCATTTCTATGCTTAGTCGCGACGGAAAAGAGATGAAGCTGAAGGACTACACGGGACTGGTCACGGAATTGAAATTCCTTTAATACCCTCTCCGTTCCCTGATAATAACGTCTCACTTTGGAGTTTGGACAAACGGTGCCTAGCGACGTAGGTGGTGATATATTTATTTTAAAAAACTTGAACATAAATATTTGAATAATAATTGTAAAATAATAAATTATTAAATTACGAGAATATCTCTCATATTTTATTTAAATAAAATATATTTTGTATTTTTATAATGATATAAAATAATAATATTAAGAGTTCCGATTAAAAAACTCAATCAATTCATCCTATTCAATTATAAAAATTTTAAACATTTTTTAAAGTTTGAAAGGATTCAGTTCTGCAAAAATTCTAGTTGAGCTGCAGTTGTTTCTAGCACAAACGAAAATACATAAATTAAACACAAAATAAATAAATCAACACCTAAGATTTGATAAAGCAGTTCGACTCATCTTGTCACGTCTGCAGAGTCATCACCCAACTTAATCACTTTCACCTGACGATAATAGTTTTATATAAGGCTTTATTGAGCCGACTCACTCAACCCTTGACGCTAACTCTCATTCTCACATCTAACGAAAGTAAATCACTCTCAATAATATAATCACCTCGTACTAACCTTAACAGAGGATTTTCACAACAATGTTTAATAATAAAAATGAGGATTGAACAACTTAAGTGATCAAACCAATAAAGACATAAACATAGAGAAACACTTGGGATTAAAAAAAAAACACTCCTTTAAATATGTAGTTTCATAAGCCGAAAGTGTGGAAAGTAATAGAACAATATCTGTCATGAACTATTGAGAAGAATCACAATCAGGCTACATACAGCAACATCAAAATAACATCAATCGAACAAATGTTTCATTATCGAAATGTCACCAAAAATATAACTACAACACTATACCTATACTGGATGTTTTTCTCACAAAAACAATATTTGGACAGCTCAAATCATCAATCAAACCAGCAACCCCAAATCAACAAAAATGCAACTACAAAAACTTAACAAAACAACAAATGTTTCATCACCGAAACTATTGGTGCCTTTATTTTCTATCTTTCTGTGTGTTAATTTTCTTTGTTTTTGAGGTTTGAAGTTATAATTAATGGAAATTAATCTTATTTTATGTCAAGGTATATTTTGGAACTAAACAGAAAGAATTGTATACATTATGGGACAAAAAAATAGCTTAACCAGGCGTTGAACCTAACTAAACATAGCCTCGTGCAGTGATACCTAGGTGGGCAGATCAATGTAAAACACAATGCATCACGAGGTAACGTCAAGTTTTTAATTAAAGAAGCGTGAATAAAAAGAAATAAAAGAGTAGCGTGAAATGATAGCACAGATGAAGAAAACGCAAGGCACTAAAACGCACAGTCCAAAAGAAAGGAACGCAAACGTAGCAAAAATGTAGGGTTATTAAGGGGGTGTGAATGGTAAAGTGGACTTAAGGTTTAATTGTCCCATCAAAGCTACAGTAACGAAGAGAGAAGAATAGAGGGCTTGCGATAAAATCAAGAGGAATGGTGGCTCATGAAACAAAAAAAGAAGAAGAAGAACACCCAACAGAAGAAGAGAAAAATCAAACAATAAGAATGCTTGTAACAGTCCCAAATAGTTAGGAAAAATTGTGAGGTTGGGTAATTTAAACTCTTATTTCTTAGTTTACAGAATCATAGTTTTTGATTTCTAAATATTGTGAGACTTTCGTTCTTTATTTGAATCGATTTATTAGTCAAGTATTAATTATTTTTCTGAGTTATTATTTGATTGTTTGATTTTATAGCTAGGTGCGCAATTATTCAATCAATTGCTAGATTAAACAAGTTGACGTTCAATTCTTTTAATCAAAAGTAACGACTATAATTTTTGTCTACTACATTAGGGACATGATTATAGGAAAAATAATTATCTAGGCTAAATATAAATTGTATGTATGTTGTCTAGTTTGTCGATTTTCTTGATTCATAAAGCTATTAATTAATTAAATCTGAGATCATATTCAGATTATTGATTAATAAGGGTTAATTCAAATACATGTTTCGGTTCACTAAACATAAGAGAAAATAGGTAAAGAAATTTACCAAGATGAATGCTTAACCAATAAATTGATTATTTTTAGTGTCGATGATCAACGAAAGTTCAATAATAAAGGAGATCGGAAACTAAGATTTATTCCTATTGATTGTTAAATTCTTATTGTTTTACTATTAGTTATTTTTCAATTTCGTATTCCAATTAAATTCTGTTTAATTCACAATTTAAAACCTCCTTTTTATTGCGTAACTACTAACATCTGAATTCATTGTGAGAACGATTCTTACTTTTCACTACTACATTAATTTGTGTTGCAAGAGGTTGGTTTCTTTTTATATTTAGTTACAGGCGACAACATTCACCAGAAACGTTAAACCAATGGAGTTGCAACTCCCACAACAACTGCTGGAGTTTTTCAAATAAACAACATTGCAAAGACATCTAGAAAATCAGGCAAACACCATAGAAAAATTAGTTGCCAAAATGCATCTATTGAACTTCTAATAAGCTCTCAATTAGTCATTTAAAAAGAAACAAAGAACACAACACAAAGTCACACGCAATCAATAATCTTTTATCCCCCAAAAGCATGTTATCCTTGATAGCAAACTCAGCAACACATAAGGATAATATCCCTACAAAATCAACTGTAAAATATCATCTAAGATAGCACAAAAACCCTAACTGCCAAGTCAGCATATGTCCATCATTCCTCCATATATAAATGGCACTACTTTAGCCCACATCATGTAAAAGACAGCGAAAGACAGTTGCAATGGTCAAAACAAATCTTCAAAGATATTGCTACCTTAGATAGCCATTATCCCCAAAACAGGCTATACATTAAATATCTTCTTGATTAGGATTTTAAACTTAATCAACCTTATCTTGAAAGATTCCCACTTAATTATTTGTCACATATCAAGACTCCCACTAAAGAAGAAAATTGGACACATAATATCAAGTGCACAAAACACGTGGGAACTCCCCCTTAATTAAACATCAAGTTCTAAAGAACATCCATCAAGTTCACATAAGCAAAATATCCAAGTATCTAAATAAACATATATTCAATCATCCAAATTCCTCCCTCTTAGGCCAAAAAGATGCCAAAAAGCAAACATATACCTTGAAATCTCCCCTTAAATGGAATAATCATTAAAAATAATATGATATCTTCCCTTTGGGACAAACAATGTCAAAACTAAGAATGCCTTCAATGTGATCAATCTCAACGAATAAGGAAGCATAAAAATCATCATTAAGTGCAGAGGAAAAATCATAGGCATGCTAAAATGACAATTTACCACCAATCAAAACACTAGCCAATATATCATTACTTATATCAAAGTCACATGTATACAACTGAATAAATTCATAAACCCCAAAAATGCATTCAGCGAATCATACTAAAACTTAATCAATCTCCTTCTCATATAAACCATATGAAAGCATATTTCCCAAACTCATATAGTCCGTAATGTAGAGAGAAATCAAAATAAAACTTGAAAAAACCAAATTGTAGAAAACTCGAATCTGCCTATAGATCTCCAATTAAGCATGAATATATTCTTGACATAACTCCATAAATCAACATCCAAAAGTAGAATTCTCAAATCCTCAATCAGAGTCTCATTGTCATATCAAATATACTATTCAACAAGTAAGGAAATGTCAGACAAACACCAATAACCTAAATCTTAAAAAACCTATAAATTAAAAACTTAAAAAGTTTAGACGATAACTCGTTTAAACCCTTTTTTATTTTTTAATAAACAACTTCAATATACTTCAAAAATGTAAAGTATGCAGTCTCTATGCACCTCGAAAAAATTCAAACCTGGGCTTATTCCTCATCACATTAACTTTGTCATCAGATGTTTGATTTGTTTCTCCTTTAAAAGTAATTAATAGATCATTTGTTTGTCCAGTTTCTTTAACAGCAGTAACTAACTGTGAATCTAGACAATTTCTTATTTTTCCTTCACTATATTTCTGTATTTTTAGTTGACCCTTTATAACCTGAGTATGTTTTGGTAATATGGGCTACTGCTGGAAATTTAATGGAGAGGTCTAGTTTTTTGGTTTTGACCCCTTTGAAGTATCATTTGTAATAACTTGTGACAATTCGACCGTATGTGCCCGATAACCCCACAAAAGTGACATATGGGTATCAATTTTCATTTCTTCCTCGAAGTTTCTCCTTGGATAGATCTGGCCGCACTATTTTTCTCATCATTCGACTTAAAACATTAACCTTTATAGCCAATGCCTTTAAGGTCTCTTTTAATCTTACAAATTTTTAGTAACTTTTTTAACTTATCGATACCTCCATTTAACATTATTATCTCTTTTTTCGTACTGACCAGCTTCAACTTTGTTTCATCAAGCTCATCTGTTGTAAATAACAACTTCTTTTCTAAATCTAAATGATGTTCTTCATAGAAGAGTTTTCCTTTTTTAGCTTTTCATTTTTCTTATATGTTTGCACCCATTTTGCATACATTAACTCATAAGCTTTGTAAATATCCTCACGTTTATCATTTGAATCATTATCATCATTGTCATAATCTAAAATTAAACTTTAGAGTGATTTATTTATGTTTTTCTCAAAAGTTTGGACTGATTTATATAATTTCATCATCAGTTTCTTCCTTTTTGGTTGTTATTAAGCAAACAACAGGACTTTTGTTGTATAAAGCAACTGATGCAGCATTACTGCTCACAAATTCCTCTTCATTATCGTACTCACTTCTAAATTCATTCTCTATCCAAGGACTCGTATAAGACTACCCTTTTTCTCTTCTTCAAAGTGTTAGCATATTTCAATTGTACATGTCTAAAGCTTTGATATTCATATTGAATTTTCTTCACTTTTCTTTCACCCTTTTGAGTTTTAGCTTATAGTTTGAAATTACTATTTGATGAGATTCCACCATTTTTCATAAAATAAAATCTATCCTTCTTCACTTTTTTTAACCACTTGCTGAAATTTCTTGTCAATAACTTTATGTCCTCATTCTTATCAAATCCATCTCCTAAGTCATTCACGGTTTTTCCAACCTCAGTTTACAATGCCAATCCTTTGTTATTCTCTTGTTCAACTCTCAACAAATTCATTTAAAAGTTGGTAAGAATTCCAATTACCTTATCTAAAGACAATTCAATGATATAGGTTTTTTTGATAGCTGCAATTTTTGGTATGAACTCTGGAGGAAGTGATCTCAAAGTTTTCTTGATAAGTTTCAAATTCGAATACTACTTCCTAAGTTGATATGCTTGGTTGGCTATGTCACACAACCTCTCATGGAAGTCTTTAATAGTATTACTTTCATCCATCTTAAGCTCTTTGAATCTAATAGCTAATATCTAAAGTTTCTAAGCTATCACATATTTTGATCCCTTATGTATGGTTTGCAAAATGTCCCATGTTTCTTTTATCAATTTACAGGCTAATATCATAGCAAAGCGATCTTCATCAACTGCACTGAAGATGATGTGTAGGGCTTAAGAATTTCCAAGTGTTCTCTCTTCTTTAACCCTTATCCACTCAGATGCATCTTTAGGCACTGTTTCTCCCTTTTCATTAGTCGTCACTGGATGTGTCCATCCATTTAAAATCTAGTTTTATGCTTTTGTTTCTTGTACCTGAATGAATACTCTCATTCGTGATTTCCACATAAGATAATTTGAACCACCTAACAATGGTGGCCTGATGATTGATGTCTCTTCTTTTATAGCTATAATCACGAAACACAGATCTACACCAACTTGATGTACTAAGTTCTGATTCAATGACTTGCTCTAATACCAATTGAAAATTCAAAAGGATTCATTTTCACAAAAATTCTAATTCAGTTGCAGTTGTTTCTAGCACAAACAAAAACATAAAAATTAAACATAAAATAAACAAATCAACAACTGAGATTTGGTAATGTAGTTCGACATACCTTGCCTACGTCTACGAGGCCCTTACTCAGCTTAATCACTTTCACCTGACGACAATAGTTTTATGTAAGATTTTACTGAACCAACTCACTCATCCCTTGACACTAGCCCTCTTCCTTATACCTTGTGAAAATAAATCACTCCCAATAATACGACCATCTCGTGCTAACTTCAACAGAGGATTTTTACAGCAATGTTTGATAATAAAATGAGAATTGAACAACTTAAGTGATTAAACCAATAAATACATAAATAAAGTGAAAACATTTGAGATAAAAAACACTCCCCTAAATATGTAACTTCATCAACCGAAAGTGTGGAAAGTGGTAGAACCATATCTACATTGAACTATTAAGAAGAATGACGATCAGTCTATGGACAATATCATCAAAATAACATCAATTAAGCAAATGCTTCATTACTGAAATGATACCAAAAATACAGTTGCACACCACCCCTATACTGGATGTTTTTCACACAAAAATAATATATGGATAGCTCCAAATCATCAATCAAACCAGCAACCCCAAATCAACAAAAATGCAGCCACGAAAACTTAACAAAACAACAATTATTTCATCACCGAAATGTTAAACCAATGGAGCTGCAACTCCTACGACAACTGCTAGGGTTTTTCATATAAACAACACTACAAAGACAACCTAAAAAATCATGTGAATACCATAGAAAAACCAGCTGCCAAAATCCATACACTGAACTTCAAAGAAGCTCTCAATTAGTTGTTCAAAAAGCAACAGAGAACACAACACAAAGTCATGTGCAATTAACAATCTTTTAGCCCCCAAAATCACATTATCCTTGACAGCAAATTGAGCAACAGATAAGGATAATATTCACTCAAAATCAGCTGCACAATATCATCTAAGATAGCACAAAAATCTCAACTGCCAAGTCACCATATGCCTATTGTTCCTCCACATAAAAATGACACTACTTCATCCCACACATCACGTAAAACACAGCCAAAGACAACTACAATGATCAAAACAAATCTTCAAAGGCATTGCTACCTTAGATAGTCATTATTCCTAAAATAGGCTATACATTAAATCCCATCTTGAATAGGATTTTAAACTTAATCAACCTTATCTTGAAAGATTCCCACTTACGTGCAATTTCAAATAATGCCAAAATTTAAATAATAAGATATCATGACATATATCTTAACAATTTCAACTTTTTGATTCAGTTTTTAACTTTTTGCTTCGATTTATTTTAATAACTTTTGTTAAAAATTGATCAATTTTTGTAAATTAATAAGTTTTTATATACTAAAAAAATCTATTAATTTTTATCTATTAAATTTTTAATTAATTTCAATTTTTTCTTTCAATCATATTTTAAAAATTAAAATTTTATTTAATCTTTTAATCCTTAACTTTCTTATTTTAATAGTTTAACTTTCAATTAGTTTCTAAAACGTGATTCACAATTAGGGAATGAGATTATATGAGTGTTTTTTTTAAAAAATGTTTAGGACTTTGGTTTACAATTTGTGAATGGGAGTATGGACCTATGAAAATATAAAACGTAACGTAACAGTGTGGCCAACGTTTGACAGGTGAAAATGGGCCATTCGATTAGAGGGAAACCTTTTTGTATGGACGGCTAGTTTTGAGCTTCTTACAACCCGATGGGGGCCGTTGGTTGGGGACGGAGAGAGAGAGAGAGAAAGTAAAAAGCTGCTTTGGTCTTTGTTCATGTTTTTGTCTGTCCATACACCATTTTCAAACGTTGTCGCTCTGTCTCTCCTTTTGTTTTCTTCACTTCAGTTCCAAGGGACATCTCATTCTCAGGATAAAACCGAATTCGGGTATGTTCTTACAGCCAATTATCTAGTTTCCATACTTGGGTTCTTTGTTCTAACATGTTTTGTCATGTACATGAATAGATTTTCACAAAAGTTGCTTCTTTCTGAGCTCATTTGCATTATGATAGATGATTATGTTGTTCTGTGCATTTGTTGGCGTAACTGGTGAAAAGGGAATGTTAACAATTGTTAGGAAAATGGGTCTTCTTTGAGTTGTTGAGTCTACTTCTTGCTGTAGTCAGTACCCCGTATTAATATTATCAAGTGTCTAGCAATGTGTATTTTGTTATCGTGGAAGCTAGTATGTTCATCTTTTGATATTGTCTGTGCATTTTTCTTAAGATTCCTATGCGATATTAAATGTTTAGCTTATCTTGTTTCCTTGCAAGATGGTGTTAGATCCTGCTTGGTTATAAGAATAACAAAATTTCCTTTTTGGATTTACTTTGACTAGGATGAGTATTCTTGAGGAGATATTTGGAACCCGTGTATGGGATCCTTTAAACAGTTCACGGGGTGCAGAGAGTTTAATTGCTGCCACCAGTATTAGTCGTGAACGGAACAGATTTGGTGAAGTTTTTGATTCCAGTGGGCCCCCTTGGCTGAAATTGCCTTGTACTGGCGTAAGAGATGTTGGGAAAGGAAGTTGGGAAGAATTTACACTGACGGAGAAAGCTCCATGGAACACAAATTATATATTGAGGGAACAATCTAGTTTTATACATCAAGGCGTTCACATGCATAACTTTGTGGGGTTCTCTGATGAGGAAGAGTACAATCAACACTTATATGTAATGAGCTGGCAAGAACTTCCGCAGATGGTTTCTCCTTATAGGCCTTTTACATTAGAAAGACAACTAGAGAAGAGTTTTCCCATCACTCTTGTTCTTGATCTAGATGGTAGGTTTTATCACACCAGTCATACACTTGCATAGATGCATCCATGAACCCGCATACCCCTCCATATAAACGTGCGTGTTGTATTTGACAATATCTAAGCATTAATATCATGGCTGCTTTGTTTGGAAAACTTAAAAAAGAGTATATGGCAGAGAACGTGGCGAAGCCCGCTCTTTCATTCTGACGCCACTGGTCAACCAGGTTGTGCCAAAATGCCAAATTACAACAGCATTAATAGCCAAACGTGAAACATTATATTGTCATATTAATTTGGCTTGTTTTCGCCTTTGATCCAGGTGATCTAGTGTAAAATGTGTACGGCCGATGTTTTTTTATAGTTCCAGTATTTTTCGAATGCTTTATTCATTTTCGATGAACTCTTCTTACAGAAACATTAGTACATTCCTCGTTTGATATCTGTGAAGATGCGGATTTCAGTTTGCAAATTCATTCCAAGATGCAAGTGCAGACTGTGTTCGTTTGCCAGAGACATACCTGCAGATGTTCCTAGAGGCAGCGTCAAGCATGTTTGACATTGTAATTTTTACAGTTGGTCAAAGTAACTATGCAGAACAATTGCTGGACATAATAGACCCAAATCAAACACTCATTTGTCAGCGGGTTTATCGTGATTCATGTGTGTTCGTAAATGGTGGATACTTGAAGGATCTAACCATACTTGGCTGTGACCTGGCAAGGATTATGATAGTGGACAACACACCTCAGGTTTGTACTTTCATAGGAATGTCTATTTATGTATCTCATTAGCGACAATGTGAGATAGATGTGTCTTGATCTTATTTATGAATATTTTCTCTTAACATTACGTTTACTTGCATCTCTAAAACATGGCTGGTACATGTGTTTGTGTCTGTTGATGGACAAGCTTATAGTGTGGCATTGTGTTCATGAAGGCTGATTATCATCATTTTTAACATGCAGGTTTTTCAGTTGCAAGTTGAGAATGGGATCCCTATAGACAGTTGGTTTGGTGATCCAGAGGACAGTGCCTTGCTGTCCTTACTATTATTCTTGGAAACTTTAGTAGGTGCTGATGATGTCCGTCCACTTATCAGGAAGAAATATGGGCAACAACAATAACATAGTTAAAGGATCAAGTAGAAAGTTAGTCTGAAATCTTGTAACTAATGAGATATTGTGAGGATAGATTCTCTTATCACAGTTTTCTAACTGAATAAGTAGCGTCCTGACTTGGAATTCCTTGCTTGTAACGTGAATTCTTGTTAAGAGGAGAAGCAAGACTATAGTTTTGTGAACAAAGAACTACTCTTGTAGATGCTATATAGGATGTTTTATGAACATAAGGTAGTTACTGAGACCTATCTTTGATCAGATCCTCACATCAGTCAGGTTGCTTTTCGACAAATGTTCTCCAAGGAACAACCTGCGGCAAGTTTAATTTTCCTATGAATGACTAGTAAAAAGTTCAGGTTCTTTGACTCAAAAACATTGTCCCTGAAAATTTCTTTTACATGGCTAAAACCTGCCCGTCGTGAACCTGAAGAAACGAAAATTGGTGCAAAGCCAGCGCAACATTTCTTGATAATAGAGGAATAGAATTGGTGTGTAAAAGTATTGTTTTCCTTGTTCATTGAAGAATAGCTTTATACTGGATATATACAAGTTTTGTGATGCTTGAGGTGTTAAGATAATAACAGATATGATACAGAGAATAAATTCAAATGAGATACAGAAAGATAAAATAAAATACATGATAAAGTAAATCATAATAATGCTTGTTGAGATTGTAGAAGATCTGCAAATGTTGAACATGTTTATCAGCTCCCCTCAAGTGCACGGTAAGTCATCACAGTGAGCTTGTCACGAAGACTGTGAAAGGTAGAAGAAGATAATGCCTTGGTTACGATGTCTGCAATTTGATCACAGGAAGATAGATTCTGAATAGTAAGCTCCTTGTTGGTAATCAAATCTCTGAAAAAATGAATATCAATCTCGATGTGTTTTATACGAGTGTGAGTCATGGGATAGGTTGCAAGAAACGTTGCACCTAGATTGTCACACCAAAGAGTGGGTGTGATATGAGAGAAACCAATTTCATGAAGAAGAGACTTAATCCAACAAATTTCTATAGCAGCATTAGCGATACTGCGATACTCAGCTTCAGTATTGGATCTGGTAACAGTAGGTTGTTTCTTTACACTCTAAGAGATAGAGTTTGGGCCCAGAAAAATACAGTAACTAGAGGTGGAACGACCGTCATCAGGACACTCAGCCCAGTCTGCATCACAGTAGGCTTGAATAGAGAGAGAAGTTTGTCAGATTAAATGGATACTAGAATTTGATGTGGAGCGAAGGTAACGAATGATTCTTTTAACAACGGCCCAGTGAATATCAGTGGGACAATGAAGAAATTGAGAGGCTTTATTTACTGCAAACTGAATGTCAGGAAGGGTAAGACACAGATACTGGAGAGCACCAACATTGTTTCGATATTCAGAAGGATCAGGGAGAGGAATGCTAGGATTTTTGGAGAGTGGAAGAGTTGGGGTGATAGGTGTAATGGTAGGTTTAGATTGGGCAAGTCCTGTACTGTTAGCCCCCAAAAAAATTTTCTTGATAAATAAGTATAATTTACATCAATTATAAGATTTTTAAGAAAGTTATGGAGTTAATTATTATGTTGATATTAGAAAGATTATATGATATGGGTTAATTGAATTAAAGTGTTAAGGTTATAAGGATATTCAAGGGTGCTTTTGGCAAGACAATTAAGGATAAAAAACATATGACATACAAGGAAGGGTAAAATGGACATTGTGTCATCGTGAAGGGTATAAAAGGGGAGAAGATTTGTTGTCTTGCATTTTCAGAAGAAGCTGGATGCGTGGATGAAAAAAAGAGAGAAGAGAGAGAAGCACAAAAAAGAGAAGAAAGAGAAAAAGTAGAGAAAACAAGCTAGGGTTTCAATTTTTTAAGCCTTCAAGAGAGATTTTGAGGTTTTTCAAGAAGGAAAAAGGGTAGAGGAAGAGAAGAGCTTCCATTTGAGCCAAGGATATCTTCACTTGCTGAAGAATCAAGGAAATCAAGAAAGACAAAAGACGTAAGGGATCAAGAGAGGCAAGAGGAACAAGAGAAGAAGCATTTTTGAGCAAGTCTCTAAGCAAGGAAATCAAGGTGGATACATGTTTATAATAGAGTAAATAAGCCACTATTGTTTTTCTTTAAATCAAAGACGTTTATTGATTTTAATTGCATCATAAATACTGCATTCATTGTTCTTGAATGATTTGTGAAATCTGCTATACGTTGCTACATGAATTGTGTGATGATTTATTAAAAAAAAAAGAAGACTTTGCAAGTGATTTTTGAAAAGATAACATGTTTATAAAATCATGTTTTCGAAATATTTCATGTCTATGGAAAGCAAGTTTTCAAGAAGTGCCATTTTGAACAACAAGTTTTCAAGTTATGAATTACATGTTATATAGGTTTATGGTGGTCCCCTAAGTTCAGTCACATGCACGTTGACCAAGTTAAAGGCTTCTTCCGCCTGCTCGCTAGTGGCATGGAGCTCTTTCATGGACTCCCCTAAGTTTACAGCTACATAAAACCCTTATAGGAATTGTGTAGTACGTTCTAATTTTGGATCCACCCAAATCATTCTGATGTGCTTATGTGCTCATGTTATATTAGCAAGTTTGATGCATTCATGTTTTATGACTTGTGAATTTTGGCTGAAAGCCTAAGAAACATGTGTTCTATAAACTCAATGAAAGTCTTCCATGACAAAAAAAAATGGTTTCAAAAGTTTTGCTTATCTTTTTGTTATAAATTGTTACCCATGAGCTTTCAAGCTCACCTCCCTTTTTTGCCATCTTCAGGCGATAGCTAAGAGATCAAGTGATCAAGAGCCTAAGGCAAATTCTCCAATTCTGCTCAATTTGTATTTTGAGTTAATTTTGGGAAAGAACAATGTTATAGTTGCATACTCAGTTTATTTGTTTAAGAATTGTTGTAATTTGAGACTTTGAGATGATATTGTAATGTGGCTTAGAATGCTATCAAAGATTTATAAAAATTGTATTCTATTGAGGTTAAGGAAATATGAATTGTGTATAGATGTATTGAGATGATTATTAGCTTGAACAGATGGTTTTAAGCATTAATTATGGATATATATATACACACACACACACACACGTATGCCTAAGTGAGACTCATGGGAAGGCAAGACAGGAATTATGATTGATCAAATATAGTTGGATGTGATGAGATAAATAAGTTAAGATATGATAGTTTCATAAAGTCAAATGGGTAGCTAAATGGTTTTGTTTAGGATATTCCAAGGTTGCACCGTGCAAAATTACAAGCCTTCTATAGGGTAAAATTTGTTTTATGACTTAAGAGAAAAATCTGGATTGATATAGCCTAAACTAGGCTAAATTATCTTCTAGAAAGTTGTAGCTCTTTCTTTTATCTTTCCAACGGTATGTAGTATGAAATTTTTGGACATTTGGATCGAGAGTTATGGTCCTTAGAAAGAGAAATGCTTAGGAGGATAAAAATCTATCGTCTGTAAAGACGTATTATCTGTGATGACGTCACATCATCTGTGATAACGTCATTATGTCTATAAGGATGCATCGTCTGTAAAGATGTATCGTTTGCGATGACGTCATTACGTCTGTAGGGATGCATCATTTGTAAAGATGTATCGTCTATGATGACATCATATCATCTGTGATGATATCATTCATCTTAAGTGATGCATCGTCTGTAAATATGTATCGTCTGTGATGAAGTCATATCGTCTTAAGAGATATATCATCTATAAAGATGTATCATTTGTAAGACATATCATCTGTGATGACAGCATTCGTCTTAAGAGATGCATCACCTGTAAAGATGTATCGTTTGTGATGACGTCATATCATTTGTGATGACGTCATATCATTTGTGATGACGTCATTCGTCTTAAGAGATGCATCATCTATAAAGACGTATCATCTGTAAGACATATCATTTGTGATGACTTCATATCGTCAATGATGACATCATTCGTCTTAAGAGTTGCATCGTCTTAAGTTCACTTTGCTTCGTCTTAGGTTGATTAGGGATTTGTCTATCTTTTACTTTGTCTTTATTTTGATTTGTCTGTCTTTTTGTTTCGTCTACCCTTTTCGTTTCGTCTGCTTTTTGCTTCATCTACTTTTTGATTCGTCTGCCTTTTGTTTTTTCTGCTTTCTGCTTCGTCAGTCCTTTTTACTTCGTCTGCCTTCTTGTTTCGTCTGTTTTTTGGATTCATCTGCTTCTTGCTTCGTCTACTTTTTGCTTCATCTGCCTTTTTGTTTTGGCTGTTTTCTGCTTCGTCTGCCTTCTTATTTTGTCTGCTTTCTGCTTCATCTGCTTTTTGCTTCGTCTGCTTTCTGCCTAGGTGACCTAAACTTCTCCCTCTGTACACTATTCATTTGATGCTATTGTCTGTTCCATTTTTGACCCTTCAGACAATAAAATTTGTTTTTAAGGTCTTCATGAAAGTTATAGATCTTGAAGTCCTTATTCGAACCCTCTAAGAATGACCTTGGTCTGATATCCCTATAGCAAGTTATGCCTTTTGTCCTGAGATAGGTGCAATATGATTGAGGTCAAAACCTTGTTTGATTCTTTCAGCCATAACTTCGTTATCCGACCTCCAAATG
>JAOQMP010000209.1:20787382-20802332 GCA_027563575.1 Erythroxylum pedicellare
ATAACAAAAGCATTTTTCGCCTATCTTAATCTCATCTAACTATTCACATTCAAAATTTTCTTTTTATTTATTCATTCTAATTTCCTCATTTTCATGTCACTTAACACTTCAAAATTTCAAGGAAGGTTCGGGGTCCAACACTTACAGACTTATATGTGAATGAGATAGTGAGACTGTTTGGAGTATCGTTATCTATTATTTATGATTATAATTATTGATTTACTTCGACATTCTGGAAAAGTTTGCAAAAAGCTTTGGATACTCAAGTTAAGTTCAGTACTACTTTCTGTCCCCAGACAAATGGACAAACTGAATGGGTATACAAATATTTGAAGATATGCTTTAGGGTTGTGTGTTAAAGTTTCCAGGAGTTTGGGATAATTATTTGGCTCTGATGGAGTTTGCTTACAACAACAGTTATCAGACTAGCATTGGCATGACACCTTATGAAGCGTTGTATGATAGAAGGTGTAGAAATTTAGTGTGTTTGACCGAATTACTTGAAAACAAGATGATCGAGTGTGATATTTTGAAAGATACTGAAGAAAAAGTTCAGGTTATTCAACATAGGTTGAAAGCTACCAGTGATAGGCAGAAGTCCAATACTAATCTGAAAAGGAAGGATATTGAATATCAAGAAGGTGATAAGGTATTCTTGAAAGTGTCACTGTGGAAGAATATACTTCAATTTAGTAAGAAAGGTAAGCTCGGTCCGTACGTTGGTCTTTATGAAATTCTTAAAAGAGTTGGACCAGTAGCTTATCAGTTAGCTCTTCCTGGAGAATTGGTGAAATTACATGATGTGTTTTATGTTTCGATGCTAAGAAGATATCGATCTGATGATACACATATGATTCCTGTGCAAGAAATCCTAGTATAACCGGATTTGTCTTATGAGGAAGGGCCTATAACTATCCTAGGTAGAGAAAACAGACAACTTAGGAACAAGAAAATAACATTAATGAAAGTACTCTGGCAACATTATAGACTTGAGGAAGCAATATGGGAGCCAAAATCAACCATCAGAGCTCAGTATCCTCAACTATTTTGATCAGGTACGAATTTCAAGGATGAAATTCTTTTAAGGGGGAGAGAATTGTAAGGACCCAAAATATACCCTATTTGAAATAATACATGTTTATAAAAGTACATCTGTGATAGGAGTTAGAATTGTGCTATGATTAGAATATGAAAGACATATGACTTGAAATTTTGATCAAGTGGAATATAGTTAGTAAATTGAAATTAATTGATACCATTAGAGCATTGAGTTATTTAAATGTAAATTTAGACTACGGAAATTATCAAGTAACAAGTTGAGTTGGTGCATCGAAATTAAAATGACTAAGCCTATGAATTAGTGACATTTGGCATAGCTAATACATTGACATTTAGCATCATTCAAGGTGTGACATTTGGCAGTATAATGTAAAGACAAGTGGCCTAGTTAAAGTGTTACAAAAGGAAGCTTAAATGGTGGGCAAGTGGGCTTATGCCTTGATGTTAAGTGGCATCTTAAGCTCGTGACACCTAGCTAGTGATGAAGCATGTTTCTACTAGAGTAATTCCTGCTTTCTTCATTCTTATTTTTCTCTCCACCGAAACCTCCCATCTTCTCTCAATTTCTAGACTTCTATTGGAGTTTGGATCATTAACACTAAGAAGCTTTCTAAGTTATCCCATTAAGAAGTTGGTCTTGTGATTCTATGTATTATTACCTTGTTGATGCTGAAAGTTGCACATTAAACTTAGGTATGTGCTAGTTTGGAAGCTTGGTTTAGCTAGATTTTTGGAGTTAAATTTGATGTTTAATGAGGTAAGGGAATACTAAACTTGATATCATGATAGAACATGTATTGTTTGATGTTTGAAGTGGATAAAATGTGTACTGAATTAAGAAAGAATTGAGGTTAGAAACTCGATACATGCTAGATACTTGTTAGAAGGAGTGGTTCCACTAAGTAGGTATCGGTATTTTAGCCATATCTTAACCTGTAAGTATCCAAATGAGATGATTTTATATTTAGATAAACTAGATACATATATCTACAACTTTTATGAAGGATTTTAATTTGATTTATGTCACTAATGGTTTTGAAATTTGGCTTGAAGTTAAGTTTTGGTTGTTGTCCATAGTTGAGAACAGTCTGTAGTATTTTGAGTATAATTGTCGTAATAATGAACCAAATTGCACTTTCTTTATTTATTTTGAAACTTAATACATATAGGAACATTTGTTTATAAGAACGTATTGTCTAAAAACGTTAGTTTCTATGTCAGAATGGCCATACAAAGCTGATCCAAAAACTTGTCTTGTGAAAACAGTTGTTTGGATGTTTCAGGTCACTTATCCCACAATTGTGGGAAATGATTAGGAAGGTGAAAAAATGTGATTATGTGCGATTGATGAACTATATAAGTTAAAGTTAATTTATTTGGTATGATAGGACTTAAATGGACTTGATTAAGGTGTTTTATGAACTTAAAATGGTATTCAATTTAATTGAGTAACACTTAATTTAATTATGCAATATTAATTGAGATGATAATATAAAGAATATATGGTTTAATAATGATGAATAAAATATTGATTGCTTAGTGTGTTCATAAATGAATGAGTTCCAAAGACTTATGTATTATGAATTGGATATGAATGTTTATGAATTTGGAATTTCTGTGATGTTATTGTGTTAATTTCCAGACCATCAAGTTTCCGAGGAGTTTGATATTTAGGATTGTGTTGGAAGTGTTTATTTTTATTTGTGTCAATATACATAATTTGTGATGACTCAATACCTTTATTGATGCATTGTTGCACATACTGGTAATTGTATGACATGTTAGTTTGTTTGGAAATCAATGAATATGTCAAGTTGAACAAAATGGAATAAAGTTGTTTGTGTTGCAATATATTCCTCTCATGAGAATTATGAAATGAACCTGTTTTGTTTTAAAACTATTAAGTCCTAGTCATGGATAAATAGGCTTGCCTTGAAGGGTCTGTAGTTGCTCTTGTAACACTTCGGTGTCTCCTGTTACTGACAATTTAGTGTCTTCTATTATTAAGACATAAGACTCTCCTGTTCTGTGATACCGATCACGGTATCTCTTGTATTTGTCCCATTACCCACTTCGGTTTAAAGGATTAACAAACTAACTTGCTTTGTATTTTGTTATATGCTCAGTTTTGATATAAATAAGCTTTGATCTGAAAGATCTGAGCTCTGTTTTGAGATAAACAATGTCTGTTTTGTTACAGACAAGTTTTGTTCTGATATAATAATATTCAACTTTGAAATTGGTGAGTTTTGCTTGGAAGCAAATATGTAACATGTTATGATATGTTATATTTTGTTATAAGATTCACGATATTTTGGTTCAGTTTGAAAATGGATAAGTAAACATTGCTTATAATCTATTGTGATTTTGAATATGTAAAAGTTTGGATGATTGTTTGAAACAGTTGTCAGCTTATATCTTATTTAGTTTATTCCCTACTAAACTTTATGCTTAGCACGGTAGTTTTGCCTCGTGTAGGTTCAGCTAGGAGGGTTTGAAGACTGAGACAATAACAACCGCAATGACCAATGAAGAATGTGTTTTGTTTTGGGAATGTATGTTTGAGTTGTATGTAATAATATAAGACATGATATATTTTGTCAAAAGTTTGTAAATATTGTAATACAGAGTATATTGGAACTTGAGATATGTACTGTTTTGTTTAGGGGTTTGTAATGTAATAACTTTAATTCAGGATGGTGTTGCAATTAAAGCATGTATTAGGATAAATTCAGTATGCTGGTTAAATTCTGTTTAAAATTGAATATGGATGGAAACGTAATGATTGGTTGTTTGAATTTCGAGCAATGCTTTGTATTGTTTTGATATGTTTAAATCCTATCTTAGGTAACATCCATATATCCTTCCAGTGGCTATGTTGGTGTTACGCTAAGAATCCCTTATACAATCATCAAAATGAGAATTCTGTATACATACAAGTAATATTCCAAATGGATATCTCATATCAAG
Source organism: Erythroxylum pedicellare (assembly GCA_027563575.1). Classification (NCBI taxonomy): domain Eukaryota; kingdom Viridiplantae; phylum Streptophyta; class Magnoliopsida; order Malpighiales; family Erythroxylaceae; genus Erythroxylum; species Erythroxylum pedicellare. The sequence continues at coordinate 20,791,412 of JAOQMP010000209.1, forward strand.
TCTGTTCAATGAACTTGTTCTCTAATAAGCACCCACACGTTTATTTAAGTATCCCATACTTTAGCCTATGAGATCGACTACTTTCTTCATAAGAAAAAAATAACATATGCTAGTCTTTTTATGTTTTATTAATGTCCAATCTTAATAGAGCAATGACTACGAACAATTTAGAGATAATACATAAATGTTATGTAATCTCATAATTATAATCTCATTATAATTTCATTTGCAATATATAATTATGACATGGACTTTATCGTATACATCTAAACATGAACAAGATAACAACCTTTAACTTATTTTTTCACTAAGCTACAACCAAAGTGATTAGCTATAGGGCATAAACTAACATATATTTGGCATGATATTTTCCAGACTTTGAGATTAATTGAAACAAGAATAAACATGTATTTCATATCTCCATAATGCATCCCAATATTGTTAACAACTGGCTTTACCTTACTTCTAGTCCAAAATATTAGGGTATATAAGCAATAAAATGCTTGAGGTACAAAAAGCAGCTAATTATCTCTGCATGAAAGTGGTAACCACATTTCTATCATATGTACATAAAAGGTACTGCATGAGTGGATAAAGCATAACAATTAGACATATGTTGAAAAATAGTAAATAAAAAAGCAACATTCAAACTTTTTTATATATAATATAGTTAACAAAACATATCTTGATCCATGATAATTTCATATCTTTAATATAAGTATAATCAGAGTTCTTATATTTGTAAAAGTTTTTCCCTTCTCTATTTTATGTTGTTACCGATTCTCTGATGGATAAACATCTTTAACTAAATTCTTTTGGTTAATTTTTGTCTCTTGTTTTTTTATAATCACCTTTAAAATTTTCAAAACAAGAGAGAGGGGAAGGATTTTACTTAAAAATTCATCTGACACTATTATCTTAAAATTTAATAACTACCATATTAGAATCATTTTTATTAGAGTTTGTTTAAAAAATATTATATGGGTCATTACAAATTATTAACAATAATCTAACAATCTCCCACTTAGCCTATATAATGACTTAGTAATTCGATAACAAAGCATAAATGCATATCATGCATGTAATCAATCAAGTCATAATCTTTAACTTAATCAAAGTGATCAAATCATGGCAATTACAAGTTATTTAACGACATGATTCCTTTCGTGTATCACATAAGCAACTCAACTTAGAACAACTTTAATTTAAGAATACTACAATCCTTAACTTTATCATCTTTTAAAAGACTCTTCTTATCATCAAATGAAAATAAAACATATATACAATATAATATGGACAACAAACGAATAAGTAGAGACATAATTGAATTCACAAGTGTCATAACAAAATGAGTAAGTCAAGATATGTATATACACATATTACACTATTATGTTAATAGGGATTTATCTATAATGCCATTCGATCGACTTGAAAAAAATATTGTGGGAATTAATCCTTTAATTAATAGATCTTCCATCATCAAGTTAATACCAATGTACTCAATTGACACATTATATTTTTCACTTTTCGTTTAATATAAAAGTATTTTAAATCTATGTGTTTTGCACACTTTTGGGTATTCATCATTCTTAGAGAAAAAGACAGTTGTAGAATAATGACCTCAAAGCATACCATAAATTCAGTTTCCGTAATGGAAGTAGTAATGAAAAACTATTTTCCACTCTTCCATGAAACTGCTCCTTTAGCCAATAGGAATATGTAACCAAATGTGGGTTTTCTCATATCCATATAACTAGTATAGTTTTAATTTGAGTAACTAACCAACTTAAGGTGATATGAGCACGTAATCCCTGGTGTCTTGTAAATACCTAATGACTTTCCTTGTACCTTTTCAACAGTTCATTCCATGGTTACTTTCATATTGACCTAACATTCTAACAACAAAATTGATATCTGATCGAATATTTCTATTCCAATCACATAAGATGCCAATACCCATATCTTTCATTTCAAAGTTCTTAGAGAGAAAGTTCTTTACATCGTGTAACATGCCAATATTGTGAGCAACAAGTAACATATCATCAACATAAAAGACGAAAATAATGAACTTGCTCCTAATATTATTCATATAGATACACTAATCAACATCATTATTTATAAAACCATATGTAATGGTATCATTAAATTAAGATACCATTGTCAGGAAGCTTATTTTAGTGTAAATGTTGATTTCTTTAGCTTACATATTAAGTTTTCCTTTTCTATGATCAAGAACCCTTCCAGTTGTTCATATAAATTTCTTTTTCCAATTCGTCACTCAAAAAGGCACTCTTTACATCCATTTGGTGAAGCTCTGGATCTCCTCAAAGAGTCCTACTTTAAAACTAGATAAAAGATCTATTTATAGTCATTTCCATCCTTTTGAGTGTAGCATTTTGTGACAATTTAGCCTTCTATCTTTTAATGTTATTTTTTCATCTCGTTTGCTCTTAAAGAACCATTTATATTCGACTCATTTTGAACCTTTAGGTAACTTTACTAACTCCCAAACTTTGCTGCCATCTATGATTTTATCTCTTCTTTTATACCATTGAACCACTTTCTGAAATTTCTACATTCCATGACTTGTGTGAATGAGACTAGATCCTTATTAATGCTTAAATCACATACAAGTTAAAGTGAACATACTATATAGCCATCTAAAATAATTAATCATTATGCCTTGCAATGATGTTTCTTATGGGTCGTCTACAACTTACTCATTTGTGACTTACATATTACTAGTTAGTTTTATACCTACATGTTCATCTTGTGGGTTATGAATATTAACTTGTTGTTCCATCATATTGTGTGGCTATAATATAATAAGGAATAACAACTTGAGGAGAAATATTAGGCATGGGAGTTTCTACCAGAATCTCTTGAATATCCAAGTTTAATGGTTCCCTACCCCCACTAAATTGGCCATTCTCAATGAAATGAGCACTACTAGACTCAACTATTCTTGTACTATAATGAAGATAGTAAAATTTGCCCCTTTAGTTTTTCAGGATAGTTGATGAAGTAACCAATAAAGATCCTTGAAGTAGGTTTCTTTTTATATGGATTATATACCCTGTACTTTCGTTGGGCAGCCCCAAATGTGAAGGTTTCTCAAACTAGGTTTCCTACTTATCCACATTTCATTTGGAATCTTAGTAACTATCTTACTAGGAATCTTGATAAGAAAATATACAATAGCCTTGAATGCATGCATCCATAAAGACAAAGGTACAATGCTGTAACTTAACATGCTCCTAACCATGTTCACAAGTGTACGATTATGCCTTTTATTTACACTATCTTGCTATAGTGTATCAGGCATTATACACTACGTAGTATGTATTATCCTCTTTTATGTAACTTACCATAATGTGCACCACCTCTATCAAAACTCACTACTTTTACTTTTTTATCTAGCTACCTTTTAACCTCACTAATGAACATCTCGAGGATGTCCACTGATTGAGAATTTTTGTGAGCTAGATATAGGTAAAAATACCATGAGAAATCATTAATAAAAGTCATGAAATACTTTTCATCACCCCAAAATGGAATGTTAAAAGGACCACAAATGTTAGTGTGTATTAACTCAAGAAGTTTACTACTTCTTTGTGACTAGATTCTTGATATGTGCCTAGTTTGTTTGCCTTTAATTCAATCCACACACATCCGAATACGCAAAATACAACTGAGGTAAGATTTGAATTTTCACTAACCTTAAAAGTTTTCTTTGGATATGTGACCTAACATTTGATGCCACAAGAAATAAGAATACTCAATATATTTACTACACTTACTATATGTACTATGTTCAACATGAAACACATATTGCAATGATATAAATGATCAATTAAAGTAATAGAACCATAATAGTACTCATGTTTATACAATGAAGAAACAAATATTCTAATCTTAAAGTAAATAACTAATTCATACAACTATCCAACAAAAACTAGATTCCTAGTGCACTCGTGAGCATAAAGAAATTTTTTAGATCTAGATAATAACTAATATCCAAGATCAGTCTATACATCCCGATTCCCTCTATCGATACCTTCATTATGTTCCCCTAATATACGAACCTTTTAGTTCTATTTATGGGCTAAATTGAAAGGAATCGTTATATAATATGTGATATGTGAGTAGTTACTCTATAATCTAACATGCCAATAAGGTTAGATTCAAAACATACTGAAATATAATGTATACCTTTCTTTTCCAACAATCTTTCTTGAAGTGACCAACTTTCTTACAGGAGTAGCATCTCTGTTCCTTATAGATTTGACTCTCATTGAATTTCATTGGGGCTTTATCCTTCCTTTTGTCCTTTTTACTAGGTTTAGCTTTGCTATTACTAGCTCTATCATTAAATGTGAGATGGATAGAGTGTTCCTTTATCTTTTCTAACCTCCTTTCCTATTAAACCAACATGACTTTAATTTCTTAAAATTTCTAATTTCCTTTGAGAGTGTTATAATTCACCTAAGACTAGCCAAACTCGAGAGGAAGTGAGTTGATGACAAATTGAACCAAAAAGTACTCACTTAAATCCATACCCATTGATTTTAGGTTTACTGCTAAATTTGCCATACCTGTCATATGATCATGAATAGGTTGTGTCCAGTCAAACTTCTTAGTTATTGGATCGCTTATTAGATTTTTTATAATGGACTTGTTAATTATGTCTAATTGGGCGTACACCATCATCTTCATCATAAATTCCCTTACATGGTTTGTTTTGGCATTGTTGAGCAAGTTTTATATCTAATAAAACGACCCTCAATACATCGTAAGTATATGAATCATATCTTATAGTATATAAGGTTATCGTTCCCACAAGGATTATGTAAGGTTAGTAATTTCAAACTAACTTTGTCTAAGGTATTTAAAATTTGATTTGAATAAAAATATATAACAAAACATAAAATAAAGAAAATAATTCAAATAATAAGTGAGTTGCTAATTAAATTTAGAGTTGTGGTCAAGATTGAATATTCAGGACTTATTCTTTCCTTATTTTGTTTCCTTTACTATTGTTGATTCCTAGGTTTCCCAAGTATTGATTAATCTCTCTCAAGGTCTAATCAATTAACCCTAATTGAATTTGAAATTTTCATGTTTGCAATCTTTTGATTCACAAAAATTTCCCTAACGTTTTTACTAGATCTGAAGTTATGTATTGGATAATTAATTTCTTAAACAAGATCTCTTTTGAATAATTGTTAATTTAATAATTACAAGTCACTAATTATTTTTGACTCACTCTCTTGATTTCTTGTGAAGTGTAAGCATGGACAATTATCACAAACATCTAAGTATGTATTGAAATCAACAATAATCATTGTCACAAAATAAATCCAAAATAAATCCTAATATCAAATTTAGAACTCCATAGACATGTTTGACATCATAGAATTCAGATTATACATCAAGTACAATGAAAGAAATAAAGGAAAAGAATAAAACTCTATTGAGTCCTTTGATTTGGAAAGTTAGAATTCCTGGATGTTCTTCTTGTTCTCCCATGTTTAATCCACCTATTGGTGCTAATTGCTGCCTTCTTTTTTGTGCTTTTCTTGTTCTTAAATAGTTCTTGAGGCCTATAATGTTCTTTCTAGGGTTTCCTTAATTTTGTTCCAAATATACCCCCAAGACTTGAAAAGACAAAAAAAATGTGCTAGAAAACCGAAAATTCGTTGGAATTGCTATCTACAGTCTGCGTCACAATCGTGTCACGATTGTGACCTAGTTCCATACTTCTAATTCTTCTAATTTTTTCAATTGTGACATGCTTCCATGCTTTTAATTCTTCAATTTCCTATTTTCTAATACTTAAAAACATACCAAACACCACTTGAAACATAAAATTAACATCCAATTCATGCTCTAAACCAAAAAAGCACTTAAAATACATACAAACACAAACAACAACAATTCTAAGCCACTACACATGATACTCATCTAAGAAACACTCAAAAGCACACTTAAATATCTATCAAAACATAGTATAATGTACACCTATTAGGCATTGATGGCTTAACATTTTCAACTATCATCATTCGTATCAAGTTCAAGTTTAGCCTGTTTGTCCACTCCTAAGCCTCATGAAAAGACTTTTCATCTTCTATACTGGTCTTAGTAATGGTTGTAGGTTTTTCATCCAAAATTATTGCTATATCTAAATCCATAGCACTTAGTTGAAATTGGATTTATTTGGACCAATCTACATAATTTATCCTATTTAACTTGACCAATGCATTGTGTAAAGCAAACATATTAATAAAAGCTGCAAATATTACATAAGTAATTTTTAAGAAACAAACTAGTAAAAGATGCACCTTAATTTTTAACACAAATTCTCTTTATCACATTTTCATAAATTTCCTTCATTAAGTAATGACCATTAACATGCTCTACTTGTTTTGTAACAATAAAAAATTGTCACTAATTTGAAACAATAGAAATAAAAGAAACAATACTGATCTTAAAACACAAACATTTTCCTAAAATTATAAATAATACACTTTTCTTTCTGCATTATTTAGCCTATAAAGAAACTATAAGAGCAAAGTGTTGTTTGTCATTTCAAATGGGTCAACGTATGTATATGACCTTTTTTTAACTTCTTTTATCCTTTATACACAAGTTAAGCAAACTGAGAGAGTAAATATATAGAATGTGTTCTTGTCAATGGTGATATAATATTTCTCTTAATCAGATGATTTAATAGGTCAAATATACGGAACTCAATTGCTCCAATCTTATTCAACCTTCACAAACAAGAAAACTTTAAACCCATTGCTTGAACTTATATGTTAGCTATGACAAACATCATTAACCATGCTTTGATACCAATTGAAAAACAATAACTAAAAAGTCATTATTCAAAATTTTCATATAAAAAATAAAGTTAATAGAAACATAACTTGATCTATGGAAATTGTATATCCTTACAAAGTGTAACAAACTAGAGTTCTTATCTATGGAAAAGTTTTTCCCCTCTCTAACTTATGTTGTTCACGATTTTCTGATGGATAAGAATCTTTGAAAACTCTTATGATTATTTTTTATATATTATCTTTTATAATCACCATTAAAAATTTTAAAATAAGAGAGAGGGGAGGGATTTTACTTAAAAACCTATATGATTTTAATATTTTTAAATCCAATAACCACCATATTGGACCCATTTTTTAAAGATAACCTAAAGAAATTTCTTCAGCCAATATAAATTATTAATAATAATCTAACTTGTGTTAGCTATACTTAAATGCTCACCACTAGGAATTCAATGCAAAACATTGATTGTTTATAAAGTTTCATTATTTTGTATCTCTCACTTAGTTGCTTAAAAATTCCCTTTTATTCCAAAAGGAAACATATGCATATATATGTAAAGATAATAAGAGTCTTTACTCGTGACATAAGTGAGAGGTAAAATTTTGATTGCATTATATATTTGATGAATTAATTGGAAAAAAGCTATTCTAAAATTTAAGAATTCACTAAAATTTATGACATGCCCCTCTCCTTAAACCACTAGGCAGGTTGCTCGGCAACCCATGGTGATCCTTCAGTTGATATCTAATACAACTGGAAAGTTCCTGTGGAGCTAAACATATATAATATAGGGCTATTAAATTACTCTCAGTGGCCACAAGTTTTTAAGTAATTTTGAATAAGAGGAATATTAGAAGGTTTAAAGACAAATATACTTGAATAATTTCTCTTATAGAACTCACTATTGCCAGTATAAGGGAGCAACTTATCATCAATTAGTTAAACCTACACTGTAGTAAGAGAATGACCCTTGTATAGAGAATATAATAATAGCCCTATCAGATCTTTCCTAAGTACTAGTTACTCAGTTCATAATGCAAAAATGAAATCTAACCACAATTCACAACAATTCCTATACAGGTTATTCTTCACAATATCTAAGGAGCTAATGAGGTTGTTCAGTACTGGATTCACTTGGAATTACTTCCCCTTTTTAGATTGAACATTGCTCGAAGATCCATGCTATTCATCAATATCCCTGTCATCAACGGTTAAATGTTTAATTAGTGGAGTTTTTAAGAAAAAGAAAGCAAGCTCTAAAAATTTGTAAACAACGTATCTTTTTTGTGGATGAGATCTCCTCTCTGGTTAAACTCCAAAGTCTCCTTAGTCTTTTAAGAAAATCAAACCTTGAGGAGTTGAAATCAGATTAGCCATACCTAAAATGACTATAGAGTTTGGATGAAGAATGGATTCGAGAAAGGATATAAAGTATGGAATCACAACTGACCTGAATACTTTTACCTATGACGTGATCTTGTTGGTTTGACTCCAAAGAACTGAGCCCTCAGAGAGTCTTCTCCATCCTCCAAAAATAAAGCAAGATCTTAGTGAAACACAAAATGCCCTAATCACTACAGGTGTCTAAGGTGGAGTCTGCTACCTAAGATAAATACTTACTTGAGTGAATAATCGAGTAGGAGATGATCCTTAAAGCTGCCACAAGCATTGCCATCAGAGTGTCGTCTCTCATCCTCCCAAATCAAGTAACAATCGAAGATTCGAGAAAGGTAAAGATCGCTATACCCTAAATGTTAAATGATTTGCCTTTATTTTGTTGAACGTCGATATTTTCTACTATTTTAGATGTACTCAGTGAACCAAGTGGGTCTATCCCACGTAGGAGAGACCCTCTCTAAATGTAATCTTCTCTATTATTTAGTGAATTTTTAATTTATCAAAAAACATTAATAAATATAAATAGAGGAGTTTTTTAATCATGTTATTAAAAATTTTGACAATATAATTACTGCATTTTAATATTCCTAAAATTTCCAAAGTCCCTGTAAAAGCTCCAAACACTTCTATATTCACACTAAATTCTCCACTACAAATTTTGGATTTCAATTCCACTTACAAGCAACCTTAAACTATTAAATCAATGACTTAAAATAAAGGCTAAAACATGCTCATGCATTTAATTTAAAAACATTTATACACATGCATTCTTTACCCAAAATTACATTCAAAACACATTCGTGGTACGCAATATTTCCCAAAAAGTATTTACAAGGCAAAAATGCCTACACAGCAGCAGGTGACGAAGTTGACTACTCATGAGGTAGAGTCCTTACTACTGAGGCCCTTGAGTGTGCACTTGAGAGGTTTTATTTTAAAAACATAAAATAGAGTGTGAGAAAAATGTGCTCAATTAGTTTTAGATTTTCTATTCAAATCATATTTAACAATTTAAACCTCCCTAAACAAAATTCAATTCATTTCGTATAACACAATTTGAAAATTTCTAAAATACTATTTTGAAATGCTTTTTTGAAATTAAACTCATAATATAAAAGTTTTCATTTTCCATTTTTCTTTTTTCTTAAACAATAAATAGTGGTGGCAATAAGTTTTCTAAAAACTTTTATATTGAAAATAAGCCAACCATTAGAATTGGTATCATACAGTGCCCTAGGTACAAAGTCAAGGAGTTGGTTCTGCATCATTTTCCTTTAAATAGTTAACCGTTAGTTGCGGAGCTAGTTCTACATCATTTACTCGCAATAGGTTAACCACTATAATCAATATTTATGGAGCTAGTTCTACATTACTTACCCTTAACAATTTTAGCTAGCACTATATTTACCCAATACATGCAGAGGGCAACTCACTAGACTACGAACAATCACAATACCATCCTCTATTAGTAACTGACGCCCCCATACACTACCATGCATGTTTAGTCTGATCGGTAAATATGTAATACCATTAAAGCATACTATAGAATAAAATTTTATTTCCTTTTTATCAACAAATGCAATAATTTCAAGCACATAAATTCATTTGCAAAGAATTTATTCATATAAAATAATTAAAATACGTTCACTATTTTCCAAATTTGTTGCCAAGCATATGCACACGTTTTGTACCCCTCCTTTACGTACACAAATCACATTTTTCTTAGGCATTTATTTCTAAATTCAAAAATAAGCATTAAAACTATATTTTTAGTTTAAAAGAATTCAAGAATAATGTTTTATCGCGTAACATGTATACTAATCATGTAACTCCCACATATTAGAGAAGTGCTCTAAAGACAATCTGTTAAGTCAAAATGACTTCACATCTAATAATTTTGATGACATTCAAATAATAATACTATTAGAAATTGTTGAACCATTTTGATCAGGAAGCAAAACTAAGACGAAGTGGAGACAAAAGTAAGATGAAAGAAAGTAAGACGAAGTGGAAGCGAAAGTAAGATGAAGCGGAAGCTAAACTAAGAAGAAAGAAAGTAAGACGAAGTGGAAGCAAAATTGAGACTAAGCGGAAGTAAAACTAAGATGAAAGAAAGTGAGACGAAGCGAAAGAAAAACTAAATCGAAGCAGAAGCGAAACTAAGACGAAAGAAAGTAAGACGGAGTGGAAGCAAAAGTGAGACGAAATAAAATAAGACGAAGCGGAAGCAAAAGTAAGACGAAAGAAAATAAGACGAAGTGGAGACAAAAGTAAAACGAAGCGAAAGAAAAAGTAAGACGAAGAACCGATACTACATCGACTGGTTAATTAGTTTGAGTTAGTTGCAGAACTCAACTAAATAACTGTTTCTACAAGAATTAAAAAATCAAGAATCAAGAAGCAAGAAGAAAGAAGCAGTTGAAGACGAAGGCTATAAATACAAGTCGGAGTTGAAGATTAAAAAGTTAGAGACTTTGAAAAGATAGAGAATTTTAAAAAGCTTTTGATCTTTAGAAAATACTGTATTCATTGTGCGAAACACTAGAGCTATCATTACTATAACAAAGCTCACAATATCTTTCTATAAGAAAGAAGAGAAGCTAAGAGCCTGAAGAGGCTAAGTGAGAAAAACAATACTTGGTGTAAGAGACTTGAAGAGGCTCTGTGAAAAAGAATACTT
>JAOQMP010000209.1:20802432-20824855 GCA_027563575.1 Erythroxylum pedicellare
ATATCTGTACTCTTCTTTCGGACTTCTACCACTTGTTCGACGAAATGCTCTACAGATCCCTTAAGACCCTTTAGTAAGGGCTCTGATACCACTCTTATTTTTACGAAAACGTAGATAGAATTATTGAACTATTGAGATTGATTGAGAAGAATGAATTAAATTTCATTTAATCTCTAAACTCTGTATTTATACATTTTGCTGTCAACAATATTAACAACCTTTAACAGAAAACTATCGTCTAACTACCACTAGCTCTTTTCTTGAATGACAGACTTTAAGACTTTTAAGACACCAACAAAAAGCATCTAAAGATCTGGCTAATAGTTTTAAAACTTGTTGAATGAAACAAGCGTGTTTGCACTATATTTTGTTTTGAATCATTAACATTATTTAATAAATATATACCAATTTTCTCATCCCTCGTTCAATATTGTTACCAAAACATTTAATCTGCTTGTATTTCACATACAAATTCTCTGGACATGATGCTGGATATGGCCTTGCTTCTGTTCCTCTATTGCAATCCTTTCATGGCTGATGGCTGATGGCTGATGGCTGATGGCTGATGGATGATGGATGATTGTTTTTGCCTTATGTTGGTTAACTTAGGGTTGAAAACTTGAACTTTTTGTGATTGTCCCTATCTAGTTGCTAGCTGTTGGGATACAGTTTTTCTATTACTTGACATTAGATATTTTCTTTTATATATCCTTCTCTGATGAGGTGCCCCTCGCTCTTACATTGTCTTTTTTCAGTATTAAACGCCCCTGTTACCAATTAAGATGACACCAAATAAAAGAATGCAAACTAATTCGTTAGAAGGATAACCCCGTGACTTGACGCGGGACATGATATAAAATTTGAAACTTTGTTTTTCTAATCGACTATGTTATAATTACTATTGTTATTTTCTAATGGCATCCAAGTGAATTGGATGAATTCAAGATTTGAATTGAAGTATACTAACTTATAAAACAATGTTTACAAATTATAAAAAGTGCAAGAATGAAATAAAAGCAAATGAATTCAATTATGTTTGTAAGCAATAAAATAAAGAATAAGAAAAGAGAAACGCAAGCCAATTTATAGTAGTTTAATAAACAATTTTTACTTACGTCCACTCCTAAGACTTATCTTAGATGTTCATTATAATTTTTCTTTCAAGACGAAGAATAAACTTTGTACAATCTTTTGTTTTGTCAAAGAGGAACCTTATTTTCAATCTCTCTTTAAGGTATAGAAGAACCCCAAATCACTTTTAGATAAACCTAATACAATGATCACAAACACCAAAAATAGCTTAAAAATCAAGATTGCTTACTTGGATACTTTGATAAACACAAAATGGTCCATGCTCTCAAAAGAGATAATGAATGCTCAAATGATTAAAAAATACTTAGAAATATGTGTATCGGACACTCAATGCTACTTGATGCTAAATCAATGAAAAAACACATATTTATAGTGTTTTGGAACTCACAATAGTTGTTAGAGCCAAGAGCTAGCCGTTACAATAAATATATTTGACATATTATAGTCATCGACTAGTATGTATTAAAAGCTTTAGCTTCATTAGCAGTTGGAACACAACTAGTAAAAGATACTAATAGACTAAGATGACATATTGGTTGACCAATATATCAACCAATGTTGTAGTACACTCTCAATATTCAAATTTAACAGCTTTAACCTATATTAGTTGACCATGAACCTATATAAGTTATCCAATCACCTCAAAAACATGATTTTAACACCTTTAAATGTTCAAACACATTTTTATTAATGTCATTATGATTAAAAATACTTCCCAGGAAGTATTCCAAAGATTATTTAAAAGATCAAAAGACTTTGATATTAAAAACAAAAACTTCAATACCTCTTGATGAATGTAAAGACTCATGCAATAAAGTGAAACAAATTGTTTAAACATGGTGAGTCTTTTGGATTATCAAATTAACAAAATGAGATTACAAAGAATAATATATAATGAAAAGAATAATATATAATGAAAAATGACGTTGATGAGTCTTAATCTTCTTTTGATCTTTTTTTTTTAATCTTCATTTCAATGGGTACAACTTTCAACTTCTCCTTTTTAACTTCATACACTATCACCATAAGAAAAATGAAGTTTAGCAAGGTAAGCTATATTAACAATGGAATTTATCGTTGGACAAAGGCATCGAAGAAACAAACGTAGGTAATAATTTGCGATGAACTACAGATTTTTTGCCGTAAATTAATCGACGAACATTTTGTGTTACTGTTGGTGAATATACTAATGGTTATTTTGTGCTATCGGTAAGTTTAGCGACTGAAAGATTGTTTTAGTCCGACAGATAGGATTACTCCATCGGTAAGTTAATGACAACATTATCGATGGTTATTGGTTGTTCATTGGTAAATCTTCAGAAAACTGAAGATTTAGAATCAAACTCAGGCTCCTCTTTAGATTTCTCGCCTTCCTCATCATCTTTGGATGAAATTTCAACATATTCATTATTTGGACTGTTCAAAGGTTCATTCTCGTCATATGTAACAGACGCATTTATTTCTTAAACATCTTCCTGAAACACTTCACTTTCAATTCTCTGTTCTCCTTTTCCCTGTGATTTAAAAATACCTCTAGGTTTAATTTTGCAAATGACCAACCAATTTGACTTATCTCGTCATAAGCTAGGAAAAGGGACATAATATACCTGGATCGCTTGCATTGCGAACATGAAAGGTTCAAATTGTCTAAATCTTCTTCGCTTGTTGATTTTAACTAGAATGTATTGGCCATGCATTTTTGTACCAACATTTGGAGTTGGATTAGACCAGTCACACTTAAATATCACACTTTGCTTTATTGAAAATATAGGGTACTCAATTTCAAGTATCTCAATAATTTTACTATAGTAATCTATCAATTCTTCCTATATGCAAACTCCACTATTTATTGTTGCCATGCTATGACTATGATATTTTGTATGATATTTGTGTCCATTAAAGAAATACATCAGATATGATTTAATAGTTCGCAAAGGTCCCTTCGCAAGATCACATACTAACTTGCTCTCTATTAGATTTTATAAGGCCTACACAAAAGAAATTATCATATTAAACATTATAATGTCATTTGAACACTTTAATCTTATAATTCAATCATTTCAATAATTGCAAGTGAAAACTTACATATTTCTTGAATCATCGAGGAAAGTGTCTTCCAACTTCTTTATTGATATCACCCTGTGTTTTCTTGGGTATTAGCTCGCGTAATCGTTCTTCGTATAATCGAAAAACATTATTATGTATTTAAGTTACGAATAAAACTAAATTTCAAAACCCAAATAATCAATTTCAACTTATTGCACGAAAGGTTGAACCTCTTGATAGTTCAATAAAATGAAACCATGGGCAGCCTCAATTTCTTCCTTTGTTAACATTATTCTTCTTGAACGTCCATATGTTCATCTAGGATTTGTGAAAATGGATAAGTTAACATCAACATCACTCGTTTCTCCCCTATGGTTATTATGAAGAACTTTTCTTTCTCTTATGTGAACATATGGCTTAAAATAATGTTAACAAATATACTAGCTTCCTCTATTAAATAAGCATTACATATCAAACCTTCAACTCTAGCCTTGTTTTTGACATTTTTCTTCAAGTGATGCAAATACCTATAATAGTAAATAGGGTTTACAATTTAGTTGTTAAAACATTTTATTACTTTAATTACAGTCATTTTTGTTGAATTAACTCTCAAATAGATACATCCATCGATATTGAACTGGACTGGCTAGTTTTGCCTCATGTGCTAAATGCATAGGTAGATGCTCCATATAGTTAAAGAAGCTTGGAGGAAAAATCCCTTCTAACTTACACAAAATTACTGGAATTTCCCTTTCTAGTTTTTCCATTTTAGCCAACTTGATTTCAGATGATGTTAAACTTTTGAAAAACAATCTTAATTCAGTTATTACTTCCCTCTGTTAAACTTTTGAAAAACAAGTTCGCTTTTTTGTTAATATGTCTTTAAGGAACTTTACAGACTTAGGCATATGTTCTAATGCATCCATAAATGATAAATTAATTTGCAAAGTTTTCAACTTCTCTATGAACTTTAAAAAATATGCATCTACTTTGTTCTATATTAAGCATTAGGGAAATGGAATATTGGGTGGATATGGTAGAGGGGCAATGTAAACAGGATACTCTCTTATGTTTGCATCCTTCTTCTTTTCTTGGTCTTCTTCTAAGTGGGTTTCAAATTGTTTCTCCCTTGATTGCTCAAACTCTTTCCCATTTATGAATGTGCTTGCCTTAAGTTGCTTAAATGGGTTTGCTTCAATATTGCTCAGGAGACTCCCCACACTTCTTATAAATAACACATTTTCCAGCAGGTTCACTTAGACCTCTAAGTTATGAATAAACAAGGCATAGTTTTTTTAGTTACTTGTTTGAACTTCCCTTCTAGCCTTTTCTGGGCCTTATCCATGCTTATGATCTTTCCTTTTAACCTCTTATGATCTTTATCTATGCACATAAGCTTGTCCATGATCTTTTACAATTTAGAGTCATTAACATTGGAATTATTTTGTTGAAATCCCAATGACCCTTAATTCTGAAGTTGGTTACCTGCATTATTTAACCAAGAAAATTTTGGGTGATTCCTTAACCCACGAATGTAAGTGTTAAAGTAAATTTTATTTCCTCCTTCTCGATTTATTGTTTTTCCATATAATTGAGTTACCCTATATTATTATTTTGCATTAAAAACAATTAGCGATAACATGATTAACTTGTCCACATAACTCACATCCATGCTGAATTGCTTTACCTGGAGTGGATGAAGAGGCTTGCAGGTAATTCAATTGTCTTATTAAGTTATCAATTTAGCCTGCATTGCTATCATTGAATATACAACAATGACTCCCTTATGAACTTGAAAAGTCTGCATTACTATCATTGAATATATAACAATGACTTCCTTATGAACTCAAAAAGTCAATTGCTATCTACTTCTGTCAAAATTCAAAGACAGTTATTGTTCTCCATCTCTTCTAACAAGTCCTCTGCTTACTTAATTGTTTTCTACATAAGAGATCCTTTATAAATTGAACATATGGTGCCCTTTGTGGTTGGATTAACTCTATCATAGAATGTTTGCAAGAGAAATTCCTTTGGTAGATCACGGTGAGGAAATCTCCTTTGTAAGTCCTTATAATGCTCACACGCTTCGTCTAGTGAATCCTTGTAGTTTTTTTGAAGATTCATAATCTTATCTATCATCCTCATTATCTTTGAAAGAGGGAAGTAATTGTCTAAAAATGCACTCAGCAACTGCTCCCATGTCGTGATATTCATAGGGTTTAGAGAGTAATACCACACTTTGGCTCTATCCTTTATTGTAAAGGGAAAGAGTCTCATCCTAATGACATCTTTCGACATTCCATTATATCGAAAAGTATCACATGTTTCTAGAAAATTCACCAAATGGGCGTTAGGATCTTGATTAGCTAACCTATAAAATTGCACATTGGTTTGTAGCATTTTCAACAAAGCTGGCTTGATCTCAAATGAAGTTGCTTGCATCGATGGTTAAGTGATACCTTGATGTGTAAAGTTAAACCCCGATCTCATAAAATCCATATGAACCACTAGTGTTTTTAATTGAATTCTTCCACCATTGTCCGATTGATCTCCTCTTAGCATCTCACTCTTCGAATTACGTGTTCTTGTCTTGTTATATCAAATGCTGGAGTTTCTTTGATCTTACTTGAACTCCGAGTAACTCTTTTGTTCATGTAGTCGCACAGACACAAGAAAGGGAAAAAAATTCCTTAGAACAAAAGAATTCTACTAGTCCTAAAGTACTTCCTCAACAACAATGCCAAAAACTTGTTGAGCAAGTTTTCCCTATAATGAAACCCTTAAAATTTGCAAGTATATAAAGTGTAAATTTGTAGTGTCAAAGATGTTGATCTACGAGGAACTAGTTAAAACTAAGTTAACCCAACTTTATCTAAGGTATTAAATTATGAATTAAATGAAAGTAAATAACATAAATTAAAGCAATCAAATAAAATTAAGCAAGTAACAAACTAACAATTGAGCTACCATAATTATGCAAGGATAATTAAGGATGAAGCTTATGATTCATTCTATTGTTATTTTGTTCCCTTAACCACTATTGATTCAATTATGTATCGATCCTAGATTTTCAAATGACTAATCTCTCTTAAGACCAAAAAATTAACCCTAATTGATTGCAAAATCCAAAATTTGCGGTCTCTAGATTCACAAAAACCGCCTAACATTTTCAACTAGTTCTTACGTGATCTATTGAATAATTAAGTTTTCACATAAGATCTCTCTTTGTATGATTATTAATTTAATATTTGCTTGACTTATTAAGTCACCAACTCTTGTTGTCTAACCTAATTTGATTACTTTCAAATCACTTGCTCGATTTATTGTCAAAGTATTACGATACAGAAATATCAATAATCAAGTCACAAAACAACTCAACAACAAATCCTAATATGGAAATTTAGAACATCATAAAGGTGAATAACATCTTTAAATACAAGTTACATATCCACTTTAATGAAGATAACAAAAGGAAAAAAATTGACTTGGAACTGAATATGGAAATTTAGAAATTATCCAGTGCTCTTATTGATCCTCCTTGCTTGATCCAATTTAGTAAGATGGTGGCTTTTTTCTTTTATGTCTTTCACGTTCTTAAATAGTACTTTAAGCTTTTACGGTTATTTCTAGGGTTTCCCCACTTAATTTGGTTTCCAAAATAGCCCAAAATGTTAAGAGTCCAAAGATGCTCTCGTGCTTGAAAGTTGAAATTTGCTTGAATTGCTATCTGGCAGATGCATGGTATAATGCACAGTCGTGCATCGAACTATACATCACCAAAAGTGTTGAAAGTCAGAAATTTACATGACCTAAGAGACATACACGGGATGATGCACTACCTTACATCTGATATGTGCTTTAAATCTTCATTTTATGCTACGTTTTCATTCAAATTATTGTCTTTTCTCCAATTTCCTATTTCCGTACACTCACAGACACGTCAAACATCTTATGAAACATAAAATTAAGATACATATCTTGCTCTAAACCAAACAAACACTTAAAATATAAATGAACACACACATTAACATAATTCTAAGCCCATACATGCAACAATCATCTAAAAATCATCTATAAATGCACTCAAACACCTATCAAAACATAGTCTAAACTACGCCTATCAACATCTTAGTTGGCTCCTACTTAATCTTTAATTCTTAATTGATTAAGAATTGAAATCCGACATCTCAATCTTGTTCATCCTTATTGATGGATTTTCTAGAACTTGACTAACACTAATACCACTCACTATTTTCTAAAGTAACACACAAAGTTTAAACTTTTAAAGCTTTACTAATTTTATAACACTAATTACTAGTAAAGTAATACTCAAGACTTTAATACCCTAAGTTTTGATAATTTTAATGTGATGTCAATCTATAGCAACAAAATTATTAATCCAAATATTGCCTGACCAACATCATGGTCCCAAGTGTTTAATGTTCCAATAACATCATATAACCTTTAGGAATGATTGATTAGTATGGATCCAAAGCAACAAGGTGATTTGATTTTGATAATATATAAAAGTAACTAATGAAGGAACTAGTTCAAGGGTTGCTTAGAAATTTAGTATGCATTAGCTTTGTCCTTATTATAGCAACAAGAATATGACTATTATTTTTAATAGTTGACAGAAAGGCTACAAATGTTGGGTATGTATGAAATGGTTATATAAAAATATAAAAAGAGCATATTGTACTATAAAATTCTCAACAGTACATTTATGTTAAAAGTTAACTTAAACCTTAATTAAAAATTTAACTTTCAACCCTGATTTTTGCTATTTAGGGGTTGAAGATTGAGTTGGAAGCTAAATAAGATGCCATAGTACTGGTGTTACACAACCAACCTAAACCAATAACTGGGCTTGTGGTAGATTGCCATCTAATTGCAAGGCCTAAACACTTATTCATCACCATTGTACTAAGACTTATAATATTCTAAACTCACGTAATTTAATGAAAATAACTTAATTAATATAATCATGTATCTATCTAAAAATGTTTCTCAACCTAACTTTTCAAAACTAAGATCAAGACTTGTTTAGGTTCACATACTTTTATTGCACACTCTGATTCTTAAAAAGTACATAAAGTTGGATAGTAAATACCAAATAGGTAAAATTCATAATAAAATAAATATTAAATTACCCTCTTTTTAATTATTTTATATGCCAAAAATTTGTACAACTGTACTTATATAGTATAATTAAAATGTTTAGAATGGCTAGTAGCATTGTTTCAGAATAATATCAAGAATGTAGCAAAAAGTAGTTCTAACTAAACTGTAAATTCCTTATGGTAAACTTAAGGTAAAGGTTGAATAATTCACACTAACCAATGGGCTCGTAACATATAAATTTAGTAAAGAAAATCTGCCTCAAGCAAGAATTTAGCTTTAGATAATATGACTCATGCAATAGAATGTTACATGCCCCATTTCAGACGTAGTCATTTGTTCTAAACAATAGATAGGGCAGGTTAATAGGTCTGGACCAACCATCACACTCCATATGGCATAACAAGCACATACATGTGCCTCAATAAGTGCCTTTTATCACATTCTAATATGCATAAATAAATCATGTATCACATCATATTACAATGCAACAGTCTGAAATCTCTTGGGAAACTACTGCTTTTTTATGCTTAATTAGCTTCATATTAGGCAATTAGCAATTTTTTTTAAAGGAAAGACAACAAATCAATTAAAAAAAAACACCCTAGCTAACGTAGGGATCTGCGGTATAAAACTGTGTGTTGATCACGCTGTAGCTGAGCTATGAGAGAAGCTGGAGGCTCCTGTAGGATTTTGACGTCGGGATTTGAGATTACTGCGATGGAGGCTAGGTGGATTGCACACTGGTTTCCTTCACGATACACATGTTGCAACTTCATATCTCATGGGCGGTGGAGTAGCCCACGAGTACTTGTTACCAAAAAAGAGTATTCAGTCGAGGGAATAGGAGAAGAGGAAAGAATATTGATCACCTTAAGTGAATCAACTTCGACGATTACGCGTCGATATCCGAACTCCCAAGCTAGGTTAAGTCCAGAGTGGACTCCCCAAAGTTCTGCAGTAAGCGGCGAAGCTTGTCCAATGTGATGGAAAAATCTCGCGCACCACTGACCACGCCAATTCCTAATCAATCCACCAGCAGTAGCAGTATTATGCCCCTGTTTAACAGCTCTATCAGTATTTAACTTGACCCAATCTTCCATCGGTTGGGTCCAACCCGTAGTGTGACCTACAGGAAGTCCCTGATCTCGGTAGACATAGCATTCCACTTCTCTTGCCCTAAGGATCCATGTGGCATAGTCCATAACTGCCCTAAACCCGTCTACTGGCCACGTAAAGTCATCTTTAAAAATACATTTGTTACGCCTTGTCCACATAAACTAGCATGGAACTCCATAAATGATGGCCCAAGGAATTTGGTGGAGTTGAGAGTGCTTCAGCAAATTGGAGGTAACCTAACTCTCTATATTTTGATGATGGAAAAACTCTAAATTAACCACCTCAGCAGGAAAATTACGCCAAAAGTCTTGCACAATCTGGCAGTCTCGAAGGGCATGTAAAATGGACTCGTCAGACCCACAAGCATAGTAACTGCTATCCATAGTGAGGTGTCAAAGAACTCGCTGCTGATTGGTCAGTAGCTTTTGGTTCGTCATGAGCCAAAGAAATGTCCTAATCCGTTGGGGGCCTGCCCACTTCCAGATTAACTCCCAACAGTTATCGGACATAGGCGTGGTATGACCTTCGATTAAATCATAAGCAGAGGCTGTTGTGAATTGCCCATGAGTGGTTGGGCCCCAACTAATGGTATCCTCCTCAGTAGTGGCTAGAGATACATGAATCTCCTCAATTTCCAAACAGACTGTGGGAGGTACTGCTAAAACAGATGCCACTACCAGTGGCCGCCTGTAGTCGTGTACGCTACAACCGTAGCATAAAGCATGCTATTAGGGAGAGGGGTTGTCGCCATAAAAATGAGGGGACCCCAATCATGAATCCAATTATCTAACCAGAAAAGAGCTTTCCTCCCATTGCCTAGCTTCCATCTTATTCCCTGTCTAACAAACTTCCAGATAGCAGAAATGCCTCTCCAAGTAGCTGAAGCTCCTGGCTTATCTAAAGTGAGAGGGGTAAAGTGGAGGCCCAGACGATATTTAGCCCTTAAAATCCAGGCCCATAATGTTGTGGGTTGCATAAGCAAAGCCCAACCGAGTTTGGTCAAGAGAGCGTCATTGGTCGAGCGACTATGCTTTAATCCAAGACCCCCTGATTTCTTGGGTCTGCAGACGGCCTCCCAGTTGACCAAGTGTACCTTCCTTTAGGCTTCCGTGAATCCCCAAATAAAATCTCGCATAAGGCGCTCCAATTCATCGCATAGTTGTCTCGGGAGTCGCATGTCTCGGGAGTCGCACGGTTTGCATAGTAAATACAGGTAGGGTCAAAAGAACCGATTGGGTTAAGGTAACTCTCCAAACAAGGGACAAGACTTTTTCGCTCTAACCCGAAAGTTTCGTTCGAGCATGATCCAGGATATGTTGGTACGT
The DNA here is from genome assembly GCA_027563575.1 of Erythroxylum pedicellare. Taxonomy (NCBI): domain Eukaryota; kingdom Viridiplantae; phylum Streptophyta; class Magnoliopsida; order Malpighiales; family Erythroxylaceae; genus Erythroxylum; species Erythroxylum pedicellare. The sequence goes on from JAOQMP010000209.1 coordinate 20,813,136, forward strand.
ATGCCTCATGGTACGCTCATGAAGTAGCGGGACTCCTAGATACTTCCCAAGGTTATGGGTCCTAGTGATGTTAAAGCAGTGGCTAATCCTATGTGCTAGAGTTGGGGAGACATTCTTGGAGAAAAAGATACGAGTCTTGTCCAAATTGACTCTTTGCCCAGAAGTTTGGCAGAACACCTCCAGAGTACGAGCAATGATACTAGTTTGGGCCTCCGTGGCTTCCTCAAAGAATACCAGATCATCAGCAAAAAAGAGGTGAGAGAGAGGCGAGCCGGATGGGCCCAGCTTGATTGGATGCCAGATACCTTAATCCACTGCTTGAGAAATGAGGTGGCCTAGCCTTTCCATGCAAAGGACAAAGAGGTAGGGCGAGAGCGAGTCGCCTTGGCGAATACCCTGGAAGGGCCGAAAAGGAGTCGTACAGGTACCTTGCCAATCAACTTGCAGGGTGACGGTCGTAACACATTGCATAATAACTCGAAGGAACTAGTCCGGGATGCCAATGTCTAGAAAAGTATGGTGGATGAAATCCCAACGAAGCCTGTCATAAGCTTTTTCCAAATCGACCTTGATAGCAAAATAGGCTTTCTTCCCTTTTTTCTTGCGCATCGAACGGATGACTTCCTGGGCTATGATGATATTATCTGTGATGTGACGTCCAGGAATAAAACTGCACTGAGTCTCCTACACAAGGTGAGGCATATGAGGTTTTAGCCGATTCACAATGATTTTAATAATGATCTTATAGAGGATAGTGCATAGGCTAATCGGACGGAACTGTGATATAGTAGAAGGGGAGGGGATTTTCGAGATCAGGACCAGGATGGTATGATTTAAATCCTCTTCCCACTGTCCGTGGGTAAAAGTCTCCTTGATGAAGTCCACCACTTTGGGACCAACCGTATCCCATTGCTTTTGGAAAAATAGTACATTGAAACCATCTTCCCCCGAAGCTTTATTAGGGTTCATATCGAAGACCGTCTTTTTCACATATGGGGGCATTTTTTCCTAGCGAGAAACAACATGTTTCTGTAAGTTAAAATTCTCATGCTCTAATAATCTCGGCAATAATAATGCGGAGTTGATATTGTTTCAGCAAAACCTTAACACTGTGTTTGCTTTGTGAGAAATGAAACCAGGGAATGGAAGATTTAAGTTTTTTAGCTTGATGACCTAATAAACAGAGAAAATTTTCTGTGGTAGATTATTTATCTTATTTTTATTAATTACCTATTTTGCATGGTTTAAGGATTGTACAGTCATTAACAAGTACCAAGTTGTTTGCCTTCTTCCTTGGCTTCCACTGAAATAAGATGTTCTGAGCTTATCCCGACAACTCGTCACTTAGAATGTAACGAACTGTTGGAACCGTTGAAAAGAAAGACATTCCCTTTTCTATCTTTGTGGGATATATTGCTTTTTGTTATAAATTTTGGGTTCTGCTCCTCACAAACCAAACAACCAGAGAAACAAAAAAGGCATATGAACCACACAAGAATATTTATTTTTTAGGCCCTCCAAATAAAGCTGAATCCAATTCCCCTAAAAAAGCCTCCACCAAATTGTATCATAAACCTCAGCCTTTCCTATTCATTTCCCACCAACCCAGGATTCAATCCTCTGTTTCAAACATGGTTTTGTTACCTTTTTCTGGTCTTATGCTGCCCAAACCAATCCTTGTCTGCGCAACCCTTTTAGTTACTTTCATCTCTTTTTCGACCCACGTCGTTGCGTTCACCGAGCTACCTGTTATAGACTCCCCATTATTGACGCAAAAAGTTAGCACTAACACAACCTTCATAGTGGACATTAATGGTGATGGAGCATTCACGTCTGTTCAAGAAGCCATAAATGCTGTTCCTAAAGGAAACTCTGATTGGGTTATCATCCATATCAGGAAAGGAGTTTACAGGTACTTAAACAAAATCAATCATAGGCAGGTTATTTTTATTAAGGTGATGGTATAGGTAATTACAGTGTGTTTAAAATCATGGTTTGTAGAGAGAAAATACACATCCCAAAGAACAAGCCATATATTTTTATGCGAGGGAATGGAAGAGGAAGGACAGCCATTGTCTGGTCCATGAGCTCTGTTGATAATAAGGCCTCAGCAACATTTACCGTGGAAGCACCTCATTTCGTTGCTTTTGGCATTAGCTTCAAGGTAACGAGTGTTTGTCCTATATAAGTTTGTGTAAAACAAAATGATCTCGGAAATCCTCTTCTGGTCATTATCTACTTTTGCGTCTTAATTATATAAAGCAATTGAGTTGTTTAAATCATCCACACTAATCCAATTTCTCATGTGTCTAAATTAATAAATGCATAGACGATATCAGAAAATCACATCATACTTGTGTTCATGGAGAATTCAATCACACGATGTTACGATTTTTCTGAACTTGAAATCCTCAGAGCGATCGACATGAAGGATTAATCGTTTTCATTTGTGGCCATCAATTGCAGAACGAGGCTCCAACTGGGGTTGCTTTTACCTCACAGAATCAGTCTGTAGCAGTTTTTGCGGGTGCAGACATGAATGCATTTTACCACTGTTCATTTTACAGCAGCCACAATACTCTGTTTGACTACAAAGGCAGACATTACTACCACAAATGCTACATACAGGGCTCAATTGACTTCATCTTTGGTCGTGCAAGATCCATTTTTCATGTAAGTGATAAAAAAGCTTTCAAGTTTGGATGGCACTTCAAGTTTAAAGTCTAATGAGATACCAGGATTTGAATTGCAGAACTGTGAGATATTTGTTATTGACGACATGAGGGTCTCGATATCAGGCTCCATCACAGCACATAACAGGGAAAGTGACGATGATAGCGGAATCGTTTTTGTCAAAGGTAAAGTATATGGCGTAGGTGGCGTGTACCTGGGAAGAGCCAAAGGTGCCTATTCCCGAGTGATTTTTGCCAAGACATATCTTTCGAAAACAGTAGTTCCAGAAGGATGGACTAATTGGAGTTATGTTGGCAGTACGGAGTAAGTAACTTTCATTTACCACTGTCACGTAACTATTGAAGAGATTTGCTTCGCTTATTTTTGACAAAATCTGGTGTTTATCTTTCGGAATTGGAACAGTAATCTTTTCCAAGCAGAGTACGATTGTTATGGACCAGGAGCTGAAACAGACAAGAGAGCACCTTGGTCGAAACAATTGACTGAAAAAGAAGCTGAACCGTTCATGTCCGTTGATTTCATAGATGGCAAACAATGGCTACCAGCATGGTTATAAGCTTTTATAACGTGTAACTATTCAATAATGAATGGTTATGGTGTTTAGATTAGTTGTCTGTCTTCAGCCAATCTAGAGAACTTCCATTCATAAACATGTGGGCAGTCCACCTATTTGTATACTTGATTATTTATAATTTATACTTGCCACCAAGCTAATGTGGATGTAACCACACATTTAACAGACATCATACATCTTTTTGCTTAAAACAGGACCCGATTCTATTCTTCATTTTTTGACGGAAATGATTAGAGCATGTTGGCACCGGCTGTGGTCCGCCCCTGAGTGATACATTCTCTTCTTATTTTTAACAATTCCTAATCATTACAAATCCGTTAAAGCGGACTAGAAATCACCTCCAATGCCAATGCCATCACGCTCACCAACTCCACCGCCTCCGCTAATACTTCTGCTAGCGAAAATAACATCAATAAATAAATCAAAATAATTTATCTTAAATACAAAGCGTCATAAAAAATTGCTGCCTTAAGTTGAAAATTTTCCATCTACAGTGCAGCAAGAGAATGGGATCTGATCTCAAGGTTAATGCCTCTACCAACTTTGGTGCACTTCAAAGAGTACAGTAGGAACTGTCTCCATGACTGAAGAAAAGACAAAACAGAAGAAGCAGAATGCAACATATAGATGTGCATCATATGGAGCAAAACAAGACATGTATGTGAGAAGCAAGAAAAACATAAGAGATGGGTAAGATGTTGTATTTAGAGAAAATGAAAAGCACGATAGATAGAGAAGAGAAAAAAAACCAGAAAAACATATAAGTGTATCGTATGTATAAAAGGAGAGGAGAGCTTCATACGTTTATTGGTAATAAAGACATTAAAATATATTAACGTATTACAGCGAACGTTGCATAATAATGGAGGTAATAACATTATGAAAGTTAATGATAATGAAAGGTAAAACATTATGAACGTTAATAATAATAAATGGATGAACGTTATAGTAGCTGACAAGCAAATGTTTTAAGTTTTGGAACAACACCAACAATCCCACACTTGGGCCAAAGCTTGAGATGTAAACTGTAATAATTTAGGCGAACAACAAGATGAATTAAGTCTTGAATTTAGTGTCTAAGAAATTTTAGAGATAGAACCTGCTAGAGAAATAAATAGCGTAAAAAAGCCCCAAGTTTCATGATCGCTCTAGAGAGATAGCCCCAAAAGCTTTCATAAGAGGGTAGTTAGCCCCTCACAATCACATAGGTGAGTCCATCAAATATTTACTATTCACACCACCCAAACTTAGGCTATAGAACTCATTAAGGATTAAACTATCCAACCTCATAAAACGCAGTAAAGTCATGCTAGGGATACAATTCAACAACTGAATGTATCTTGATATTATTCCATAAACAATGTACAAGTAGTCTCCATATATCTTTGTTTTGACCCATTAAACTTGGTTTTCCAAGACAGGTGTCCATCACGAGGTTAATACAAAACTAGGCTCAAACCCATCCCTTTAGCATGCTTCAAAACTAGTTTCCTACTCAAAGCTTTTGTAAACGGAATTACTAAGTTTCTTTCTAACTTGACATAATGTAGAGAGATTACATCATATCTAATTAGAGTACAGGCAATTTTATATCTCAATCTGATATGTCTACTTTTGTCATTATATGCCTTGTTCTTGGTAACATGAATGACAACTTGTGAATTGCAATGGAGGAACCCAAAAGGAATTGGTTTTCCCCAAAGTGGGATATCCACTAAGAGATTCCTTAGTCACTTAGCTTCTCGTCCTGCCTATTCCAAAGCCATAAAATCAACCTCATTGTTGAACTCACAATACACGTTTGCTTGGATGATTTACAAGACACAACAGCTCCTGCTAAGGTAAAAATATAACCACTAGTAGAGTATATATCATCACTCTCTGTAACCCGGTTAACATCAGAATACCCCTCCAATACAAGAGGATGACCGCCAAAAGATAATCTATAATGCATAGTACCTTTCAAATATCTCAATAAATGAATCAATACATTCTAGTGCTCTTGATTAGAATTATGAGTATACCTACTAAGTCTACTCACACAGTATGTAATATCAGGACAAGAATAGTTCATCAAGAACATCACACTACCAAGAATTTTACCATACTCAGCTTAGTTTACACTGTTATCAAGATTTTTCTTTAAAGCAACACTAGCATCATAGGGAGTTTTGACTGGTTCATCATTATAGTAACTAAACTTTTTCAAAATTTTCTCAACATAATGAGTTTGATTTAACCTAAAACTAGAGTCAATTTTATCAACTTTGATTCCCAAAATAAAGTCCACAGGTCTAAGATCTTTCATATCAAAAGAAGACCTTAGCAAACTATTGGTAGTATCAATGACAGATAATCTAATACCAAAAATAAACATATCGTCCATATAAAGAGTTATGATCACACAACCATTGACATCAGATTTCACATAAATGCAAGAATCAACATCACAAGAAGTGAAACCATGTTTGAAAATCTCACTTTCAAATTTCTCATACTATTTAAGTCAATACAAAGACTTAACCAAACTACACACCTTTTGTTCTTGACTAGGCACTCTAAATCCTTAAGCTGGACCATATAAATTTTATCATCAAAATCATCATTCAAGAAAGTTGTCTTAACTTCTATTTGGTGCACATAAAGCTTAAATATCAAGGCAATAGCAAATAACATATTTATAGATGCAATTTTAGTAACAGGAGAGTAAGTATAAAAAAAGTCCAATCCTTCCTTTTGTTGAAAGCCTTTAATCACAAGTTTAGCCTTAAAACTCTCAATGGTTCCTTCAAGTCTCAATTTCTTTTTAAAAATTCACTTACACTCTAAAGACTAACAACCTTGTGGTAGATCAACTAAAACCCAAGTTTTATTAGACATGATTGACTCTAATTCACATCTATGGCTTCCTTCCAAAAGGTAGCATCCATAGATTTCATTGCTTCCTCATAAGTTTTGAGATCTTCCTCAATAACATAAGTCACCACAAAATCGTCATCTATCTTCTCAGGTTTTTTCACTACAAAAGAAGTAATAAAATTAGAACCAAAATTAATAGGTACTCTAGCTCTTTTGTTTCTCTTTAGTTCAATAATTTTCTCTTCCTCTATATCTCATTGATGGACGAACTAGGGACAGATTCTCTAGAAACTTGCATACTCAGTTTCATAGGAAATATATCTTTGAAGAACACTGCATCTCTTGATTCCATAATTGGTCCATAAGTGTTAGATCCCTCTTCCTTAACCATAAATCCATAGGCATTGCTTTGTTATATTCTTGTATAGATATTGCTTTGTTTTGATACTACGACTTATGACCTATTTTAAACAAGAATAGTTCAGTCGGTAGTCATTGAATATAATATAAACTATATGGAGGTAATTGAGTGATCAAGATAGGATTCATTACCCTAAAGTAACTAGGTATAATGTTTCATTATTCTCAATTAGTATTGATTCGGAAAATCCTTAGCCAAGGTAGAATGACCTTTTGTAAATAGTTTACAAATGTCATTTATTTAATCAATAGCTATTGGTGGAGAACTTATATGATTGGAAGCAAAATAGAGTATACATTAATTTCATATTCTATGTCTAATCGAAACATGTATGATAAAAAATTGAAATATACGAAAAAATCATACACAAAAGGTTAATTAAAACTACTTTGACATTTCTAAATATTTCGATGGTTGTAATATGTTGCTAGATGTGAATTTTAATCTATGAATATGAATTGTTTAATTAGAAAATAAAAAATAAATTAAAAGAGTTTAATTTATATAATCTTAAATATAATTTTAAGGTTATAATTTTTATCCATAGTCAACATATTTGGGACCTTAGTGGTTCACACATAAATAACGAGTTGAAGAGAACAAAGATATTTTAATCAATTTGGACTTAATTGTAAAGTTTGAGAAACTTTATGATTAAATATAAAATATTTAATTAATAAGGATCAATGTGAGATATTGGATCTTATTTGGGCATAGTTGGTATTTAATTAGAATTTATTTCTAATTGTAATAAAATTTTGATTGAAAGTAGAATTTAATTTCAATTAAATTATTAAAATGCCCTTAGCCTATTATAAATAGACTTAAACTTAATGGAACTAGCGCTCCTTACTCTCTACAATAGTTACGTAGTTCTCTCAACTTTTGTAGATATTGTTGGAGGCTGGAAACTTATGCGACGATGGTGGTTGAGATAAGTCTGTTTCAAAAACGATTCAAGGGATATGATTAAAATATGATCAAATTTTAGAATAAGGTAAGAATTAAGATTCATGCTTTATTATGATTTAATTGATAATCATTTCATAGAATTTAAAGTGATCTTGATTTTTGAGAAATCAAAATACGAAAAAAAAATATTTGATCGTTATGGATCTTGAATTGCATAATTGAAATCATAAACTTTATAAATTAGATTACGATCTAATTAACTTTACTTTGAAAATTTCATATTAAAAGTTTTGAAATCTTTAATCAAATTTAGAATTGAAATTATAATAAGCTTGAATTTAGAAAACAAAAACTCAGAAATGTAAAATCCTTGAAATTTGGAAATAAAAAGTTCCAGATGAATAAAAGCACAAGATAAAATTTTGGGTTTTGAAGTTGTGGGGTTTCTGGTGTGATTTTGGTCTTGTGTTGGTCCTCGGAATAAGGTTATAAATTCTGGAAATTCACAATAAAAGAGGATAAAACCCTTAAATATTATGGCTTGGATTGGGTTTTGTGGTTGAATGTTGGAGCATGGGGAAGCTCATAGAAAACGGCTAGTGGAGGCATAGAAACTGCTGGCAGTCACAAAACCTCTGGGAGGGGCCTACGACTTTATCTAGAGACGCGAGGAGCTGTTGTCGGTGATTGGGAGGTTGGATTTGCTAGCACGTGCATTGCATGCGTTAAACAATCCCCTTTTTTTATTTTAATTATTATAGGTTTTAACTTTTTAATTTAATTTAATTAATTAATTAAATGGGCTTAAGCATGTTTAAATTCCTAATAAATTTGGAAAAAGTGTTTTCTAATTTGTTGAAATTTGTTTTTAAATGGTAGATTTTATTAGGAATGTTTTTGTAATTTAGTTTAATATTTCAAAGAGTTAAATTGTTAAATTAAATTAATTATCAATCAATAATTAGAATCAAGCAAATATTTAAAAGAGTTATTTTCATAATAATATTATTTTAGATAACTAAAATAATGAGATTATATTAATTAATATAATTAAAATAATGAGATTATATTAATTAAGATATCTTAATTTTTAAAATTAAAGAAATTATTTTTCTTAATTTGATTCAGATTAGTAATTATGTTGATTCCTAATTAATTTTAGAAAATATATTCTAAAATTAAAAGTAATTAGTTTCAATTAGATTGAAATTAATTAATTAGACTTCTCACTTGTGTTAAGCATAAGTTTCTTTTAATCCAACAAATACAAACTATTCGTATAAACTTGGATTACCTACTTATACAAATCTTTAAAACTTTGTCACCAAATCCTCAGTAATGATTATAACAAAATCACATAATAAAGTTACAACTATTCTATCTAACTTTGAGAACTCTTCTTAAACCTAACCCATACCTAAGAAATTTGGTTCATTAATGCTTATTATCAACTATACTAAATAAAGGTATTCAAGCCAAAAAAAAATGTAAGAAAAAAAAATACTTTATATGTCATGACAACCAAATACGGTTAGGACTTTAGTTATTTATTTGATTACTCCTATAATATAATATTTTAATTATTGTATTGTGTAATGTATTGTACATGCATTTTATAGAGTATGCTCTATTAATGGTATACTAGAGTATTTTAAGCGTTTAAATATATTATTAAGGTTATAACAGAGATTACACACCAGAGATGGTTCTAGACTTGATCGAAAATTTTTAAATGTATTATTAAGATTATAACGTAGAGCATAGACCGGAGATGGTTCTAGACTTGATCGAAAAATTTTCAATAACTCTAAAAAGCTATTGAATGAGTCTAAATTAGCTTTAAAAGCCTCGAAATATGCTTTAGAGATTTAGGTAACACTTTTGAGTAAAATCTGGACAATTTCAGAAACATTCGGCAATTTTCATATTCAATCTGAAAATTATTCTGGGCAACCAAAAAAGTTACCGAACAATTTTGAAAAATGATGAAAATCTCTAAAATTTGGATTGGAGTCCCTAGGAACTTATACGGGTCAAAACAAAGGTTGTTTGAATTGAATGCGGGTAATTTGAAAATTTTCGGATAAAAAGAGCCGTTTTGAAATATAATGGATTTTAAGGATAATGTGACCAATTAAATTGTTCTAAGCATGCAATTAAAGGGTTTTAGGTCTAGCTAGAGTATATTGAGGTCAATTTGAGGTTTAGAATTATATATAATTTTTTTAAATTTATTTAGAAAAGTTTATCAGTTTAATTTGGTAAAGGGTAAAATGATCATTTTGAGATAAAAAGGTGTTTACATATGTGAAACCTTAGACTTAATACCTTAGGAGGAAAATTTTGAGTCACTAAAAAAAATTCCCAAATGAATAGTGTTTCTAATGAATAGTAAATTTTTGACCAGCGGACCTTAATGATAAAAAATTATCAGAAAATAGTTTAGAGCCTAAAAAAAAGGATTGTATTTGAGTAAAAATAAGTCCATTTAGATAGATTTCAAGATATATGAAATTATTAGACTAAAATGCACTTTATTGAAAAATAATGGAAATTAGTGATTTTTATCCCATTTAAATTTTTTCAAGCTCCCACTTTAAATGTTTTATGCCCAATTAGAGTATTTAATGGTCAATTAGAATATTTTTGGAATTTATAAAGTGCATTAAATTCAAAAAAAGGGGCAAATAGGTCTTTTTGCCAAACCAAATGCATCAAAATTCCATATGTGCATTACATGGGAAGATTTCCATGAGATAAGCATGAATTAATTGGTTTGGATAGTAACCAATTAAATGGTGACAAGTGGCATGGGTTAAAGTATAGATATAAGAAGTTTTGGTAAAGGTGTAATTATGAGATGTTATTAATGGAAATGGTGGGCAAAAAGTGTGATTAAACAAAATTTTCATCTCTTTAAAAGGGTGTTGTCGGCCATTGATGGAAAAGGAAGAAAAAGATAGAAAAAAGAAAAGAAAAGAAAAAGGACAAGAGGTTTGGCTAGGCCATGGAGAAGTGATCCAAGGAGTTTTTCATGCTCTTCTAACTCCTATCAAGCATTAAAAAAGATCCTATAGTCATCCAAGTGAAGAGGAAGGAGAAATTGGGTTGGTAAGCTTACTAGTTTTGTTGAAAAATTGGATTTATTATGTTATAGTTTAGATTTAGTTTTAATGGCGTGAATTGCACCCTTATGATGTGATATCAAGTTTTTATTACATTGTAAGTGATTAGCAGAAGAAAATCTAGAAAAACTAGTGTGTAGAACCTTGGTCAAACTTTGCACTTAGAGTGCAAAAGATGACTTTTATTACATGAAATAATATTTTCGAACTTACTTATGCATAAATGAGTCATATATGCTACGTGTATATTTTCTCTTTTAGCTTAGAGTCAAAACAAGGTTTCATTTTATCGATTGGACCGATAAATAAAGGCAGGATGCCTTATTTGATTTTTGATACTTAAATGTTGTATATGATTTTTATGATTGGTAAGGAAACGATTGGCCAATCGTGTGCTGGGCACAACTGATTATGATTAAGCAACCCCTGTACCCTTAATGTTGGTACATTAAAGTCGAGTCGCCGTATCGACACCTTTCTACTGGACTTGTGGGTGATTCTACACCTAGGGTCTGGACACTGACGAGGTCATCACCTAGGGTCATGACGCTCTTGTCGACTGTAGTTCAAACTCACCACGGATTAAAGTCGAGCCAACACTGATAATCGGTGGGTGTGCACATTAGTTTGGCCGACTAATGATGTCACACATGATTGTTTTGTCTTATTCTGATATTTATTTTCTAACGAGATTTGATTTATACATCTGATGTTTTTATGCATTTGTATACTGAAACTAGAACTTATGTTCACCAGATGGGTGATTAATAGGCTGGGCCTATATGGTTCATATACCAGTATATATTAAGTCATAGGCTGGGCATGTGTGTTTTTCTATACGTGATATATTCACTTCATAGGTTATCTATACTGTCTTGATATGAACCAATTCTATCTGTGATATATATTTTTCCTGCTCACTGAGTAGCTAGTATACTCACCCCCCTTCGCTTTCCAACAATACAGGTTAATTTAGTGAGCTTGAAGCTCTGTGAGGATCGTGCGGCTTTTTGACATTTTCAGGGTGTTTCCACACGTGGGTAGTCTCTTATTTTGTACTTTTATTGTCTAATGGCTCGTGAACTGTGTTTATGTAGATATGCTTTATGATTTTGTGAGTTAACTTTTAATTGCC
>JAOQMP010000209.1:20840607-20850854 GCA_027563575.1 Erythroxylum pedicellare
AAAATTGATGAAGCTCTTCAAGATGAAGCTTGGATTTTAGCCATACAAGAGGAGTTAAATCAATTTACAAGGAACAATGTTTGGTCTTTAGCTCTTAGACCATCTAATAAGTCTATCATAGGAACCAGATGGGTATTCAAAAATAAACTAGACAAATAAGGAAGAGTAAATTGTAACAAAACTAGATTAGTAGCCCAAGGCAATAATCAACAAGAAGGAATATAATATAATGAAACATATTCTCTTGTAGCTAGATTAGAAGCTATTAGGATTTTGCTTGCATATACTGTTTAACATGATATAAAACTGTTTCAAATGGATGTGAAAAGTGCTTTTTTGAATTGTTTTATAGATGAAAAAGTTTATGTAAAGCAACCCCCTGGTTTTGAAGATACTAATAAACCAGACTATGTCTATAAACTTCATAAAGCTTTGTATGGATTAAAACAAGCACCTCGTGCTTGGTATGATCGTCTGAGTTCGTTTTGGATTAAAAATGACTTTATTAGAGGTCAAGTAGATAAGACTTTGTTTAGAAAACATATTTCAAATGATTTTATAGCTGTACAAATATATGTAGATGATGTTATTTTTGGTGCAACTTCTAAGAATTTATGTTCGAGTTTTGAACCTTATGAAAAGTGAATGTGAAATGAGTATGATGAGTGAATTGAAATTCTTTCTTGGTTTGCAAATTAAACAAACTAAAGAAAAGATTTTTATTCATCAAGAAAAATATATCAAAGAACTTTTAGTCAAATATAAAATGGAGAAAGTCAAACCAATGTCAACTCCAATGCATTCTTCAATCCTCTTATCTAAGGATGAAGCTGATAAGCAGAGTGATTAAACCCTTTTAAGAGGAATTATTGGTTCTTTATTTTACCTAACTGCAAGCAGACCTTATATACTATTTAGTGTTTGTTTGTGTGTAAGATTTCAAGTAGATCCTAAAGAATCTCATTATATTGCTGTCAAAAGAATATTGAGATACTTGGCATGTTCTACTGATCTTTGCTTAATGTATGAGAAAAGTAAAGATTTCAGGTTAATTGGCTAGTGTGATGTTGATTATGCAGGAGATAGGATTGATAGAAAGAGTACAAGTAGAGCTTGTCACTTTCTTGGTCATAATTTAATTTCTTGGTCAACTAAGAGGCAAAGTTCAATTACCCTATCTACTGTAGAAGCTGAATACATGTCAGCTGCAAGCTGTTGTTCATAGACGTTATGGATTAAGTATCAGTTAGAGGATTATTCTATCCAAGAAGATCAGTTTCTAATCTTCTGTGATAACACAAGTGCTATTAATCTCTCAAAGAATCCAATACAACACTCGAGGGCAAAGCATGTTGAAGTTAGACATCATTTTATATGAGACTATGTACAGAGAGGAATCATCAGTCTACAATTTGTTGAGACGAATCAATAATAGGCGGATATCTTCACTAAACCTTTAAGTGAAGATAAATTCAAGGAAATCAGACGAAACTTGAATATGGTAACGTTAAATGACCATTCGTCTGACACGTCATAACCCAGAAGATTCATACAAGAATAAGAAGAAAAGTCTTAAGTTTTCAAGTAAATAGTAACGGTAAGTTACGAATGATAACTTCTCAAGAGTATGTATAAGAAGGAAATCTTCTCAAGACTCTAAAATACCTTATACTCTATAATTTTCTTGAAAAACTTTGAGGTGATGAGACTGCATGGGGTTCCAGTGTCCATAGTATCAGACAGGGATCCCAGATTTACTTCAAGGTTTTGGAAGAGCTTGTAGTCTGCTACAGGTACTAAGTTGAACTTTAATACAGTATTTCATCCTCAGACAGATGAACAAAGTGAGAGGACAATCAAAAGTATTGAGGATATGCTCAGAGCTTATGTAGTGGAGTTCAGAGGAGCTTGGGATCGATATATGGCATTGATAGAGTTTGCATACAACAACCATTACCATAGTAGTATTGGAATGGTGCCATATGAGGCACTGTATGTTAGAAAATGTCAGTCACCATTATATTGGGATGAAGAGGGCTTGAGAATGGTTGAAGACCCAGAGTTGATACAAAATATAGTAGACAAGGTGAAGTTGATCTGAAGCTGAATTAAAGCAGCACAGGATAGACAAAAGAGTTATATGGATTAACATCGATGTGATATAGAGCAGTGTAGGAGACAGAGTATTTCTAAGAGTGTCACCTTGGAGAGGAGTTTTGAGATTTGGTAAAAAGGGTAAGTTAAGCCCTAGGTATATTAGTCCTTATGAGATTATTAAGAGGATAGGACCTTTGGCCTATAAGTTGGCTTTACTAAATGAGATGTCTCAATTGCATAATATGTTTCATGTGAGTATGCTCCAGAGATATCGATCGGATTCGACACATATGATTCCGGCTCAAGAGATTGAGGTTGCTAGTAACTTAAGCTATATTGAGGAGCCAATCAAGATTGTGGGGTCTCAGATTAAACAGTTAAGGAACCGAGTCATTCTATTGGTAAAAGTCCTTTGGAGGAACCACTCAACTGAGAAAGCAACTTAGGAAATGGAGGATCATATGAGGAGACAATATCCCCACCTATTTGAGCAAACAGGTAAGGATTTCAAGGACAAATTTTCTTTTAATAAGGGGAGAGTTGTAACATCCCATCATCTGTGGGGATTTTAGAATAGTAAATATGAGAGGTTAATAAGAGATTAAAAATGCATTTTCATGCTTACACATAATATGCGATAGACATACACTTGAATATTGAATCGTTACACATAAAAAAGACTGTACATGCATTCATTGACATTCTGGGTATAATTGTGTATAAATGTGAGTATATGGAAAAATGTTGGCCCTCAAAATTTCTTCTTGGTGAATAAGTATGATTTACATTGATTATGAGGTCTTTATGAATTTTTGTGGAAATTAATTATTATGTTGATGTTAGAAAGATTATATGATATAGGTTGATTGAAATAAAGTGTAAAAGTTATAAAACTGTTCAAGAGGTATTTGTGGCAAGACACTTAAGGTTAAAAGAACATAAGCCTATAAGGAAGGGTAAAAGGGGCTTTTTAGGCTCATTAAGGGTAGAAATGGAAGAAAGAAATATAGTCTTGCTTTTTAAGAAGGGGGAACATGAATTGGGAGAGAAGAAGAGAAATTAAGAAAGAAAAAGAAGAGAATTTCGGTGGTTGAGAGAAAAGCAAAGAGTTGAGCTAGGGTTTTAGCATTTCTTAGTCTTGAGAGAGATTTTGAAGTGGTTCAAGAAAAGAAAAAGGAAGAGGAAGAGAAGACCTTCTAATTGAGCTAAAGATCTCTTCATTTGATGAAGAATCAAGGTAAGCTCATTTTGAATCTTTTGCGTTTTTTTGGAAGAGTTTTAGGCCATGGAGTTAGAAAATACATGGGTTTAAGTATTCTAGAACCAATTTTAGTGAGTGTTCGTTTTAGGATTTTTCAATTTGAAAACCCTACTGAGTTGAGATTTGAGAGTTTAATGAAGTCAAATTGGTGGCTGAATGGTTATATTTAGGGCTTTCCAAGTTTGCACAGTGCAAAATTTCAAGTCTTCCTTAGGGGTAAATTTTGTGTTT
The DNA here is from genome assembly GCA_027563575.1 of Erythroxylum pedicellare. Lineage (NCBI taxonomy): Eukaryota > Viridiplantae > Streptophyta > Magnoliopsida > Malpighiales > Erythroxylaceae > Erythroxylum > Erythroxylum pedicellare. The sequence continues at coordinate 20,844,197 of JAOQMP010000209.1, forward strand.
TGACTTCGAGGTAAAATCTGGATTAATCTCGGTTAAATTAGATAAAGTTGTATATTATCTTTCTAGCTTTCCAACGGTATATAATATGAAATTTTTGGACATCAGAGTCAAAAGTTATGCTAATTGTAAAACATCTTCTGTTTACTGTTCATAAACTTCTTCTGGTCACTGTTCATCTTGTCTCGTCTGGTCAAATTTTAACCCTCTAGATGACAGAATCTGTCTGTAAAGTCTTGATAAAAGTTGTAGATATTGAATTATTCTTTCAAACCATATAAAATAAACCTTAATATGATATCTCTAAAGAAAGTTATTCGAATTGTAAAATAGCTTCTGTGTACTATTCATAAACTTCTTCTAGTCACTGTTCATTTTGTATCATCTAGTCCAATTTTGACTCCTTATATGATAGAATTTGTCTTCAAGGTCTTCATAAAAGTTGTAGATCTTAAATTATTCTTCAAAACCATCTAAATAACACCTTAATCATATATCTCTATGGAAAGTTATGCCAATTGTAAAACATCTTTTGTGTATTGTTCATAAACTTCTTCTGGTCACTGTTCATCTTGTATTGTCTGGTCTAATTTTGACCCTCTAGATGAAGGAATCTGTCTTTAAGGTCTTCATGAAAGTTGTAGATCTTGAATTCTACTTTCAAAAAATTTAAAGGAAACCTTGATCCGATACCTATAGAGAAAATTATGATAGTTTCCACGAAATAGGTTCAATATAATTGAGGACAGAACCTTGTTTGATTCTTTTAGCCATAACTTGTCATCCGACCTCCAAATGGAGTGATTCTTAGACCAATATATTCCTAGCACATTTCTTCCTACCTCTCCATAAATGTTTATAGTCTTTGATACTAGATTGAAGAAGATTGATTGAATCAAATTAACGGTATCGAATGGAAGAGTATAAATTGTGATTTTAATGGTTCTAGTGAGGTATAAATCTAAGTATACATTATACTTAGAAGAGTCTTGATATGGGACTGAATTTGTGATGACACAAATGGATAAATATCTATGATTTTCATGAACATACATTTTACATATTTTATCATATACATGTGCATTGTTAAACAATTATGATTGTACAAATTGTGATAGATATGTATGTGTTATTTGATACAGAGGAGCAACTGGAACATCAACCTCCAGACATTGCCGGAACTTCTAGGCATTAGCTTCGAGAGAAACTTGTGAGTAACCTGGATGGTTTCTCTCAATTATTGTTTACTTAAATTATGTTTTGAATGATAAATGAATGTTAATTGAATTGTGTTGATTTCCTGATAGAAGGTCCGATGAATGTGAAACGTGGAGTGTATATTGAAGTGCTGCTTGAATGTGAATGTGAAGAACTTTGTGTTTCATAATATGATCGATTGTGATAGATCCATCCCATACATAAGTGCACAATCAGATATTGGAAGTTGTAACCAGAATAACCATCGATCAGGGCTTAAAGCTCAAAGTGTGAAAAGAGCCTCGAGCTCAGACAGTGATTAAGAGCCTAAGGCTCACTATGTAAAATGAGCCCTATATATTCATCGAATAAGGGACAGTGAGCAATGAGCCCGGTATCCAAAATAGATATGAGACAGTTCAGGCACTCGGTCACAACAACGTAACAATTAGAAAGAAGTCTCATGAACATTTCATATGCATTTTGTAAGTATAGTTGATTGATTGAAATGCATAATTGCCTATGCTTAAGTGAAAATGTGATACATGATCAATTATATAAAAATTTGATTATTTGTTATGTGAAATGATGTGTTGTATGAATTAAGTAAACCATCGATGATGGTTACCTCATTGAGTTCGTAAAACTCACCAAAATTGCAACGTTGTCTTTTCAGGACCAAGAGATGATTTTAGCTACTGAGAGGCTTTACCAGCCATGTAGATTGTGATTTGGCAAGAGAAGTCATGGCTCAAAGGTCAGTCAGTTGGGATTTTTGGACGGCTTAGATAGATTGTATATAAATTTTCCTCTTTCATGTAGTACTTTTGTACTAGGTTTTGATGATGTACATGTAGTAAAGGTTGAAAGACATAATGTAGACTTTCGATTTTATGCAATGAAATGAGGGAAATTTTGGTTTATAAAATATTGTGATTTTTAATTGATGCTTTATAAGTGAATAATGATATAATGCCCGATGAAGTGATTGTAGCGATTGATAATAGCTCGCCTTTATCGTAGGATATGTACCGGAATGACCTCCGGGCATCCCAATTTGTACCCTATGTTAAGGTGGTGCTACATATAAGTGGTATCAGAGCATGGTTTGGCATCTGTTGGGACATATAGGAATGTTTAGTATGAAATATTTTGAGAAATGCGAAAAATGATTGAAATTATTGTTTGTTATAGGTCATCCACTTTAGGTGGTCAGATTGATCAACCAGCTGACCAAGGATCGGTAGGAGATAGTAGGGAGTCCTTGGTACCTCGATTAGAGGAGATGCCTCCTAAAGTTCTCAAAAGAAGAGAGAGGAGGTATGATAGGTTATGGAAGCAGGGAGTTGTGGACTTCTATGGCAGCACAGACCCTGCTGAAGCCGAAGGATGGTTAAAAAGGATAGAAAGAGTTTTTGATCAGATGGATTGTGAACGGATGAGAGGTTTGACTACACAGTGTCCTTACTACAGGGCCCAGCTTACCAGTGGTGGAAGACTGTTCTAGGTAATACCACCAGGCCTTTCCAATTTAAGTGGGAAGACTTTTTGAGGGTCTTCAGAGATAATTACATGTCCAAGATCTATTTGGACAGGAAGATGAATGAGTTCTTAGAATTGAAGTAGGATAGGATGTCAATGGCTGAATATGAGATTCGGTTTAATGAGTTGATGGGTTATGCTACTGCTCTGATCCCGATAGAAGAAGACAAGTGTAGGAGGCTTGAAGACAGGCTCAATATGGAGATCAGAACAAGGTTGGCATTTTTAGACCTGGGTACTTTCACTGAGTTGAGAGCTGCTTTAATTAGAATTGAGTAGCTACTGAGAGAGAGACAAGCAAAGACTGGGCAAGGGTCCAGAGGGAAGAGGCTTAGCAAGAGTCAGGGCAGTTCTGATGAAAGATTCAATAAGCACCAGAACAGAGCATTCAGACCACCAAGTGGATCCAGGCAGTTAGGATCTGGATAGAGGGGTAGATCTTCAAAACTTGCATTGGAAGGGGTGTAGTACATAATCAGTTTCCAGTATGTGAGCATTGTGAGAGGAGGCATGGTGGTGAGTGTTGGAGGTTAATTGGAGCTTGCCTCAAATGCGACTCCTTTGACCACCGGATCAGGAATTGTCCTGCGACTTTGGGAGCTCAGTCTGGTGTGAGTGGGTGATCTGGGAGTGATGCTATGGTCCAGTAGAGCAAAGGTAGTAGATCTAGACAGAGAGGTCGAGGTAGAGACAGAGTGAGCTCTAGGAGTCCTTCTATGAGGATTGAGGGACAGGGAAGCCGACCGCAGTTCCGAGCTAGGGTCTATGCTATGACTAGGCAGGAGGCTCAAGACTCACCAAATTTTGTGGTAGGTGCACTTCTTATTTATAACTTTGAGGCATTTGCACTATTAGATCCAGGATCCACACACTCCTTTATCACACCGCATTTGGCAAGTAAGCTACATTGTACTAGGGAGATATTACAGTATGGGCTAGAGGTGAGTACACTGATAAGTAGTACTACCATCATAGGAGAGGTCTGCAAGGGGTGCTTGATTAGGATTGATCAAGCAGAATTGGAGGCAGATCTGATTGTATTACAGCTGAGAGAGATAGAGGTTATACTAGGCATGGATTGGTTCACTACACATAGGGTTATCATGAACTGCTACACCAAGGAGGTAGTACTATAATCTCCTAGTCAACCGAGGGCAATATTCAGAGGAATTTGTCAAGCAGTGTCAGCCAGGATGATATCCTTCATGAGCACACTGAGGTTGATGCAGGGAGGATGTAAGGCTTATATGGCCCACATCATTGATACAAGAGTTGAGCGAAGTATACAGGACATTCCTATGATTAGGGAGTTCCTAGATGTGTTTCTTCATGAGCTACCTAGTTTACCACCAGATCGGAAAACGGAATTCACGATTTATCTAGTTCCAAATGCTTCTCCTATATCTATTCCTCCATATAGGATGACACCTATGGAACTGAAGGAGTTAAAGGCTCAACTTCAGGAGTTGCTAGAAAAGAGTTTTATTAGACCCAGTGTTTCACCTTAGGGAGTTCCAGTGTTGTTTGTGAATAAGAAGGATGGGACTTTGAGGTTATGCATCAACTATAGGCAGTTGAATCGGGTGACAGTGAAGAACAAATACCCATTGCCTAGAATTGATGATTTGCTTGATCAGTTGCAGGGAGCTCGGGTATTTACTAAATTGGACTTGAGGTCAGGGTACTATCAATTAAAGATAGCTAAGGTTGATGTACCTAAGAGTGCATTCAAGAGCAGGTATGGGCACTTCAAGTTCTTAGTGATGCCGTTTGGGCTGACTAATACCCCGGTAGCTTTTATGGCCTTGATGAATAAGGTATTTTAGCCCTACCTAGATCAATTTGTGATTGATGATATCTTGGTGTATTCAAAGAGCAAAAAGGAGCATGCTGAGCATCTGAGAGTCATTTTATAGATCATGAGAGAGAAGCACTTGTATGCCAAATTTAGTAAGTGTGAATTTTGGCTGGATCAGGTTGTGTTTCTGGGGCATATAGTGACTGGAGATGGCATACAGGTAGATCCAAAGAAGATAAAGGTAGTGATGAATTGGGAAGCTCTGAGGAATGTGTCTGAAATCCGAAGCTTCCTAGGCTTGGTCAGATATTATCAGAGGTTTGTTGAGGGGTTTTCTCTTATCTCAGCCCCTCTGACAAAACTTATGAGGAAGAATGTAGTGTTTAGATAGAATGAAGAATGTCAGAAGAGCTTTGAGGAGCTTAAACATGAGTTGACTACAATACCAGTGTTAGCTATTCCATCAGGAACTGGAGGATATGTGGTGTATAGTGATGCTTCACATCGAGGATTGGGATGTGTATTGATGCAGCATGGCAAGGTGATTGCCTATGCATTGAGACAATTAAGGTCTTACGAGATCAATTATCCAATAAATGATTTAGGGCTAGCTTCAGTTGTCTTTTCTCTAAAGATTTGGAGATACTATTTGTATGGAGAGATTTTCTAGATATGCACAAATTATAAGAGTTTGAGATATTTGTTAAGTCAGAGGGAGTTGAACTTGAGGCAGAGGAGATGGATTGAGTTACTGAAGGATTATGACTGCACTATTAAGTACCACCCAGGGAAAGCTAATGTGGTGGCAGATGATTTGATCAGGAAGTCTAATATCAGTGTAGCTCAGATTTAGTTATCGAGGTTACCTAATTTGATTCATTTGAGAGCTTTGAATGTGAAGTTGAATTTGGAGTAAGATGAGGCATTAATTGCTACTTTGAAGTTGAGACCGATGCTACCTGATAGAATTAGAAAGGTTCAGAGGAAAGATCCTGATATGGTGAAGCTTATGGAGAAAGTGAAGATGAATTTGAATTCCGAGTTTGAGTTGAGGGATGAGACATTATGGTTGAGACAGAGGCTATGTGTGCCTAATGTGGATGATCTGAGGAAAGAGATTCTTGAGGAAGATTATATGGCTGCCAATGCTATGCACCCTGGTACTACCAAGATGTATAACACACTGAAGCAGCATTTCTGATGTCTCGGAATGAAAAAGCACATGGCGGAGTATGTATCTAGGTGTATTACCTGCCAGTAAGTTAAAGCTGAGCACTAGTCTCTAATAGGGAAGCTACATTCGTTGCCCATTCTAGAGTGAAAATAGGAACATATTACGATGGACTTTATTATAGGATTATCTAAGACTCCAAGATAATGATGCTATATGGGTTATAGTGGACTGGTTAACTAAGTCTGCCCATTTCTTACTAGTGAGAGAAAATAACTCGCTTGATCAGTTGGCCCAGAGATATGTGAATGAAGTGGTGAGCTTGCATGGGGTTCCAGTGTCTATAGTATCAACCATGGATCCTAGATTTACTTCGAGATTTTGGAAGAACTTGCAGTCTGCTATGGATACTAGGTTAAACTTTAGTACAACATTTCATCCTCAGATAGATGGACAGAGTGAGAGGACAATCAAGACTATTAAGGATATGCTCAGAGCTTGTTTATTGGAGTTTGAAGGAGGTTGGGATCAGTACATAGCACTGATAGAATTTGCATACAATAATCATTATCACAGTAGTATCGGAATGGCACTGTATGAGGCACTATATGACAGAGAGTGTCAGTTGCCATTATATTGGGATGAAGAGGGCTTAAGAATGGTCGAAGGCCCAGAGTTGATACAAGATACAGTGGATAAGGTGAAGTTGATTTGAAGCCAAATTAAAGCAACTCAGGATAGACAGAAGAGTTATGTGGATCAACACTGATGTAATATGGAGTACAATGTGGGAGACAGAGTGTTCCTGAGAGTGTCGCCTTGGAGGGGAGTTTTGAGATTTGGTAAAAAGGACAAGTTGAGCCCTAGGTACATTGTTCCTTATGAGATCATTGAGAGGATAGGACCTTTGGCCTATAAGTTGGCTTTACCGAATGAGATGTCTCAACTACATA
>JAOQMP010000209.1:20850954-20876937 GCA_027563575.1 Erythroxylum pedicellare
AAATTGAGTAATAAAGGGTTATGAGATATCCAAAAGGTTGGATATAATCTTACAGACCCATTGAACAAATTGTTTGACTCAATGCATACTTATAGGAGAACGGTTCTCAAGATATGTAGTGGGAGTAAGAAGGAATTTGAAAGGTTTAAATCTCATAACATTACATCTAATTAGAACTAATGCCTTTAATGATACATTTGATGTATAGTTGAAAGACTACAAGACATTAAAAGATTCATTTTCAAGATGAATTCAAAGAGTTTATTTTAGAGATGATTATGAACTTATCATGTTTACTAGAAGGTAAGTGGGAGTGTATTTGTCCTCTTTAGTGGGACTATATGGAGACATATTGCTCACTGAGAACAAAAGTTCTAACTTTCAGTTGTTAAAAGCATAATTTTCCAAGAACAACTCTTGTTGGATATGAAAAAGTAATAGCTTAATTATAAGAATTAGATATATAGAGATAGATTGAACGTTGTTAAATTTTTCTAAGTCCAAGTGCATAGATAATGTACTAAAGATGTTTAGTATTTAAGATATCTGATAATTGTGAAGTATTAAAGATATTCATAACTTTATGTGTGAGTTGATATTTGAGTTCAAGATGATAAGGATATAACTTTAGAAGTTAATCTTAATTAAGTTTTATTTACTTCGAACGTTATCATTTAAGATTGGAAAAGTTCCTATTATCCACGTTAAGGGTAAAATAGTAAATGTGAGAGATTCACCGAGAGAATAGAAATGTGTTTCATGCTCATGCATTATGTGATATGCCCACATGAATATTGAATCGTTGTACATGAAAATGATTGAACATACATTCATTGACATTCCGGGTATAATTGTTTATAAATGTAGGTATATTGAGAAATGTTGGCCCCCAAAATTTCTTCTTAATGAATAAGTATGATTTACATTAATTATGAGGTCTTTATGAAATTTTGTGGAAATTCATTATTATGTTGATGCTAGAAGGATTATATGATATAGGTTGATTGAATTAAAGTGTAAAGGATATAAGAATGTTTAAAGGGTGTTTTTCTGAAGACACTTAACGTTAAAAGAATATAAGCATATAAGGAAGGGAAAAGGGGGCTTTTTGGACTCATTAAGGGTAGAAATGGAAGAAAGAAATGTAGTCTTGCTTTTTCTAGAAGTGGGAAAACGTGAATTGGGAGAGAAGAAGAGAAAATAAGAAAGAAAGAGAAGATAATTTCTTTGGATGAGAGAAAAGAAAAGAGTTAAGTTAGGTTTCATCATTTCTTAGTCTTGAGAGAGATTTTGAAGTGGTTCAAGAATAGAAAAAAGAATAGGAAGAGAAGAGCTTCTAGTTGAGCCAAAGATCTCTTCATTTGGTGAAGAATCAAGGTAAGATCGTTTTAAATCTTTTGAATTTTTGGAAGGGTTTTAGTTGTTGGAGTTAGAAAATGCATAGGTTTAAGTATTCTAGAACCAATTTTAGTGATTGTACTTCATGTGATTTTCAATTTAAAACCCTATTGAGTTGATATTTGAGAGTTTAATGAAGTCAATTTGGTAGCAGAATGGTTATGCTCAGGACATTCCAAGTTTACACAATGCAAATTCTCAAGTCTTCCATAGGGGTAAATTCCATATTATGACTTCAGGAGGAAAAAAATTAGGTTGATCTAGGCTAAATTAGGCAAATTTGTCTTCTATAAAGTTGTATTTTATCTTTCTATCTTTCTAATGATATATAGTATGAAATTTTTGGACATCGGAGTCGAAAGTTATGATCCTTATAAGTGGAGATGCTCAAGAGTATAGACTGTATCTTCTTTGATGACGTGTATCTTCTGTGATGACGTGAATCATCTTTGATGACATGTATCATCTGTGATGATGTGCATCTTTTGTGATGACGTGCATCTTTTGTGATGACGTGTATCCTTTGTGATGACGTGTATCTTCTGGTGATGACGTGTATCTTTTAGGTATTGTTCATCTTATATGTTCTAGTCAAAATTTGACCTTTTAGATGACAGAATCTGTCTTTAAAGTCTTTATAAAGTTTTATATCTTGAAGTTCTCTTTCAAACCATCTAAGAATGACATTGATTCGATATCTCTAAAGCAAGTTATGTCAATTATTCCAAATAGGTCTTAGACTGAAACTTCTTCTAGTCACTGTTTATCTTACATCGTCTGGTCCAATTTTGACCATCTAGATCATAGAATATGTCTTTAAGGTTTTCATGAAAGTTGTAGATCTTGAAGTCTTCATTCAAACCCTATAAGAATAACCTTGATCTGATATCTCTAGAGAAAGTTATGCTAATTGTAAAATATCTTCTGTACATTATTCATAAACTTCTTCTGGTCACAATTCATCCTATAATGTCTGGTCCAATTTTGACCGTCTAGCTGACAAAATATTTCTTCAAGGTCTTCATAAAAGTTGTAGCTAATAGAGGGGTGGTTTTGTATAGTCAGGCAGTGGAAGAGGTACAATGCAGAGTCAGATACCTCAATGTGAGCATTGTGAGAAGAGGCACAAAGGTGAATGTTGGAAACTGATTAGAGCTTGCCTAAAGTGCATCTTTTTTAGTCACCAATTTAGGGATTGTCCTGCTACTTTGGGAGCTCAGTCTGGTGTGAGTGGGAGATCTGGAAGTGATACTACGGTCTAGCAGAGTAGAGATAGTGGATCCGGATAGAGAGGCTGAGCGAGCTCTAAGAGTCCTTCAATGAAGACTGAGGTGCGAAGCAACCGATTGCAGCCTTAGGCACGGGTCTACACTGTGACCAGGAAGAAGGCTCAGGAATCACCAGATTTTATTGCAAGTGTGCTCCTTATTTATGATTGTGAGGCATTTACATTGCTAGATCTATGATCTACGCATTCATTCATCGGACCGCATCTAATATGTAGACTGTATTATAATAGCGAGATATTATAGTATGGGCTAAAGGTCAGTACACCGTTAGGTGGTACTACCATTATAGGAGAGGTCTGCAAGGGATGTTTGGTTTGGATTAATCAAGAAGAGTTGGAGGCAGATCTGATTGTATTACAGATGAGAGAGATAGATGTTATCTTAGGTATGGTGGACTAGCTCACTACTCATAGGGCTGTTATGAACTTTTATACCAAGGAGGTAGTATTAGAATCTCCTGGTCAGTCGAGGGCAGTATTCAGAGGAGTTAGTCAAGCGGTGCCAACCAGAATGATATCCTTCATAAATGCATTGAGGTTGATGTAGGGTGGATGTGAGGCTTACCTGACCTACGTCATTGATACTAGAGTAAGCAGAGTATACAGGACATTCCCATGATTGGGGAGTTCCTGGATGTGTTTCCTGGTGAGCTACCTAGTTTACTACCAAATCAAAAATAGAGTTCATCATTAATCTAGTTCCAGGTGCTGCTCCTATATATATTCCTCCATATAGGACGACGCCTGTAGAACCGAAAGAGTTGAAGGCTTGATTACTATAGTTGTTTTATTAGACCCAGTGTATCACCTTGGGGAGCTCCAGTGTTGTTTGTGAAGAAGAAACATGGGACTTTGAGGTTATGTATCGATTATAGGGAGCTGAATCAGGTGACAGTGAAGAATAAGTACCCATTGCCTAGAATGATGATTTGCTTGATTAGTTGCAAGGAGCTCAGGTGTTTACTAAGCTGGATCTGAGATCAGGGTACTATTATTTGAAGATAGTTGAGGCTGATGTACCTAAGAGTGCATTCAGGAGTAGGTATGGGCATTTTGAGTTCTTAGTGATACTGTTTGGGCTGACTAATACCCCAGCAGCTTTTATGGCCTTGATGAATAAGGTGTTTCACCCCTACCTAGACCAATTCGTGATTGTATTCATTGATGATATTTTGGGGTATTCGAAAAGTAGAAAGGAACATGCTGAGCATCTGAGAGTCAGTTTACAAATTATGAAGGAAAAGCAACTGTATGCCAAATTTAGTAAGTGTGAATTTTGGCTGGACCAAGTAGTGTTTTTGGGGCATATAGTAACCGGACAAGGCATATAAGTTGATCCAAAGAAGATTGAGGCAGTCATGAATTAGAAAGCTTTGAGGAATGTGTCTAAAGTTCGAAGCTTCCTAAGATTGGCCGGATATTACTAGAGATTTGTCGGTTTTCTCTTATCTCAGCCCCTTTAACAAAAATTTTGAGGAAAAATGTAGTGTTTAAATGGAATGAGGAGTGTCAAAAGAGTTGTGAGGAGCTAAAGCATCGATTGAATATGGCACTGGTGTTAACTATACCATCGGGGACCAGATGTGGTGTATAGTGATGCGTCGCATCAAGGATTAGGATGTGTATTGATGTTATATGGCCAGGTGATTGCCTATGCATCAAGACAATTAATGTCTAACGACATTAATTATCCAATACATGATTTAGAGCTAGCTGCAATTGTCTTTACTCTAAAAATTTGAAGACATTATTTGTATGAAGAGACCTTTCAGATTTACACAGATCATAAGAATTTGAGGTATCTGTTGAGTTAGAAGGAGTTGAACTTGAGGAAGAGGAGATGGATTAAATTATTGAAGGATTATAACTGTAATATTGAGTACCACCTGGGGAAAGCTAATGTGGTGGTGGCGAATGCTTTGACCAGAAAGTTTAATGCAAGTGTAGCTAAGATTCAATTATCGAGGTTACCCAATCTGATTCACTTGAGAGCTCTGAATGTGGAGTTGAATATGAAGCAAGATGAGGCACTGATTGCTACTTTGAAGCTGAGATCTATGTTGCATGACAGAATCAGAAAAGTTCAGGGGAAAGATCCCAATATGGTGAAACTAATAGAGAAGGTAAAGATAAATATGGATTCCGAGTTTAAGTTGAGGAATGAGACTTTATGGTTGAACCAGAGGTTATGTGTGCCTAATGTGGATGACCTCAGGAAGGAAATACTTAAGGAAGCTCATATGACCACCTATGCTATACATCCTGGTACTACTAAGATATATAATGCACTGAAGCAGCATTTCTGGTAGCCTGGAATAAAGAAGAAAGTGGCAGAGTATGTATCTAGGTGTATGACATGCCAGTAAGTTAAAGCTGAGCACCAGGCTCCAGTAAGGAAGCTACATTCGTTGCCCATTCCGGATTGAAAATGCGAATGGATTACTATGGACTTTATTATGGGATTGCCTAAGACTCTAAGGCAAAATGATGCGATATGGGTCATAATGGATCAGTTGACTAAGTCAGCCCACTTCTTTCCAGTGAGACGAAGTAACTCACTAGATCAGTTGTGTCGGAGGGATGTTAATAAGGTGGTGAGACTGCACAGGGTTCCAGTGTCCATTATATCGGACAGGGATCCCAGATTTACTTTGACATTTTGGAGGAGCTAGCAGTCTACTATAGGTACTAAGTTGCACTTCAATACAACATTTGATCCTCAGACAGACGAACAAAGTGAGAGGACAATTAAGACCATTGAGGATATGCTCAGAGCTTATGTATTGGAGTTTCGAGGAGCTTGGGATCATTATATGGCATTGATAAAGTTTTCTTATAACAACCATTACCACAATAGTATTGGAATAGCATTGTATGAGGCACTGTATGGTAGAAATGTCGATCACCATTATGTTGGGATGAAGAGGGCTTTAGAATGGTTGAAGGCCTAGAGTTGATATAAGATACAGTACACAAGATGAAGTTAATCCGAAGCTGAATTAAAGCCTTTATCTATCTATACTGTGCTGCTTTAATTCGGTAAAGCCTTTATCATTGAAAGGATAAGTCCTTTAGCCTATAAGTTGGCTTTACCGAATGAGATGTCTCGATTGCATAATTTGTTTCAAGTGAGTATACTCCAGAGATGTCAATTGAATTTGAAACATATGATATTGGCTCACGAGATTGAGGTTGCTAGTAACTTAAGTTATGTTGAGGAGTTGATCAAGATAGTGGGATTTCAGATTAAGCAGTTGAGAAATTGAGTCATTCCATTGGTGAAAGTCCTTTCGAGAAATCATACGACTGAGGAAGCCACATGGAAAACGGAGCATATGGGGAAACAATATCCCCACCTGTTCGAACAATTAGGTAAGAATTTCGAGGACGAAATTCCTTTTAAGGAGGGCAGAGTTGTAACATCCCGTTACCAATGGTAAAGCTAAAATTGTAAATATGAGAGATTCGCTGAGAGATTAGAAATGCGTTTCATGCTCATGCATTATGTGATATACTCATGCACATTAATATTGAATCGTTGCACATGAAAATGACTATACATGCATTCATTGACATTCTGGGTATAATTGTTTATAAATGTCAGTATATTGGAAATGTTGGCCCCTAAAAATTTTTCTTGATGAATAAGTATGATTTACATTAATTATGAGGTCTTTATAAAATTTTGTTGAAATTAATTATTATGTTGATATTAGAAAGATTTTATGATATAGGCTGATTAAATTAAAGTGTAAAGGTTATAAGAATGTTCAAGGGGTATTTTTGGCAAGACACTTAAGGTTAAAAGAACATAAGCCTATAAGGCAGGGAAAAGGGGGCTTTTTGAGCTCATTAAGGTTAGAAATGGAAGAAAGAAATGTATTCTTGCTTTTTTTTAAGGGGGAAAATGTGAATTGGGAGAGAAGAAGAGAAAATAAGAAAGAAAGAGAAGAGAATTTCATTGGTTGAGAGAAACGAAAAGAGTTAGGCTAGGGTTTCAACATTTCTTAGCTTTGAGAGAGGTTTTGAAGTGGTTCAAGAAGAGAAAAAGGAAGAGGAAGAGAAGAGCTTCTAGTTGAACCAAAGATCTCTTCATTTGGTGAAGAATCAAGGTAAGATCGTTTTAAATCTTTTGGATTTTTAGAAGGATTTTAATTCATGAAGTTAGAAAATGCATGGGTTTAAGTATTCTAAAACCAATTTTAGTGATTGTACTTTATAGGATTTTCAATTGAAAACCCTAATGATTTGAGATTTGAGAGATTAATGAAGTCAATTTAGTAGCAGAATGGTTATGCTCAGGACATTCCAAGTTTGCACAGTGCAAATTCTCAAGTCTTACATAGGGGTAAATTTCGTATTCTGAATTCGGGAGAAAAAAACTAGTAAAGTTGTCTTTCAGAAAGTTGTAGTTTATCATTCTAGCTTTTCAACGATATATAGTGTGGAATTTTTGGACATCGGAGTCGAAAGTTATGATCTTTATAAGTGGAGATGCTCAGGAGTATAGGCTGTATCTTCTATGATGACGTGTATCGTCTATGATGACATGTATCTTCTGTGATGATGTGTATCTTCTTTGATGACATGTATCGTCTGTGATGACGTGTATCCTCTGTGATGACATGTATCTTCTATGATGACGTGTATCTTTGGGTACTGTTCATCTTCCATTTTCTGGTCAACTTTTACCCTTTACATGATAGAATCTATCTTTAAGATCTTTAAGAAAATTGTAGATCTTGAATTCCTATTTCAAACCATCTAAGAATGGCCTTGATTCGATATCTCTAGGGCAAGTTATGTCAATTATTCCAAATAGGTCTTAGACTAAAACTTCTTCTGGTCACTGTTCATCTTATATCGTCTAGTTCAATTTTTTACCCTCTAGATGATAAATTCTTTCTTCATTGTTTGCATGAAAGTTGTAGACCTTGAAGTCTTCTTTCCAACCCTTAAAGAATGACCTTGATCCGATATCTTTAGAGAAAGTTTCTATGCACTATTCATAAACTTCTTCTGGTCATTGTTCATCTTACATCGTCTGGTCCAATTTTTACCCTCTAGATGACAGAATCTTTCTTCAACTTAAGCATGAAAGTTGTATATATTGAAGTCTTCTTGCAACCCATCTAAGAATGACCTTGATCCGATATCTCTAGAGAAAGTTATGCTAATTATAAAACATCTTCTGTGCATTGTTCATAAACTTCTTATGGGTATTGTTCATCTTACATCTTCTGGTGCAATTTCAAGATCTTCATGGAAGTTGTAGATCTTGAAGTCCTCTTCTATTCCATGTAATAATGTCCTTAATATGATACCTATAAAGAAAGGTAGGCCAGTTGTCCCAAAATAGGTTCAATATGATTGAGGACAAAACTTTGTTTGATTCTTTTAGCCATAACTTTATTATCCGACCTTCAAAAAAAGTGACTCTTAGACCAATAGATTCCTAGCACATTTCTTTCTACCTCTCCATAAAAGTTTATAGATTTTGATGTTGATATGGAAAAGATTGATTGAATCAAATTAAGGGCATCGGATGGAAGAGTATGAATTGTGATTTTAATGGTTTTAGTGAGGTATAAACCTAAGCATAAATTATACTTAGATGAGACTTGATATGGGACTGATTTTGTGATGACAATAATGGATAAATACCTAAGATTGTCATGAATATGCATTGTACATGTTTTATTACATACATGTGCATTGTTAAACACTTATACTTGTGCAAATTGTGATATATGTGTATGTGTTATTTGATATAGAGGAGCAACTGGAACGTCAACCTCTAGACATTGCCGGAGCTTCCAGGCACTAGCTTCGAGAGAAACCTGTAAGTAAGCTAGACAGTCTCGCTCAATTAAATGTTTGTTTTATACTATGTTTGAATTGTTGAATGAATGTTTCTTAATTAATGGATTCCAGACAATGAAGGTCTAATGATTGTGATATTTGATTGAGATATGAAGTGCTATTTGAATGTGAATACGGCGGACAAAATGTTTATGATATGATTGATAGCAAAAAATGCATTCCATATGCATTTTAATAAACATGTTGATTATTTGAAATGCCAAATTAGTTTGCTCTTAAGTGAAAATGTGATATGTGTGCAATTATGCAAAAATGTAAAGATGTGAAATATATGTTATATGTGTTAATGTCATGCATGAATTTAGTGAACCATCGATGAGGGTTACCTCATTGAGTTTGCAAAACTCACCAAAATTGCAATGTTGACTTTTCAGGACTGAGAGATGACTCTAGCTATTGAGAGGCGCTACAAGTAGTATAGACTTGTGATTTGGGAAGAGAAGTCATGGCTCAAAGGTCAGTCATCTAGGTTTTGGACATAGTAGAAATTTTTGTATATTTCCTTTCATTTAGTATTTTTGCATTAGGCTACGATGATGTACATGTAGGAAATGTTGAAAGAAATATTGTAAACCTTCGGCAATTACAAAATGAAGTGAGGAAAAAGTCAGGTTTTTAAATATTGTGATTTTCTTATGCTACTTTATAAGTGAATAAAGATATGAAGTCATGTTATGTGAATGTAGTGATTAAACGTAGCGCACCATTGTCTTCGGTTATGTACTGGAATGACCTCCGGGCATCCCGGTATATATTCTAAGGTAAGGGGGCCCTACATTTTGGTGGTATTAGAGCAAGGTTGGCATCTATTGGGACATATAGGAATTTTAAGCATGAAATATTGTGGGAAAACCATAAAATGATTGAAATTATTGTTTGTTATAGGTCATCCACTCTAGGTGATCAAATTAATCAACCAGCTGACCAATGATCAGTAGGAGCCAGTAGGGAGTCCTCAGTACCTCGATCTAAGGAAATGCCTCCTAGAGTTCCCGAGAGAAGGGAGAGGAGGTATGATAGGCTGCGGAAGTAGGGAGCTGTGGATTTCTATGGCGGCACAGATCCTGCTGAGGCCGAGGGATGGTTGGAAAGGACAGAGCGGGTTTTTGATCAGATGGACTGCAAGCCTGATGAGAGGTTCAAGTATGTAATGTCCTTACTGCAGAGCCCAACTTACCAGTGGTGGAAGACTGTCCCAGGCAGTACTACCAGGCCTTGCCAATTGAAGTGGGAAGACTTTATAAGGGTCTTCAGAGAAAACTACATGCCCAAGATCTACTTAGACAGGAAGATGAAGGAGTTCCTGCATTTGAAGCAGGGTACTATGTCAATGGTAGAATATGAAATTCAGTTCAATGAGTTGATAGGCTATGCTACTGCTTTGATCCCTACAAAAAAAGACAAGTACAGGAGAATTGAGGATGGGCTCAATATGGAAATCGGAACAAGGTTGGCGCTTTTAGACCTGAATAGTTTTATTTAGTTGAGAGTTGCTTCTATCAGGATTGAGCAGCTACTGAGGGAGAGACAAGCTGAGACTAGGCAAGGGTCAAGAGGGAAGAGGTCTAGTGAGAGTCAGAGTGGTTCTGGTGGAAGATTCAGTAAACGCCAGAAAAGGGCTTTTAGATCACTAGCTGGATCAAGGCAATCAAGATTCAGAAAGAGGGGTGGTTTTATACAGTCAGGTAGTGGAAGAGGTACAGTGCAGAGTCAGATACTTTCATATAAGCATTATGAGAAGAGACACAGAGGTGAATGTTGGAAAACTGACTGGAGCTTACCTGAAGTGCGACTTTTTTGATCACCAGTTTAGGGATTGTCCTGCTACTTTGGGAGCTCAGTCTAGTGTGAGTGGGAGATCTAGAAGTGATGCTACAGTCCAGCAGAGTAGAGGTAGTGGATCTGGACAGAGAGACCAAGGGAGAGGAAAATCAAGCTCTAGGAGTCCTTCAATGAGGACTGAGGTGCGGAGCAGCTGACCGCAGCCCCAAGCACGAGTTTATGCTGTGACCAGGCAGGAGGCTCAGGACTCACTAGATGTTATTGCAGGTGCACCTTTTATTTATGATTATGAAGCATTTGTATTGCTAGATCCAGGATCTATGTATTCATTCATCGCACCGCATCTACAATGAAGACTACATTGTAATAAAGAGATATTACAGTATAGGCTAAAGGTCAGTACACTATTAGGTAGTACTACTGTTGTAAGAGAGGTCTACAAGGGGTGTTTGGTTCGGATTGATCAAGCATAGTTGGAGGCAGATCTGATTGTATTATAGCTAAGAGAGATAGATGTTATCCTAAGTATGGACTGGCTCACTACCTATAGGGTTGTTATGAATTGTTACACCAAGGAGGTAGTATTAGAATCTCCTGGTCAGCCGAGGGTAGTATTCAGTGGAGTTGGGTAAGCAGTGCCAATGAGGATGATATCCTTCATGAGTGCATTGAGGTTGATGCAGGGTAGATGTGAGGCTTACCTGGCCCATGCCATTGATACTAGAGCTAACGAGAGTATATAGGACATTCCCAGGTTTAGGGAGTTCTTAGATGTGTTTCCCAGTGAGCTACCTAGTTTACCACTAGATCGGGAAACAGAGTTCACCATTGATCTAGTTCCAAGTGTTACTCTTATATCTATTCCTCCATATTGGATAGCACCTGTATAACTAAAAGAGTTGAAGGCTCAACTACTGGAGTTGCTAGAAAGGGGTTTTATTAGGCCTAGTGTATCACCTTAAGGAGCTCCAGTGTTGTTTTTGAAGAAGAAAGATGGGACTTTGAGGTTATGTATCTATTATAAGCAGCTGAATCGGGTGCCAGTGAAAAAAAAGTACCCGTTGCCTAGAATTAATGATTTACTTGATTAGTTGTAGGGAGCTCAGGTATTCACTAAGCTGGATCTGAGATCAGGGTAACATCAGTTGAAGATAGTCGAGGATGATGTGCCAAAGGGTGCACTTAGGAGCAGGTATAGGCACTTCGAGTTCTTAGTGATGTTGTTTGGGTTGACTAATGCCCCGGTAGTTTTTATGGACCTGATGAATAAGGTGTTTTAGCCTTACCTAGACTGATTCGTGACTGTATTCATTGACAATATTTTAGTGTATTCGAAAAGTAAAGAGGAACATACTGAACATCTGAGAGTCATTTTACAGATTATGAGGAAAAAGCAGTTGTATTCCAAATTTAGTAAGTGTGAATTTTGGCTTGACCAAGTAGTGTTTTTGGGGCATATAGTGACCAGACAACGCATACAAGTTGATCCAAAGAAGATTAAGGAAGTGATGAATTGGGAAGCTCCAAGGAATGTGTCTGAAATCCCAAGCTTCCTAGGAATGGCCGGATATTATCAGAGGTTTGTCAAGGGATTTTCTCTGATCTCAACCCATCTGGCAAAACTTTTAAGGAAGAATGTAGTGTTTAGATGGAATGAGGAGTGTTAGAAGAGCTTTGAGGAGCTAAAGCATCGGTTGACTATAGCATCGGTGTTAACTATACCATCAGGGAACCGAGGATCTGTGGTGTATAGTGATGCGTCGCATAAAGGATTGGGATGTGTATTGATGCAGTATGGCCAGGTGATTGCCTATGCATCGAGACAATTAAGGTCTTACGAGATTAATTATCCGATACATGATTTAGAGCTAGATGCAGTTGTCTTTGCTCTAAAGATTTGAAGACACTATTTATATGGAGAGAGCTTTCAGATTTACATAGATCGTAAGAGTTTAAGGTATCTGCTGAGTCAGAAGGACTTGAAGTTGAGGAAGAGGACACGGATTGAATTACTAAAGGATTATCACTAAACTATTGAGCACCACTTGGGGAAGCTAATGTGGTGGCGGATGCTTTAAGCAGAAAGTCTAATGCCAGCTCAGATTCAATTATCGAGGTTACCCAATCTGATTCACTTAAGAGCTCTAAATGTGGAGTTGAATCTGGAGCAAGATGAGGCACTGATTGCTACTTTGAAGCTGAGACATATGTTGCATGACAAAATCAGAAAAGTTCAATAGAAAGATCCCAATATGGTGAAACTAATAGAGAAAGTAAAGATAAATCCAGATGCCGAGTTTAAGTTGAGGGATGAGACTTTGTGGTTGAACCAGAGGCTGTGTGTGCCTAATGTGGATGACCTCAGGAAGGAAATACTTAAGGAAGCTCATACGGCCACCTATGCTATGCATCCTGGTACTACCAATATGTATAACACACTAAAGAAACATTATAGTGACCTGGAATGAAGAAGCAAGTGGCAGAGTATGTATCTAGGTGTATGACATGCCAGCAAGTTAAAGCTGAGCACCAGGCTCTAGTAGGGAAGCTACATTCGTTGCCCATTCCAGAGTAGAAATGGGAACGAATTACTATAGACTTTATTATGGGATTGCCTAAGACTCCGAGGCAGAATGATGTGATATTGGTCATAGTGGACCGGTTTACTAAGTCAATCCACTTCTTGCTAGTGAGACAGAGAAACTCACTAGATCAGTTGGCCTGGAGGTATATTAATGAGGTGGTGAGACTACATGGGGTTCCAATATCCATTATATCGGATAGAGATCTCAAATTTACTACGAGGTTTTAAAGGAGCATGCAGTCTGTTATGGGTACTAAGTTGCACTTCAGTATAGCATTTCATCTTCAGATAGCCGGACAAAGTGAGAGGACAATCAAGACTGTTGAGGATATACTCAGAGCTTATGTTTTGGAGTTTCGAGGAGTTAGGGATCAATATATGGCATTGATAGAGTTTGCTTATAACAACCATTACAACAATAGTATTAGAATGGCACCGTATGAGGCACTGTATGGTAAAAAATGGCAGTCACCATTATATTAGGATGAAGAGGGCTTAAGAATGGTTGAAGGCCCAAAGTTGATACAAGATACAGTAGACAAGGTGAAGTTGATCCGAAGCCGAACTAAAGTAGTGCAGGATAGACAAAAGAGTTACGTGAATCAACATTGACGTGATATAGACTACAGTGTGGGAGACAGAGTATTTCTGAGAGTGTCACTTTCGAGAGGAGTTTTGAGACTTGGTAAAAAGGGCAAGTTGAGCCCTAGGTATATTGGTCCTTATGAGATCATCGAAAGGATAGGACCTTTGGCCTATAAGTTGGCTTTACCGAATGAGATGTCTCAATTGCATAATGTGTTTCATGTGAGTATACTCCATGTCAATCGGATCTGACACATGTGATACCAGCTCAAGAGATTGAGGTTGCTAGTAACTTAAGCTATGTTAAAGAGCTGATCAAGATAGTGGGATCTCAGATCATGTAGTTAAGAAATTGAGTCATTCCATTAGTGAAAGTCCTTTGGAGAAATCACGCGACTGAGGAAGCCACATAGGAAATGGAGGAGCATATAAGGAAACAATATCCTCACCTGTTCAAGCAATCAGGCAAGAATTTCGAGGATGAAATTCCTTTTCAGGAGGGCAAAGCTGTAACATCCCGTTACCGATGTTAAGGCTAAAATTGTAAATGTGAGAGATTCGCTGAGACATTAGAAATGTGTTTCATGCTCATGCATTATGTGATATACTCATGCATATGAATATTGAATCGTTGCACATGAAAATGACTATACATACATTCATTGACATTCTGGGTATAATTGTTTATAAATGTGAGTATATTGGAGAATGTTGGCCCCCAAAATTTCTTCTTGATGAATAAGTATCATTTACATTAATTATGAGGTCTTTATGAAATTTTGTGGAAATTAATTATTATGTTAAGATTAGAAAGATTATATGATATAGGTTGATTGAATTAAAGTGTAAAGGTTATAAGAATGTTCAAAGGGTGTTTTTGACAAGACACTTAAGGTTAAAACAATATAAACCTATAAGGAAGGGAAAAGGGGGCTTTTTGCGCTCATTAAGGGTAGAAATGGAAGAAAGAAATGTAGTCTTGCTTTTTTTAGAAAGGGGAAAACGTGAATTTGGAGAGAAGAAGAGAAAATAAGAAAGAAAGAGAAGAGAATTTCGTTGGTTGAGAGAAAAGAAAATAGTTGAGCAAGGGTTTCATCATTTCTTAGTCTTGAGAGAGATTTTGAAGTGGTTCAAGAGGAGAAAAAGGAAGAGGAAGAGAAGAACTTCTAATTAAGACAAAGATCTCTTCATTTGGTGAAGAATTAAGTTAAGATCGTTTTAAATTTTTTGGATTTTTGTAAGGGAATAGTACATAGAGTTAGAAAATGCATGGGTTTAAGTATTCTAGAAGCAATTTTTGTTATTGTACTTCATGGGTAGCTGAGATTTGAGTTGAGATTTGAGAGTTCAATGAAGTCAATTTGGTAGCTGAATGGTTATAGTCAGGACATTCCAAGTTTGCACAGTGCAAATTCTCAAGTTCTCCATATGGGTAAATTTCGTATTCTGACTTCAGGAGAAAAAAATTAGGTTGATCTAGGCTATATTAGACAAAGTTGTCTTCTAAAAAGTTTTAATTTATCTGTCTAGCTTTCCAACGATATATAGTATGAAATTTTTGGACATCGGAGACAAAATTTATGATCCTTATAAGTAGAGATTCTCAGGAGTATAGACTGTACCTTCTGTGATGACGTGTATCTTCTACGATGATGTGTATCTTTATGATGACGTGTATCTTCTGATGATGACGTGTGTCTTCTGGGTACTATTCATCTTACATCTTCTAGTCAACTTTTGACCCTTTAGATGATAGAATCTCATGAAATTGTAGATCTTTAAGTCCTCTTTCAAACCATCTAAGAATGGCCTTGATCGGATATCTATATAACAAGTTATGCTAATTATTCCAAATAGGTCTTAGACTGAAACTTCTTCTGGTTACTGTTCATCTTACATCGTCTGACCCAATTTTTGACCCTTTAGATGATAGCATATTTCTTCAAGGTCTTCATAAAAGTTGTATATATTGAAGTCTCCTTTCTAAGCCTTTAAGAATCAACTTGATCCGATATCTTTATAGAAAGTTATGCTAATTGTAAAACATATTCTATGCACTGTTCATAAACTTCTTCTGGTCATTGTTCATCTTACATCGTCTGGTATAATTTTGACCCTCTAGATGATAGAATATTTCTCTAAGGTCTTCATAAAAGTTAGATCTTGAAGTCTTCTTTCAAACCATTTAAGAATGACCTTGAACCGATATATCTAGAGAAAGTTATACGAATTGTAAAATGTCTTCTGTGCATTGTTCATAAACTTCTTCTTTGTACTATTCATCATACATCTTCTGGTCCAATTTTGAACCTATATATGATAGAATCTATCTTTAAGGTCTTCATGAAATTTTTAGATATTGAAGTCCTCTTTTAAAAAGACCAATAATGACCTTAATCTGATACCTATAGAGAAAGGTACGCTAATTTTCCAAAAACAGGTTCAATATGATTGAGGACAAAACTTTGTTTGATGCTTTTGACCATAATTTTGTTATCCGATCTCCAAAAGAAGTGACTCTTGGACTAATAGATTCCTAGAATATTTCTTTCTATTTTTCCATAAAAGTTTGTAGCTTTTGATGTTGATTTGGAAAAGATTGATTAAATCAAATTAAGGGTATCGGATGGAAGAGTATGAATTGTGATTTTAATGGTTTTAGTGAGGTATAAACCCAAGTATAAATTATACTTAGATGAGTCTTGATATGGAACTGATTTGGTGATGACACTAATGGATAAATACCCGGGATTATCATGAATATGCATTGTACATATTTTAATAGCTACATGTGCATTGTTAAATAGAAATACTTATACAAATTGTGATATATGTGTATGTGTTATTTGATATAGAGGAGCAATTAGAATGTCAACCTCCAGACATTGCCAGAACTTCCAGGCGCTAGCTTCGGGAGCAACCTATGAGTAACCTAGACAGTCTAACTTAATTAAATGTTTGTTTTATACTATGTTTGAATTGTTGAATGAATGTGTCTTGGTTGTTGGATTCCAGACAATGAAGGTCTGATGATTGTGATATTTGATTGAGATATTGAAGTGTTATTTGAATGTAAATGCGACGGACTAAATGTTTATGATATGATTGATTGCAAAAAATGTATTCCATACATGAATGCATGATTAGATAATGAGAGTTGTGACTTGAGTAGCTAACGTGAAATGAGCTTTAAGCTCAGTTATGCACATCAAATCCTAAGGCTCAATCTTTATTCAGCCTGATATTTACAACAGATACAGGACAGTACTGAAATGAGCCCGATGTCCACAATAGACATGGGATAATTTATGCACTTGTTCATAACAACGTAATAATTAGAAATGATCCACATGAGCATTTCATATGCATTTTAATAAGCATGTTGATTGTTTGAAATGCCAAATTGATTTGCTCTTAAGTGAAAATGTGATATGTGTTCAATTATGCAAAAATACAAAGATGTGAAATATATGTTATATGTGCTGACGTGATGCATAAATTGAGTGAATCATCGATGATGGTTACCTCATTGAGTTTGTAAAGCTCACCAAAATTATAATGTTGACTTTTCAAGACTGAGAGACGACTCTAGCTATTGAGAGGCGATACAAGTAGTATAGACTTATGATTTGGGAAGAGAAGTCATGGCTCAAAGCTCGGTCAACTAGGTTTTGGACAGAGTAGATAGATTTTTGTATATTTCCTCTTTCATTCAGTACTTTTGTATTAGGCTACAATGATGTACATATAGGAAATGTTAAATGACATATTGTAGACCCTCGATAATTACAAAATGAAATGAGGAAAAAGTTGGGTTTTAAAATATTGTGATTTTTTTATGCTTTAAAGTGAATAAAGATATGATGCCATGTTAAGTAAATGTAGTGATTGAACGTAGCACGTCATTGTCTTAAGTTAAGTACTGGAATGACCTCCGGGCGTCCCAGTATGTATTCTAAGATAAGGGGCGCTACATTTTGGTGGTATTATAGCATGGCTGGCATCTATTGGGACATATAGGAATGTTAAGCATGAAATATTGTGAGAAAAGTGGAAAATAATTGAAATTATTGTTTGTTATAAGTCATTCGCTCTAGGTGATCAAATTGATCAACTAGTTGACCAAGGATCGGTAAGAGCTAGTAGGGAGTCCTAGGTAACTCGATCTAAGGTCGATGGATGCTTGGAAAGGACAAATAGGGTTTTTGATCAGATGAATTGCGAGCCTAATGAGAGGTTCTACTATACAGTATCCTTCCTGCAGGGCCCAGCTTACCAATGGTGGAAGACTGTCCCGAGCAATACCACCAAACCTTACCAATTGAAGTGGGAGACTCTCTGAGGGTCTTCAGAGAAAACTACATGCCCAAGATCTACTTGGATAGGAAGATGAAGGAGTTCCTGGATTTGAAACAAGGTAGGATGTCAGTGGAAGAATATGAGATTCGGTTCAATAAGTTGATGAGCTATGCTACTGCTTTGATCCCTTCAGCAAAAGACAAGTGTAGGAGGTTTGAGGATAGGCTCAATTTGGAGATTAGAACAAGGTTGGCGCTTTTAGATCTGAATAGTTTTATTGAGTTGAGAGCTGCTTCTATCAGGATTGAGCAACTAATGAAGGAGGGACAAGCTGAGACTAAGGAAGGGTCCAAAGGGAAGAGGCCTAGTGAGAGTCAGAATGGTTCTGGCAGAAGATTTAGTAAGCATCAAAACGGGGCTTTTAGATCGCCGGCTGGATCAAGGCAGTCAGGATTCAGATAGAGGGGTGGTTTTGTACAGTCAGACAGTGGAAGAGGTACAGTGCAAAGTCAGATACCTTCATGTGAGCATTATGAGAAAAGGCACAATGGTGAATGTTGGAAACTAATTGGAGCTTGCCTAAAATGCGCCAGTTTAGGTATTGTCCTGCTACTTTAGGAGCTCAGTCTGGTGTTAGTGGGAGATCTAGAAGTGATGCTACAATCCAGTAGAGAAGAGGTAGTGGATCCGGACAAAGAGGTTGAGGGAGAGGCAGAGCGAGCTCTAAGAGTCCTTCAATAAAAACTAAGGTGCGAAGCAGCCGACCGCAGCCCCAGGCACGAGTCTACACTGTGAATAGGCAGGAGGCTCAGGACTCACCAGATGTTGTTGCAGATGTGCTCCTTATTTATGATTATGAGGCATTTGCATTGCTAGATCCAGGAT
Organism: Erythroxylum pedicellare; assembly: GCA_027563575.1. Lineage (NCBI taxonomy): Eukaryota > Viridiplantae > Streptophyta > Magnoliopsida > Malpighiales > Erythroxylaceae > Erythroxylum > Erythroxylum pedicellare. The sequence goes on from JAOQMP010000209.1 coordinate 20,869,659, forward strand.
CTACGTATTCATTCATCGCACCATATCTGGCATGTAGACTGTATAGTAATAGAGAGATATTACAGTATGGGCTAAAGAACAGTACACCATTAGGTAGTACTACTATTATAGGAGAGGACTACAAGGGGTGTTTGTTTTGGATTGATCAAACAGAGTTGGAGGCAGATCTGATTGTATTATAGCTGAGAGAGATAGATATTATCCTAGGTATAGACTGGCTCACTGCTCATAGGGCTATTATGAATTGTTATACAAAGGAGGTAGTATTAAAATCTCCTGGTCAGTCGAGGGCAGTATTCAGAGGAGTTGGTCAAACGGTGGCAACCAAGATGATATCCTTCATGAGTGCATTGAGGTTGATGCAGGGTGGATTGAGGCTTACCTGGCCCACATCATTGATACTAATGCTGACCAGAGTATATAGGACATTCCCATGATTAAGGAGTTCGTGGATTTGTTTCCCGCTGAGGTACCTGGTTTACCACCAGATCGGGAAACAGAACTATTGATCTAGTTCCAGATGCTGCTCCTATATCTATTACTCCATATAGGATGGCACCTGTAGAACTGAAAGAGTTGAAGGCTCAGCTACTGGAGCTGCTAGAAAAGGATTTCATTAGACCTAGTGTATCACCTTGGGGAGCTCCAGTGCTATTTGTGAAGATGAAAGATGGGACTTTGAGGTTATGTATCGATTATAGGTAGCTAAATTGGGTCACAGTGAAGAACAAGTACCCGTTACCTAGAATTGATGATTTGCTTCATCAGTTGCAGGGAGCTCAGGTGTTTACTATGCTGGATCTGAGATCAGGGTACTATCAGTTGAAGATAGCTGAGGCTGATGTACCTAAGAGTGCATTCAGGAGCAGTTATAGGTACTTCAAGTTCTTAGTGATGTCGTTTGGGCTGACTAATGCCCCAACAGCTTTTATGGCTTTGATGAATAAGGTGTTTAAGCCCTAGCTAGACCGATACGTGATTGTATTCATTGATAATATTTTGGTGTATTCGAAAAGCAAAAAGGAACATGCTGAGGATCTGAGAGTCATTTTATAGATTATGAGGGAAAAGAAGTTGTATGCCAAATTTAGTAAATGTGAATTTTGGTTGGAACAAGTAGTGGTTTTGGGGCATATAGTGACCGGACAAGGCATAAAAGTTGATCCAAAGAAGATTAAGGAAGTGATGAGTTAGGAAGCTCCGAGGAATGTGTTTGAAATCCTAAGCTTCCTAGGATTGGCCGGATATTACCAGAGCTTTATTGAGGGGTTTTTTCTTATCTCAGCCCCTCTGACAAAAATTTTGAGGAAGAATGTAATGTTTAGATGGAATGAGTGTTAGAAGAACTTTGAGGAGTTGAAGCATCAGTTGACTACGGCATTAGTGTTAACTATACCATTAGGGACTGGAGGATCTGTGGTGTATAGTGATGCATCGCATCAAGGATTAGGATTTGTATTGATGCAGTATGGCCAGGTGATTGCCTATGCATCGAGACAATTAAGGTCTTACGAGATCAATTATCCAATACATGATTTAGAGCTAGCAACAGTTCTCTTTGCTCTAAAGATTTGAAGACACTATTTATATGGAGAGAGGTTTCAGATTTACATAGATCATAAAAGTTTAAGGTATCTGCTGAGTTAGAAGGAGTTGAAGTTGAGGTAGAGGACACGGATTGAATTACTAAAGGATTCTCACTGCACTATTGATTACCACTTGGGGAAGCTAATGTAGTGGCAGATGCTTTAAGCAGAAAGTCTGATGCCAGCTCAGATTTAATTATCGAGGTTACCCAATATGATTCATTTAAGAGCTCTAAATGTGGAGTTGAATCTGGAGCAAGATGAGGCACTGATTGCTACTTTGAAGCTGAGACATATGCTGCATGACAAAATCAGAAAAGTTCAATGGAAAGATCCCAATATGGTGAAACTAATAGAGAAGGTAAAGATAAATCCAGATGTCGAGTTTAAGTTGAGGGATGAGACTTTGTGGTTGAACCAGAGGCTGTGTGTGCCTAATGTGGATGACCTCAGGAAGAAAATACTTAAGGAAGCTCATACGGCCACCTATGCTATGCATCCTGGTACTACCAAGATGTATAACACACTGAAGCAACATTATGGTGACCTGGAATGAAGAAGCAAGTAGCAGAGTATGTATCCAGGTGTATGACATGCCAATAAGTTAAAGCTGAGCACCAGGATCTAGTAGGGAAGCTACATTCGTTGCCCATTCCAGAATAGAAATGGGAACAAATTACTATAGACTTTATTATGGGATTGCCTAAGATTCCGAGGCAGAATGATGTGATATTGGTCATAGTGGACCGGTTGACTAAGTCGATCCACTTCTTACCAGTGAGACAGAGAAACTCACTAGATCAGTTGGCCTGGAGGTATGTTAATGAGGTGGTGAGACTATATGGGGTTCCAGTGTCCATTGTGTCAGACAAGGATCTCAAATTTACTACGAGGTTTTAGAGGAGCTTGTAGTCTGTTATAGGTACCAAATTACACTTCAGTATAGCATTTCATCTTCAGATAGACGAACAGAGTGAGAGGACAATCAAGACTATTAAGGATATGCTCAGAGCTTGTGTATTGGAGTTTCGAGGAGTTGGGGATCAATATATGGAATTGATAGAGTTTGCTTATAACAACCATTACCACAGTAGTATTAGAATGGAACCATAGGAGACATTGTATGGTAGAAAACGTTAGTCGCCATTATATTGGGATGAAGAGGGCTTGAGAATGGTTGAAGGCCAAAAGTTGATACAAGATATAGTAGACAAGGTAAAGTTGATCCGAATCCGAATTAAAGCAGTAAAGGATAGAAAAAAGAGTTATATGGATCAACATCGACATGATATAAAGTACAGTGTGGGAGACAGTATTTATGAGAGTGTCACCTTGGAGAGGAGTTTTAAGATTATGTAAAAAAGAGCAAGTTAAACCCTAGGTACATACGTTGGTCCTTATGAGATCATCAAAAGGATAGGACTTTTGGCCTATAAGTTGGCTTTTGTTGGACCCTAAACATTTCTTGGAAGTTAGAACTATTGTATGTGAAATGTTGGAAGTTAAAAGCTGGAAAATGTAGTTGAAACATGTTCGCTAAATATGCTTCAATGTTTTAGGCATAACTTTTTCTCTAGTTATCCAAATGAGATGATTTTTAATTTGGAGTAAATTATAGGCATAGTGCTACAAATTGTCTGATGAAATCAAGTTTCAATTCAGTCTATAAGAATGTCAATTTTTGGATGGAAGTTGAGCATAGAATATTATTTCAGCATAAGAACAGTTCAAAAATGTTTATGAGATAACTTTCAAATTTTTGAACCAAATTGAATAATTTTGATGTTATTAGAAACTTAAATAATGAGAAACACTTTTATAAAAGGAAGTGTTATCAAATTCCTTCAATTACCTGATCAAAAAAAGGTCTGGATTTTTAGAAGGAGTTAGGCATGATTTAAATAATTTTGAGGTCTTGCTAGATTAATTATTTTATTTGGAGTTAATTATTATTATATTAACGTTAGTAGGATTGTAAAATATGGTTTAGTTGAATTAAATGGTAAGAGTATATATGTATGAGGGTATTTTGGGAAGATCACTTAAGCATTAAAGTTTTAAGGCTTTGAAGGAAAGGCAAATTGGATATTTCTCAATCATTAATGGCATAATTGAAATAAGAAGTGTTGGCTTGCTTTTAAGGAAGAAGCAAAAATGAGATTTGAGGATAGAAAAGGAGAGAAAAATTAAAGAGAAGAGAGAGAATGTCTTGTAAGGAGAAAAGAAGGGGAAAAAAAAGAAAAGCAAGCTAGGTTTCGATTTTTCTTAGTCTTCAAGAGAGATTTTGAGGTTGTTCAAGAAGAGAAAAAGGTAGACTAAGATAAGAGCTTTCATTAGAGCCAAGAAACTCTTCATTTGGTGAAGATTTAAGGTAAGTTTGGTTTTAATCTTTTGGAATTTTGAAAGTGATTTGGTTCATAAAGCTTAAGAAATGTACGGGTTTAAGCTTTCTAGGATCAATTTTATGAATATGTGTCTTTGGGTTCTCAATTGATATTCCTATTGAATGGAAATTTTGCCTTTGATGAAGGAAATCAAGAGAAGCATAAGGAGCAAGGGGAGAGAAATTTTTTAACAAAGCTTTAAACAAGGAAATCAAGGTGGGTTACATTTTTATAATTGAGTTAATAAGCCATAAATATTCTTCAAATAAATGAAATTAAATAATTTTCCAACTACCTTATAAAGACTCATTTATTGTTCTTTAAATGCTTGAGAATGTGCCATATGACTTTGTATGTGAATTTTTGTGAATGAATTTTGAGTTGATATGGGAATGCTTGCTAATTGGATCATAATTTTGGTTTTTGATGGTTTTGAATGATTTGAGATAGTGCTATTATGCTTGGTATAGAATTTTGGTTGTGGAATTGTGAAATGATGATGTAAATGATTTTTGAAAGAATAGTAAGTATATGAAATCAAGTTTCCAAAGATGTGCCAATTGGGCAAACTTTTTTCAATTCATGAATTACATGTTATGTGGGTTTGGTGTAGTCCATTCAAGAATGTCACGTGCATGTTGACCAAGTTAAAGGCTTTTCCCATCTGCCCGCTAGTGGACGGAGCTTCTTTATGGACTCCCTCAAGTTTGCGACTACACAAGACCATTATGTGAAATTGTGTAGTTTGTCATGATTATGGATCTGCCCAAACCATTATGATGTGCTTATGTGTTTACATGTGTTGACAAGATTGATGATTGTTTGACTTATGTGAGTTGTGAATTGGATTGACAAGTTAAGAATTTGAGAAATATATGTTTTATGGATTTTCATGAGAGTTTGCTATGATCATGAGGGTTTTCAATGATTTTTGCTTATTATTGATTATAAAAACTGTTACCCATGAGCTTTAAGCTCACTCCCTTTCCTTCCCATCTTCAGGTGATGAGCAAGATATCGAGTGATCGAGTTGAAAGGCAAGGCATCACTCTAATGTGCATTGTTTTTGTTTTTGAAGCTAGATTATGTAAAACAAGGCTTTAGTCGCATTTTGAGAAATTATTTTTTTTATAAAGATTGTATTTTTGGATTATGATGTAAGGTGGCTCTAAATGATCACTAAAGCGTTGTAAAACTCTTATCTTTTGATGTTAATGAAATAAATATGCATTATGCTTTGCTCATGATTTCCCAAGTCTTTATATTGTAATTTCAAGCTTTTCATAGGGGTAGGAATTGTGTTTTGAATTCAGGGGAAAAATTGGATTGATTTAGGTAGAACTAGACAAAGTTATCTTCTGGAAAGTTGTAGCTTATCCTCTTAGCTTCCAAACGGTATAAAGTATGTAAATTTTGGATATCAGATTTGAGAGATATGAGCATTATAAGTGATGTTGCTGTATAGGAGGTATGGACATGACAGCTATAGGGAATGATGAAAGTTTGTGTATGTTATGAGTCATTTGAGTTGAGGTTTGGGAGTTTAATCCACTCAAATTGGTAATTGAATGTTTTAGGAGTGTTATTCCATTAGAAGAAGTGAATTTGGGAAGATTATGAAGGAATATGACGTTAGAATGGATGTGGGAAGCATTGGAGAGGCTTGGGTGACCCCTATGTCTATTAGACGGACTTTAGGTCTGTTAAATGGACCTTATTAGGTCTTTGAGGACCTCCAGCTTTGCCAATGTTCGTTTAACGGACATTATGTCCATTAAATGGACCTTTTCGGTTCTGAAATGGCCCCTAACCCTATGTATGTCTGTTAGGCAGACATGTATGTCCATTTAACAGACATACACTGTACACTCTCGGTAATTGCAATTTTGACCCTCTAAATGTCAAAATATTACTTTATAGTCTTCATAAAAGTTGTAGATCTAGAATTCCTTGTTCAAACTATCTAATAATAACCTCCATCATAGGTTGATATAGAAAGTTATGCTAATTCTCCCAAGATAGGTACAATATGATTGAGGATATAAATATGTTTGATTATTTTGGCCATAACTTCATCATCCGACCTCCAAATGAAGTGATTTTTGAAGAAATGGATTCCTAACACATTTTTATATCTGTACATAAAAATAGGTAGCTTTTGTGTTTGATATGGAAAGGATTGAAGGAAATATAGTGAGGGGTCGATTGAGAGAGCATGACTAAGGCATGAACACACTTTGGTTTCTTAAGCATAACTTCATTTGTAGAGCTTTGATTGAAATGTTTCTTACTTCAAATTAAACTAGAGAATTTGAGCTAAAATTGTCTTGAAGAAGTCAAATTGTGATTTTAGCAATTGACTAGTGTTGGCACACCACTCTTTTGGGATGATGGCTAATGAGGGTTATCTAAAATAACCCTACAGGGTAATACACTCACAGTTTATGACTCTAAATGTTGGGCTCCAGAAACGGGGTCCAATAGTTGTAGTATTAGAGCAACTAGGTTTAGGAGTATCCTAGACATTGAAATGGGTAGTTTAGGACATGAAATGAACATGCATTATTTTAAATGAACAACTTGCATTGTTTTGAATTGTTTTACATAATTTGAAACTGTTTTGCATGAACTAAATATTTTTAATGGTTTTCAATTGAAGGACTGAAATGTCGCCTAAAAAAAGAACTCGAGGAGCTCTGACTTGATTTGGCTCTTACCAAGGGAGCACGAATGGATCCTATGTCCCATAAGATGTAGGGACACATTCTGCTTTGGATTCTGAGGCACCTAGTGTGCAGTATGAGGTGCCTCCACCGCCTCCTTCGATGCCTTAAGCAAACCCCATGGATCCGCGGTTCTTTCAAGCCTTTGCTCAGGCTTTCTCATATGCCATGGGCTAAGGGTCTTAAGTTCCAATGCAAGCTCCAGTGGAGAGGACTGGACAGTATGATAAGCTTTGCAAGTATGGAGCTATAGATTTCAATGGGACTACAAATCCCGAAGAGGTTGAAGTATGGATGAAGAGGATAGAGAGAGTCTTAATTTAGATGAAGTGCTTTAATGAAGAGAAACTGGACTATGTAGTTAGCTTACTACAGGGGGATGCACTCCATTGGTGGGAATCAGTGCCTTATAGTCAGATTATGCCTCCGGTACTGTCATGGAGAGATTTTGTGGAAGTCTTCAGGAATAAATACCTTTTGAGGGTTTATGTACAAGAGAAGGCTAAGGAGTTTCTAAATCTCACACAGAGGGACATAAGTGTGAGTGAATATGAGCTGAAGTTCACCCAACTATCATAGTATGCAA
>JAOQMP010000209.1:20877037-20889825 GCA_027563575.1 Erythroxylum pedicellare
AAAGTAAAAAAATCTTCCTTATGTTTTGATCTCTGTGGGACGATACCCTTGCTTCTCTATACTATAAATCAACTTAACTAGGGGATTAAATCTGTAGGCTAACGATAACCTATAAAATTTTTGACGCTGTTGTCGGGATCAAAGTGTTGATTTTTATCTTTCTTTTATAGTTTGCGTGTTATTTTCATTTCTTTTTGTGATTTGGTGCGTTTAACCTTTTGTTTTGAAGGTTATATGTCCCAATCATCTGGAGAGCAACTCTCCGATCAAGAATGTAACATCCTATTACCTGCGGGAAGGCTAGAATAGTAAATATGAGAGATTAGAAATTCATTGCATGCTCATGCAAGGAGGAAGTTAATGGAACTAGTTCAAAAAGAACTTAGTTAGAGCCTTAGATATTACATAAATGATAAGTGTCAAGTGTCATTGACTTAGTTAAGTTACATTTTGTAATTTTGTTAGAAAGACTAAGTTATGTTCTTTTGGGAGTTAGGAAGACTAAGTACTCTGTCCTAGTTACTTGCTTCATAGCCATTTTCTTTAAGTTTCTTCTAGTACATAGATTTTTTCATTAAATCATTAACAAAGAAAAACCTTGTTTTTATCCATCCACTAACTTCAGTTTTCTTTCACTTTCTTAAGAGAAACCGAAACTTGTCAACTTTCATAATGATGTACGTGAACTGTATGAAGTTTAGAGCTTCATAATAGTTGAAGATCTTGGAGTTTTAACAGGTAAGTATTGTGTAAATCCTTTAGAGTTGTTGATTTAAGAGATAATTGGATGAATTAACTATCATGTGCATGATTATGGAATTAACGACCATCTTCATGAACACTGTGCTAATGAGATGACAAATCCGGATATAATGTTATTTAGTATTTAATGGTTATTTGTGATCAGATAAGGTAGAAATGATTTTCTTGGAGTTGAATGATCTTAGAAAACATGTATAATTAGGTGTAGAAACAATTTGAAGAAAACAGAAGTGAAGGCTCTGTTTTCATTGTATACGTAAGTGTTGAGTATTTTTTTTAGGATGAGGACAAAATGAATTTTTGAGTTATGAAATAATCATGTGGTGATGTCTAGGAAGGAGAATGAATGATTTAAAATGGAAGTTGAGGAAGAAATTAAGAAGATGTAGAAGTTGAAGGTGCAGAAAAATTAGAGTGAAACAGTGTAGTAAAGTGAAGTTATGCATGGATGAAGTTTTTTTGGTTCTTTTAGTGATTTTTGTGAAAAATTGGATTTTGGGATTTTGTTTATGAATGATGAGTATAATAAGAGATGAGAAGATTGTTTAAAGTGAATGTTGGGAAGAAAAAAAATAGAGAATGTACAAAAAGGTTGAAAAGCAGAGAATGTGAAATGCAAAATATGAAGAGTGAATAACTGATATTTGGTTTTTGAGGATTTGGAGACTTTTGAGTAAAATTGAATATTTAGGGGTAATTTGAAATTGTGTTGAATGAGTTGAATGCTAATAGAGTATAAAAGAAGAAAAAATGAAAAATGAGGTGTAGGATTTAGTGGAAGAAGAAGAAGCACAGTAAATGAAAAACAAAAGTTAGAGAAATTAGTATTGATCTGAAATTTCCTTGATTAAACTGTATTGATCTAGGTAGATTTTGACAAAATTGTCTTATAAAAGTTTTATATCTTTCTTTTAGCTTTCCATTGATATAAAGTTTGAAAATTTTGGAGTTTTGTATCAAAAGTTATGGAGGTTTGAAAAAGGGAAGCGCGACTGGGGAAAGTCACGATCTTGCTTAAGCATGATCGCGACTTTGCATTTTTTTAGGAAAATCGTGATCGTGCATGAATCGTGCACATGCAAGATCACAACTTTGGAAATTTTATAGGAAAATTGTGATTGTGCACTTGCACGGTTGCGACTTGGTGATTTTTATAGGAAAATCACGATCGTGCACATGCACGATCGCGACTTTGAAGGATGAGGGCTGATGCAACATCCTTTGATATTTTGGATATATCTCCTTCGTTTGACCTCCAAATGACATTATACTTGAACCATTGGACTTTCAACACATCACTCTACCCGTCAACGAAAAATCACAGCAATCCAAAATTAATTGAGAGAGATAGAGTGAAAAATGTGAGATGAGTTTGACAGAATGTGTTTACAACATTTTTGTCCTTATCTGTCACACTTGTGACTTTTCTCTCTCACCCTCTCATGCCTGTGAGTCACGGACGCCCGTGAATTTTCTCCCTCACCCCTGTGATTTTAATTCCTAGATTGATGTTTATTTATCACATCTAGTCACTTTGCTCTCCAACAGTAACCTTGACTTGATTTTGGTCTGATCACCCTGAGAGAATTTTCAAACTGAACAGTCCTGTTTCTTTTGACAAAAGCTTCTTGTCTACACGTCCAAATGAGATTATCTTTGATTTAAAGTAAACTAGAGACATAGGGATACAAATAATATGTAGACGTAGAATTGTAATTCAGACTCTAAAACTTTCAATTTATGGAGGGAAGTTGAATCTTGTGTACTGTTTCCTAATGAGAACAATATGAAAATATTTGGTGAATAACTTTCAAAATACTGAACTAAATTGAATGATTTTAGTGTCATTAGAAACATAAGAGATAGAGGAACATTTTCTAGAAGAGAGTACTGCCAAATTACTTCATTTACACTATCTAATTGATCAAGAATAGTTGACCAAACAAATAGTTTTTGGGAAAATCTGAAAGTGAATCGATGAGTTATGAATTGTGATTTTAATGGTTTTATTAAGGTATAAACCTAAGTATAAATTATAATTAGGTGAGCTTAATATAGGATTGAATTTTTGAAGAAACTAATGGACAAATACCCGAGATTGTCATGAACATGCATTGTACATATTTCATTACATATATGTGCATTGTTAAAAACTTTTAATTGTGCAAATTGTGATATATGTGTACGTTATTTGATATAGAGGAGAAACTGAAACGTCAACCTCCAGACGTTGCCGGAACTTCCAGGCATTAACTTCGAGAGCAACTTGTGAGTAACCTAGACGGCCTCACTCACTTAAATGTTTGTTTTATATTATGTTTGAATTATTGAATGAATGTGTTTTGATTGTTGGATTTCGGACAATGAAGGTTCGTTGATTGTGACTTATAAATGAGATATTGAAGTGCTACTTGAATGTGAATGCGACGAACTAAATGTTCAAGATATGATTGATTGTGGGAGATGCACTCCATACATGAATGCATGATCAGATAATGAGAGTCGTGACCTAAGTAGCCACCGAAAACGAGCTTAAAGCTCCAAAAATGATTAAGAACCAAAGGCTCATTATGTAAAATGAGCCTTGTATCCCCAATGGATAAGGGACAATTATAAATGAGCCTGATATCTACAATGGATACGGGATAGTTTAGGCACTTGGTTACAACAATGTAATAATTGGAAATGAGTCACAAGAGCATTTCATATGCCTTTTAATAAGTATGTTGATTATTTGAAATGCCAAATTGGTTTACTCTTAAATGAAAATGTGATATGTGTTTGCAAAAATGCAAAGTTGTGAAATATATGTTATCTAAAATGATGTGATGCATGAATTGAGTGAACCATCAATGATGGTTACCTCATTGAGTTCGCAAAACTCACCAAAATTACAACGTTGACTTTTCAAAATCGAGAGACGACTCTAGCTATTGAGAGATGCTACAAGCAGTGGAGACTTGTGATTTGGGAAGAGAAGTCATGACTCAAAGGTCGGTCGGCTGGGTTTTGGACATATTAGATAGATTTTGTATATTTCCTCATTCATGTAGAAATTTTGTATTAGGCTATGATGATGTATATGTAGGGAATGTTGAAAGACATATTGTAGGCCTTCGATATTTACAAAATGAAATGAGGAAAAAGTTAGTTTTTAAAATATTGTGATTTTTCTTATGATATTTTATAAGTGAATAAAGATATGATGCCATGTTAAGTGAATGTAGTGATTGAACGTAGTGCGCCATTGTCTTAGGTTATGTATTGAAATGACCTCTGGGCGTCCCGGTATGTATCCTAAGATAACGGGGCGCTACAGTTAGGTGATATTAGAGCATGGTTTGGTATTTGTTGGGACATATAAAAATGTTAAGCATAAAATATCATGAGAAATGCAGATAATGATTGAAGTTATTCTTTGTTATAGGTCATTCGCTTTAGGTGATCAAATTGATCAACCAGCTGACCAAGGATCGATAGGAGCCAGTAGGGAGTCCTCGGTACCTCAATCAGAGGAGATACCTCCTAGAGTTTCCAAGAGAAGGGAGAGGAGGTATGATAGGTTGCGGAAGTAGGTAGTTATGGATTTCTATGGCAGCACAGACCCCGCTGAGGCTGAGGGATGGTTGGAAAGGACTGAGAGAGTTCAGGATCAGATGGACTGCAAACCTAATAAGAGGTTCGATTATGCAGTATCCTTACTATAGGGTCTAGCTTATCAGTGATGGAAGACTGTCCCAAGTAGTACCACCAGGCCTTGCCAAATGATGTGGAAAGACTTTTTGATAGTTTTTAAAGAAAACTACATGCCCAAGTTCTACTTGGACAAGAAGATGAGGGAGTTCCTGGAATTGAAACAGGTTAAGATGTTAGTGGCAGAGTATGAGATCTGGTTCAACGAATTGATGGGCTATGCTACTGCTTTGATCCCTACAGAAGAAGACAAATGTAGGAGGTTTGAGGATGGACTCAATATGGAGATTCGCACAAGGTTGACAATTTCTAACTTTAGTAGTTTCACTGAGTTAAGAGCTACTTCTATTAGGATTGAGCAGCTACTGAGAGAGAAACAAGTAGAGAATGGGAAAGGGTCCAGAATGAAGAGGTCTAGTGAGAGTTAGAGTGGTTCTAGCGGAAGATTCAGTAAGCGCCAGAACAGAGCTTTTAGACCACCAACTGGATCAAGGCAGTTAGGGTTCAGACAAAGGGGTGGTTTTGTATAATCAGGCAGTGGAAAAGGTACAGTGCAGAATCAGATACCGCCATATGAGCATTGTGAGAAGAGGCACAGAGGTGAGTGCTGGAAACTGACTGGAGCTTGCCTTAAGTGTAGCTCTTTTGACCACCAGATCAGAGATTGTCCTGCTACTTAAGGAGCTTAGTCTGGTATGAGTGGGAGATCTGGAAGTGATGCTACGATCCAGCAGCGCTGAGGTAGTGGATCTAGGCAGAGAGGTAGAGGTAAAGGCAGAGTGAGTTCTGGGAGTACATCTATGAGGACTGAGGTGCAAAACAGCTAACTGCAGCCCTATGCACAAGTCTATACTATGACTATGCAGGAGGCTCAGGACTCATCAGACGTTATTGCAGGTGCGCTCCTTATTTATGATTATGAGGCATTTTCATTCTAGATTCAGGATCTACGCATTCATTCATTGCACCGCATCTAACATCTAGGTTGCATTGTGATAGGGAGATACTACAATATGGATTAGAAGTGAGTACACCGATAGGTAGTACTACCGTCATAGGAGAGGTCTGCAAGGGGTGTTTGATTCAGATTGATCAAGTAGAGTTGGAGGCAGATCTGATTGTATTACACATGAGAGAGATAGATGTTATCCTAAGCATGGATTAACTCACTACTTATAGGGCTATCATGAACTGCTATACCAAGGAGGTAGTACTAGAATCTCCTGGTCAGCTGAGGGCAGTATTAAGAGGAGTTAGTCAAGCAGTTCCAACCAGGATGATATCCTTCATAAGTGCATTGAGGTTGATGCAGGGAGGATGTGAGACTTATTTGACCTACGTCATTGATACCAAAGCTGAGCAGAGTGTGCAGGACATTTCCGTGGTTAGGAAATTCCTGGATGTGTTTCCCACTGAGGTACCTGGCTTAGCACCAGATCAGGAAACAAAGTTCACAATTGATCTAGTTCCAGTTACTACTCCTATATTTATTCCTCTATATAGGATGACACCTGTGGAACTGAAGGAGTTAAAGGCTCAGCTATAGAAGTTGCTAGAAAAGGATTTTATTAGACCCAGTATTTCACCTTGGGGAGCTCCAGTTTTGTTTATGAAGAAGAAAGATGGAACTTTGAGGATATGCATTGGTTATAGGCAACTGAATCGGGTGACAGTGAAGAACAAGTACCCGTTGCCTAGAATTGATGATTTGCTTGATTAGTTGTAGGGAGCTCAGGTATTTACTAAGCTGGATTTGAGATCAGGGTACTATCAGTTGAAGATAGCAGAGGCTGATGTACCTAAAAGTGAATTCAGGAGCAAGTGTAGGCACTTTGAGTTATTAGTTATGTAGTTTGGGTTAACCAATGCCCCAGTAGCATTAATGGCCTTGATGAATAAGGTGTTTCAGCCCTAGCTAGACCAATTTGTGATTGTGATCATTGATGATATCTTGGTGTATTTGAAGAGTAGAAAGGAACATGCTGAGCATCTGAGAGTCATTTTGTAGATTATGAGGGAAAAGCAATTGTATGTGAAATTTAGTAAGTCTGAATTTTGGTTAGATCAAGAGTGTTTTTGGGGCATATCGTGACTAGACAAGGCATACAAGTAGATCCAAAGAAGATAGAGGCAGTAATGAACTAGGAAGCTCCGAGGAATGTGTATAAAATTCGAAGCTTCCTAGGATTGACCGAATATTATTGAAGGTTTGTTGAGGGGTTTTCTTTAATCTCAGCCCCTCTGACAAAACGTCTGAGGAAGAATGTAGTGTTCAGATGGAATGAGGAGTGTCAGAAGAGCTTTGAGGAGCTAAAACATCAATTGACTATTGCACTAGTGTTGACTATTCCATCGAAGATCGGAGGATATGTGGTATATAATGATGCTTCGCATCAAGGATTGGGATGTGTATTGATGTAGTATGGCGAGGTGATCGCCTATGCATTGGGATAATTAAGGTCTCATGAGATAAATTATTTGGTATATGATTTAGAGCTAGCCACAGTTGTCTTTGCTCTAAATATTTGGAGACACTATTTGTATAGAGAGATCTTTCAGATTTACACAGATCATAAATGTTTGAGATGTCTACTGAGTTAGAAGGAGTTGAACTTGAGACAGAGGAGATGGATTGAGTTACTGAAGTATTATGACTGCACTATTAAGTACCACCCGGAGAAAGCTAATATGGTGCAGATGCTTTGAGTAAGAAGTATAATACCAGTGCAACTCAGATTCAGTAATCAAGGTTACCCAATTTGATTCATTTGAGAGATCTGAATATGGAGTTGAATTTGGAATAAGATGAGGCACTGATTGCTACTTTGAAGCTAAGACTTATGCTACATGATAGAATCAGAAAGGTCTAGGGGAAAGATCCTGATATGGTAAAGCTTATGGAGAAAGTGAAGATGAACCCAGATTCCGAGTTTGAGTTGAGGGATGAGATATTATGGTTGAAATAGAGGTTGTGTGTGCCTAATGTGGATGATTTGAGGAAGGAGATTCTTGAGGCTGCCTATGCTATGCATCCTGGTACTACCAAGATGTATAACACACTAAAGCAGCATTTCTGGTCGCCTGGAATGAAGAAGCAAGTGGCGGAATATGTATCTAGGTGTATGGCTTGCCAACAAGTTAAAGCTGAGCACTAGGCTCTAGTAGGGAAACTACATTCGTTACCCATTTCGGAGTAGAAATGGGAACATATTACTATAGACTTCATTATGGGATTGCCTAAGACTCCGAGGCAGAATGATGCGATATAGGTCATAGTAGACCGGTTGACTAAGTCGGCCCACTTCCTAACAATGAGAGAGAATAACTCACTAGATCAGTTAGCCCGGAGATATGTGAATGAGGTGGTGAGACTGCATGGGGTTCTAGTGTCCATTGTATCGGACAGGAATCCCAGATTTACTTTGAGGTTTTGGAGGAGCTTGCAGTCTACTGTGGGTACTAAGTTGAATTTCAATATAGCATTTCATCCTCAAACAGATGAATAGAGTGGGAGGACAATCAAGATTATTGAGGATATGCTCAGAGCTTGTGTATTGGAGCTTCGAGGAGTTTGGGATCAATATATGGCATTGATAAAGTTTACCTATAACAACCATACCACAGTAGTATTGGAATGACACCGTATGAGGCACTGTATGGTAGAAAATGTTGGTCTCCATTAGATTGGCACGAAGAGGGCTTGAGAATAGTTGAAGGCCCAGAGTTGATACAAGATACAGTGGATAAGGTGAAGTTGATCCGAAGACAAATTAAAGTGGCTCAGGATAGACAGAAGAGTTATGTGGATCAACGTCGACATGATATGGAGTATAGTGTGGGAGACAAAGTATTTCTGAGAGTGTCACCTTGGAGAGGAGTTTTGAGATTCGGTAAAAAGGGCAAGTTGAGCCTTAGGGACATTGGTCCTTACGAGATCATCGAGAGAATAGGACCTTTGGCCTATAAGTTGGCTTTACCGAATAAGATGTCTTAATTACATAATGTGTTTCATGTGAGTATGCTTCGGAGATATCGATCGGATCCGACATATGTGATATCGGCTCAGGAGATTGAGGTTGCTAATAACTTAAGCTATGTTGAGGAGTTGATCAAGATTGGGGGATCTCAGATCAAATAGTTAAGGAACCGAGTCATTCCATTAGTGAAAGTCCTTTGGAGAAACCACTTAACTGAGGAAGCAACTTGGGAAATAGAGGAGCATATGAGGAGACAATATCCCTACCTGTTCGAACAAATAAGTAAAAATTTTGAGGACAAAATTTTTTTTAAGGAGGGGAGAGTTGTAACATCCCATTACCTGCGGAGAGGCTAGAATAGTAAATATGAGAGATTATTGAGAGAATAGAAATGCATTGCATGCTCATGCATGTATGATATACACATACATGTGAATAGTAAATTTTTGCATATGAAAATAATTGTACATGCATTCATAGATAATTCCGGATATAATTGAATTGTGATGAGATATTATTGAGAATTTGAGAAATTATTATATTGGAAATTTAATTGGAGAGTGTAGTTGTTAATTTTGAACTTTGTAGAATTTTAAGATTTATTCTTTAGAATGTGGATTTTTATTGGATTAGAAAAAACATGCCAATTGACAAGTAAATTGATGTATAAAAAATAGAAATAAGAAACCAAAGGATATTGGAAAATTTTAGAGATAATTGGAATGCAAGGAGGAAGTTAATGGAACTAGTTCAAAAAGAACTTAGTTAGAGCCTTAGATATTACATAAGTGACAAGTGTCACTGATTTAGTTAAGTTACATTATGTAATTTTGTTAGAAAGACTAAGTTATGTTCTTTTGGGAGTCGGGAAGACTAAGTACTCTGTCCTAGTTACTTTCTTTGTAGCCATCTTCTTCAAGTTTCTTCTAGTACACATAGTTTTTCATCAAATCATTACCAAAGAAAAACCTTGTTTTTATTCATCCACTTGCCATCCCCAACTTATGTTTTCTTTCACTTCCTTAAGAGAAACCGAAACTTGTTCATTTTCATAATGATTTACGTGAACTGCATGAAGTTTAGGGCTTCATAATAGTTGAAGATCTTGGAGTTTTAGTAGGTAAGTATTGTGTAAATTCTTTAGAGTTGTTGGTTTAAGAGATAATTGGATGAATTAACTGTCATTTGCATGATCATGGAATTAACAACCATCTTCATGAACACTATGCTAATGAGATGAAAAATTTGGATATAATGTTATTTAGTATTTAATGGTTATTTGTGATTAGATAAGGTAGAAATGACTTTCTTAGAGTTGAATGATCTTAGAAAACATGTATAATTAGGTGCAGAAACAATTTGAAGAAAACAGAAGTGAAGGCTCTGTTTTCACTGTATACGTAAGTGTTGAGTATTTTTTTTAGGATGAGGACAAAATGAATTTTTGAGTTATGAAATAAGCATATGGTGATGTCCGAGAAGGAGAATGAATGATTTAAAATGGAAGTTGAGGAAGAAATTAAGAAGACGTAGAAGTTAAAGGTGCAAAAAAATTAGAGTGAAACAGTGTAGTAAAGTGGAGTTATGCGTGGATGAAGTTTTCTGGTTCTTTTAATGACTGTTGTGAAAAATTAGATTTTGGAATTTTGTTTATGAATGATGAGTATAATAAGAGATGAGAAGATTGTTTAAAGTGAATGTTGGGAAGAAAAAAAAGGGAATGTACAAAAAGGATGAAAAGCAGAGAATGTGAAATGTAAAATATGAAGAGTGAGTAACTGGTATTTGGTTTTTGAGGATTTGGAGACTTTTGAGTAAACTTGCATATTTAGGGGTACTGTGAAATTGTGGTGAATGAGTTGAATGGTAATAGAGTATAAAAAAGTAAAAATGAAAAATGAGGTGTAAGATTTAGTGGGAGAAGAAGAAGCACAGTGAATGAAAAAGAGAAGTTAGTATTGATCTGAAACTTTCTTGATTAAACAATATTGATCTAAGTAGATTTTGAAAAAATTGTCTTCATGAAAGTTGTAGATATTTCTTTTATCTTTCCATTGATATAAAGTCTGAAAATTTTTTAGTTCTGGATCAAAATTTATAGAGGTTTGATCTTTATAGGAAAATTGCAATCGTGCACATGCATAGTTGCGACTTTGCGATTTTTACAGGAAAATCGCGATCGTGCATAAAGGATGAGGGATGATGCAACATCCTTCGATCTTTTGTATATATATCCTTCTTCCGACCTCTAAATGACATAAGAGTTAAAACCATTGGACTCGTAACACATTTCTCTACCTCTCAATAAAAAATCATAGCAATCCGAAATCAATTGAGAGAGATAGAGTGAAAAATGTGAGATGGGGACAGAATGTGTTTACAACATTTTTGTCCTTATCTGTCACACCCGTGACTTTTCTCTCTTACACCCTCTCATGCCTGTGAGTCACGCACGCCTGTGAATTTTCTCCCTCACCCCCATAAGTTTAATTCCTAGACTGATGTTTATTTGTAACATCAAGTCACTGTGCTCTCCAACAGTAACCGTGATTTGATTTTGGTCTGATCACCCGAAAGAATTTTCAAACTGAACAGTCCTGTTTATTTTGAATGTAGCTTCTTCTCTAGATGTACAAATGATATGATCTTTATTTGGAGTAAACTAGAGACATAGGACTACAAATTATATGAAAAAGTAGAATTGTAATTCAAACTCTAAGACTTTCAATTTATGGAGGGAAGTTGAATTTGGTGTACTGTTTCAGAATGAGAACAATCCGAAAATACTTGGTGAATAACTTTCAAAATACTGAACCAAATTAAATGATTTTAGTGTCATTAGAAACTTAAGAGATAAGGGAACACTTTTCTAGAAGAGAGTATTGCCAAATTACTTCATTTACACTATCTAATGGATCAAGAATAGTAGACCCGAAAGATAATTTTTGGAAAAATCTAAAAGTGATTCGATAAGTTATAAATTGTGATTTTAATGATTTTATTGAGGTATAAACCTAAGTATAAATTATACTTAGGTGAGTTTTAATATGGGATTGAATTTGTGAAGAAACTAATGCACAAATACTTGGGATTGTCATGAATATGCATTGTACATATTTCATTACATACATGTGCATTGTTAAACACTTGTAATTATGCAAATTGTGATATACGTGTATTTTATTTGATATAAAGGAGCGATTAGAACGTCAACCTCCAGACGTTGCCGGAACTTCTAGGCATTAGCTTCGAGAGCAACTTGTGAGTAACCTAGACGGTCTCACTCAATTAAATGTTTGTTTTATATTATGTTTGAATTGTTGAACGGATATGTTTTGATTGTTAGATTCTGGACAATGAAGGTCCGATGATTGTGATACGTGAAGGAGATATTAAAGTGCTACTTGAATATGAATGTGACGAACTAAATGTTCATGACATGATTGATTATGAGAGATGCATGCATGGTCAGATAATGAGAGTTGTGACCTGAGTAGCCACTGAAAATGAGCTTAAAGCTCCAAAAGTGATTAAGAGCCAAAGGCTCACTATGTAAAATGAGCCTTGTATCTCTAATAAATAAGGGACAGTTATAAATGAGCCCGGTATCCACAATAGATATAGGACAGTTTAGGCTCTTGGTCACAACAACGTAATAATTGGAAATAAGTCACATGAGCATTTCATATGCATTTTAATAAGTATTTTGATTATTTTAAATGCCAAATTGGTGTACTCTTAAATGAAAATGTGATATGTGCTCAATTATGCAAAAATGCAAAGTTGTGAAATATATGTTATCTAAAATGATATGATGCATGAATTGAGTGAGCCATCGATGATGATTACCTTATTGAGTTTGCAAAACTCATCAAAATTGCAACGTTAACTTTTCAGGACCGAGAGACGACTTTAGCTACTAAGAGACGCTACAAACAGTCTAGACTTGTGATTTGGGAAGAGAAGTCATGGCTCAAAAGTCGGTCGGCTGGGTTTTGGACAGATTAGATAAATTTTGTATATTTCCTCATTCATGTAGCACTTTTCTATTAGGCTATGATGATGTACATGTAGGGAATGTTGAAAGAAATATTGTAGACCTTCGGTATTTATAAAATAAAATGAGGAAAAAAGTTGGTTTTTAAAATATTGTGAATTTTCTTATGATGCTTTATAAGTGAATAAAGATATAATGCCATGTTAAGTGAATGTAGTGATTGAACGTAGTGCACCATTGTCTTAGGTTATGTACTAGAATGACCTCTGGGTGTCCTGGTATGTGTAACATCCCTCACCAATAGGAAGGGTATACTGATAAATTGCTATGTTTAGAAGTGTTCCTGATATATTCATGCA
>JAOQMP010000209.1:20905579-20922641 GCA_027563575.1 Erythroxylum pedicellare
ACAACTGAGTCGTAATCCCCTACCATATCTACCACAAAGGTAATAAGTGTATTGACTGGCTCACCAATTTTACTGTTAATTTTGAATTAAAAATTACCACTTTTATAAATATACTCTCAGAGTTCTACTCGATCCTCCTAGAGGATATAGTTAAGATTAGTATCTCCCACTTAGTCATGTAATTTGCCTTTATATCCAAAAAAAAAAAGAGTTCACTCCTCTAGTTAAGATTAGTATCTCCCGCTTAGTCATGTAATTTGCCTTTATATCCAAAAAAAAAAAGAGTTCATTAGCGGTCCGATTGGCTGACTTGAAATGTCAAAAATTACGCGATCCAAATGCCCAATCGTATTTGCTACAAATCACGAGCGATTCATGGGTGCATAGGTTCTCTACAGAAAGGGCTTGAGACTCAGGCCATCGTCTGCTCTTGTAGAAGCTCAACTTAAAGGATATTCCTCTATAATCAATTGATAAATGTGTCTTCTATTCAACTTTCTTACTAGTGGTCCTAAGGCTTCTAATATTTTATTTCTCGTCATGGCTTTACACGAACCCCAACTAACTATTGCCAATCACACAACACTAGTGGTGGCTTTAGAAAATTTTAATGATGGTGAGCAAAAAAAGCTTAAAGTCAAACAAACTGTCAACATCAAGCTCGGCAGCCCACAATGATTCCAACTACTCCCTTTTCTTTTGCCATTCTTTGTCTGGTTGTCAAGAGCTTTTATCGGCCACCACAAACTGTTTACTGCCAATTTGAGGGAAATTGTTGCAGCCATCTTTGCTCTGCAACTGTTTGCACACCAAACTTTGTTTCCCCCTGCGGCCATGTCACTCAGAATATCAAAAACGGTAGGGAAAACTTTTGGTCTATGATTCCTTTTGTGTGGTCTCTAAGGCTGCAGAACGAGAAGCTTGC
Source organism: Erythroxylum pedicellare (assembly GCA_027563575.1). NCBI lineage: Eukaryota > Viridiplantae > Streptophyta > Magnoliopsida > Malpighiales > Erythroxylaceae > Erythroxylum > Erythroxylum pedicellare. The sequence goes on from JAOQMP010000209.1 coordinate 20,906,505, forward strand.
AATTGAATGTTGTATTGTCTCTGCATATCTCTAAGCCTTTCAATGAGTTCCTGAAATGTTGGGCGGCTCTGTGGATCACTGTTTTACATAAACAGCCACCAGATTCACACGTTATCCAGGTTCAACAAAATAGACATGAGAGCCGTAGAAATATGCATAAATCAAACATCAGCAAACTTAACCTGCAAATAGTAGTCCCTGTTACACCTAACAAATAACAACCTCACTTCTTCCCAATATTTGTCACACTAAATTAGAATCTAAAAGATAAGCTTAAATTAATATGATATATCTGTAAAAAATGTCAACCTAAGCCAGTGATCTCAACCTCATAATACTTTATGCCCACAATAATGGCTAGATGAGTAATTTATTTATCTCCTTTCAGGTCCATAAGCCATATTTTATATTCTCGCACATATTTTATGATTGTACACATCTAAGATGATTTCGATTGCAGAAGGCCAACATCAGGAAGGATTAATAATGCAAGATAATTTAATAGAACAATCCATTTGATGGCATGTCCTAATCCTAACCTAAAAGACTTTTATAAATATATGTATATGTATACATTGTGGTAGCATATCATTATAATTAATGATTGTGGATGTCCAGTATGCTTCCTGATCAACCAATGAAGCTCTTTTCAGTATGGTCTAGTTCACTTATGGTAAAAGTCAAGTGTCCCTTTTACTTTAGCAAAAACTAGAGCATGCATTAACTCGGTAATTCTAAAGAAACTATGCACCTTTGCCAGCAACTCTCAATAATAGACGCCCATTGTTGATCTACATCTTTTGGAATCTCTAATCGTTGGTTCATGAACCCTACAGCTCCAATCACCTTAAACATAGCAACCAGATTCAATTAGAAATGTAATATAACATGCCATTATTCTTAATTTGAAGCTTCACATAAATATCCACTACAGCTCTGACCAGCAGTGCGATGCACCAGGCAACACATAACAGTAATCCTAGCAACTGTCAAAAGATTTGAGATTCTAAATACTTTGCTGATACATTTTCCAAGTTAAAACCTTTTTCTTTCCAAAACAGTTTGACAAGTGAAAACACTACCTGCATTGAGTTCAGATTGTCCCAAGGAATCTTCTCAGTAGAAAGTTCCCACAGTATCACTCCATAACTATATATATCAGACCTAAATGAAGCTCACAAATGAAGTAAGTATTGTCGCAACTACAGTAACCAGAAAGAAACTGATTCAAAAATACATTCATCAAGCTGCCAATCACCAGAGTAGTACATACTTCTCATCAGATGGTTCATTACGGAGAACTTCTGGTGCCATCCATTGAGGCTATGGGACAGGAATTTAGTAGACTAGGAATTAGGCCTTTAGTAGCTAAGAACAAAATTCATAAACTGAAAATAGTAAGACTATAGTTGTGAACATACCGTCCCCTTCCCAGTCTTAGTTGTCAGGAAAGTTTCATGCTTCAGACGTGATAGACCAAAATCACCAACCTGACAAATGCCAGACTAATTTCAGGTCTAAATGGTGAAGCGCCATGGGCAATTCAAGCAAAGAAATCCAAACAAAGAGATAAGAACAATGGATAAAACTTTCTTATCCTTTGTGACAAACCTTTACAGTCCAGTTTCTGTCAACTAAAAGATTTGAAGACTTCAAGTCACGATGAATGATTGGAGGGTTGCAATGATGAAGATAATTCATGCCTCGTGCCTGTATATTATCAAGTGATACAGGAGTAATAACAGCCAAAATTCATTAGGTCAATGGTACATACATAAGCAACACACTCAAAAATGCATCGCATCAGGGGACCTTCGTAATTAGAACGTGCTGCAGTACACATCAATGAACAAGACAATAATTCCCTCAGATTAACTTGATACTCACCACATCTAATGCCATATGGACACGCCGTCGCCAATCCAATTTGGTTGTGTTCCTCTGTAGTAAGCGAAACAAGCTTCCACTGCATCGATTGAAATACAAGAAAAGTTATGCTTCATCCTAACAAAACAATTATTTCATATTTAAGAGTAAGCTGTAAAGCACCCTGAAGGAGATTAGTTTTCTGTAAGTGATATATCATGCAATAAGTCCAAATGTTCATCATTGAGTATTTTAAAAGAAATAGTGAAATTACCGTGGAAGGAACTCTGTGACAATGCAGAGCCGCTGAGGAGAAGTAACAGCACCCATGAAGAGTAAAACATTAGGATGTCGGAGTCTTTTCATCAGGGATACCTTCAAGTAAAACAACCTGACATCATTCTCAAACTAGAAGTGTTTCTGTTGGAATCTTGTCTTCAGTTCATCCAATTTTACTTTGTACCATAACTTCAAGGTGAAATGTGAAACAAAACTAAAAATCACAAAATCTGAAAATAAGAATTCAGGAGTAATTTCAGGAGACATTGTACCAAAATCTGAACTTGGCCTTTGAGGAGCATTGCACATTATTATATCTCTATCTCTGAGCTACTCAAACAAGATTGAGTACATGAGACTGCAGTTAAATTGTACAACTTTCTCTTTTTGGTCATAACAGTTCAAAAAGATGACAAAGCTTTTGTTTCAATGACATTGAAAGAATTCAGATGGTGTCAATATCATTAGATAAAGTAGAACAATGATCAATACTAGAAAATTTAACAATGTTAATTTGGTGCAAATAAAAAAATAGGTTACATCATTATGGAGAATAGGATGAAATAAAAATATTTTTAAGACTATTGTCTTGGCCTAAAGTCACTTTTGAAACTTTCGACCTGGAGCAATATTTGTTTATGATAGAATATGCATTGTTTCACGCAAGATAACAAATCCATCACCAACTATATCGAAGTTACAGTTGCATTTATGCAGTGAAATGAAATCTTTCAACTCACAGCCTTTGTTTGTAGTTTATTGCAGGTAAACAAAAGAAACAAAATGGAATAAGCTAGGACAGTTTGCACCAAGAAAGACACACAGAAAAAGTCCACAATATTCAGGGTCGTTTAGATAAGTGAATATACCTCTTGTCTGAATGAGAATATTGCATCATCGGAATATTCTTGCTTGGATAATACCTTGACAGCAACATCCTAAAAAAGAATGGATCTCGTTTAATCATCCAGCATTAGCACCATCATCAATGTACTTATGCTTCTTTCCTTGCTTCATCTGATTTTCAAACATGTTATTGTCTTAAAGAGGTAAACTCACTGGCCCGATTAGTGTTCTGTTAAGTAGCAATATGCAGAATGCAAGGATTTGTGTGATTTCAGAAGTTAATCAAAAGAATGAACATGCCAGTTTTAGGTTTATTACAAATTACTGATTGGAAATCATAGACTAGCAATCAAATCCAACCCTGTTGAGATGAGTGACAATCTACAGATGTCAAATTCTCATATACAGCACAATGCAACCAATGTGCATCTTATCTCAAATTACTCAATTACAACCTCATAAACTAACTCTATTATTAATCTCACGAATAAAGTTCTCAGAAGGAAGAGCAGAACATACTGATCCAAACCACAGGGCATGATAAACAGTCCCACAAGAACCTGCAGGAACGTAAGGTAAAACTCAAATAACAATTACAACATATAACAAGCCATGACAACCTAAACTTACAAACAAGTTAAACAGTGAAATGGGTGGATGAAATCTAAAGTCTTCCTCTAAAAGCAGTTTAGAGAGGAACCCCATAAAGGAAGTAGGAAAGGCAAAAACACAGATCATTAGTTCCACGTGTGCACATTCTAGGGACCACAATCTCAAATGAGTGAACTTAACAGTTAAAGAAGACAAAAGCTGTGAATGACTATAACCACGGCTTCAAATGCTTTCTATTTAACTTTAAAGTTAATTACCTTGCCCAATTTGTTCCCCAAACGTCAAATCTTCCCATAAGATTTCATAGTCCAAGCAGTCAGTATCCATATCCAACTTATTAACAGCACTACTGCTGTTGCTTCCACAGCTGCTGGCGCTACTTGTGCTGTTAACATTAATAGAGGAAGACCAAGATCCAGATGCCTCATTATTAGTGGGCCGATTGCTTTCGATCACCAGCGTTTCACTTTTCACACTGGGAGGACTTCTGTGATGATTTGTCTCACCATCTTGATCACTGTGCAACCAAGGCCACCCGAGACGGGTGCTCCTTGCCTCTGAGCCATCCCTTTCATTTCCTTTCCATGGCCATGACAAACCCTTCTTACCAATTAGTGCTTCAGCTTTCGAGGCTATAATCTTGTGAATAGCAGGTTTTCCATCACTCTCGTCACTAGAATCCCTAGGTTTGACATGGGATTTGTCATCAACAGATGAGAACACACCAAAAGGAGAGAGATGTGCTTCTCCTCTGGGTGTGCTGGCTCCACTAGTATTTGTATCCTCCCTATGATCAGAACTGGCTGCATCTGAGAAGCCATGATCAGACTGATGACTGTCTCCACTTCCACCTTCATGTTCTATGCTGTTTTCTCCGGTTCGAATTTTAGCCTTGACTTTGTTGGTCACCTTCGATGCCTGTTTTGATGGGTTCAACCAATCAAAGATGTGCTACACCACTTACTTTCTTAATTCACATTGAGGTATCACAAGAAATAAATAAAACTTACCAAATTTGATATTTTAGATGCAATTGCTGCTTGAAAAGGCTGTTGAGAATCAAGACCAAGTTTTGTTGTTATACTTGTTCTTGGCCTACTAAAGCTTGAATCTATTTCAGGGATCCTAGAACCTGACATTTCGATTCTCATTTCTTGAAAGGGTCGTGAATCACTAGATACACAAATAATCCCAACCAAAGTTCCATCATCATCATAGAATGGAGTATTGGTAGCAACAACTAAAAAGCTGTCTCCTATCTTATTCTTAGCCGGGAACTGCCCAGTCCAGCTCTCCCCCATAGTGACCCGACGAACTATGTTGTTCGCCATCAGATAATCCCGGGGATCTACAAGCAGCTCAATAGCATCCTTCCCAAGAGCTTCTGCAGCAGGATACCCATAAAGGTTCTCTGCAGTTCGGTTCCTGCAGAATTCAAGCATATTCCATATATACCAACTACGAAATTACATCAAAGACATCCAAATCCAACTCTAGAATCTGTAATAAGCAAAACAAAATTGTCGCATCATTAAAACCTATTCCAATTAAGGGTTTCTCGTAAGCAACAACCCGAACCAAAAATCAACATGCTTGTATAACTCCAACGAACATTAAAAACCAAAGAACCAACAAAACTAAAAAAACTCCTAATAAGCATAATAACAACATTGAAACCTGCAGAAAACAAGAAACCGACAGAAAAAGGGACTCATATATTATACCAAAACTCTCAAATCAAGACTCACTCACCAATAAATGATGCGACCACCAAGATCGAAGATGTGAACGGACTGTCCCATAGACTGCAACATATTCAAATACTGTCTATCGGTGAACTTCACCGCCGACGGGCCACTACTCGCTCCTCCGCCGCCTCTCTCGGACGCATTACCACCACTGTTAGAGCTCTCCCTAGTTTCTCTCTGCAACGGCGACGCATGCCTAAACGAACTAGAACCTCGGTTCCACGAAGCAGAAGCAGCCGCCTCAAAACCAGAACCAACGGTAACTCTACGGCGGGGAGCAGACCGCTGGGGGGAGATTGAATGTGAGCGTTGATGGTGGTGGTGGTATGGATCGGTAGTGGTAGAAGAAGGAGAAGTAGAAGCCGAAGCAGAGAGCTTAAGCTTAGACATCTCTTGCCGGAGCTGTGCATGCCCTGCTTCAAGCTCCTGGATCTTTCTCAACAACTCTTCTGCTGGTGGCGTGTCCATTTTTTCCGAATCCCCCTATACATGAAAGTTTTTAATAACAAAGATCCATGGAATGAAAGCTCCTTCTCTCTCTCTCTCTTGCTTATCTTCAGTAATTCAGTTTATGTATTTATGAATCCATCAATCTAAAGCAAGCATTTACTTTTTCTCCTTCTCCTTCTTGTGGCTGTGGCTAAATCAGCTAACAACTGGCTATGAGTTGAAATTTGGTTGAGGGAGATGTCCCTCTCTCTCTTCTTACTTTCTATATTGCTTCTCTCCAAGTCTTGTAGATTGTGAGGGGTCATCACTCATCAGCCATCGCTCCCTCTCCAACAATCTATAGTCTTTCGTCTTTAAACTAATCAATATACAAATTTTGTGTTTTTTTAAAGAAAAGAAATTATTATTTAATAATTAAATTATTTTTAGTTCTAAACATTTTAACTAACGTAATTTCACCTAACTCTTAAATTGCAATTATTTTTCTTTTTTTTTTTACATAATTTCAGTCTTGCGTAGCCAACTCTTTAATTATTACATGAATCTAATTCTAGCCACTGAGACCAGGGTACGTTATTAAAAGGTTGGAAGCAACGCTCTTCTTATGCGCGTGGGTGCTTATGGCCTCGCCTCTTGAGGTGATACATTTTTAACTTTTCCTTTGAATGGACTTGCTTTTGCTTTTCCCCGCTAAAGGCCTCGCCCGAAACACTACTCAACTCTATTTCCACTCCTTCACTTTCTATGTATCCACGAGTTTGTTGTTGATTTAAAGCGGCAAACCATGTCCTTGGTAATTAAACTTAGAAGAATGACGCTTGTTGTGAATGTTGGAATTACTTAAAATGTTTAAATTAAGTAATAATATAGTATAAATTCTTAAAATCAAAAGTCGAAAAAAGGGCATTGATTCACTTGTCTTAATCATACAACAACAGAACTTTTTAATTTTGATGTAAGTCATAATCATAGAAAAGCTGAAGGTGTTGAGTTTTGCCACCAACAAAATGGTAAGAAGTATAACAATGGAAAATGGTACGGTGAGCAGAGCAGTTTTACTTGTACAAAAGAAGTCAAAATGAGAGAATTCTAAAGCTCAGTATCTATAATGGAGTAATATTTTGATGCTTTACCGCACTCAAAGATAATCATAAAACGGAATCTACTACACTAATAAACTCGTCATTGTAATACTCTTATTTATAAAATAATTACAAAATCCATTTAACCTTCCTTATTATTTTTGACAAATAATAAACCATAGTCATCAAGAATGGCAATAGTTCCGATTTTTTAAATTCTTTTTGTTTGAAAATAGGTTGGCTTTGCTTCACATATGTGAAGTTCAACCAATGCTTCTTTTTCTCATCAAGGCTGACCCTAATTCAATAAAACAAGAATTAGTTGTACTCACGGGTAATGTCTTCAATTTCGTTTCCTTCATCTGCTGTGCCTCGAATATATTTGTAATTAAGCTAATATGTAGTTGTTATATTTTCTTCTATTGTGGCTTGTGGCTTGTGTATGATAAATATTTGGATTTGATTCTTTGCAGACAGTATTCTTTTACATAAATGGATAACAGGAAACGTGATGCTATCTTTAAGGCTCTTACGTTTTTTGAGTTTTGGAATGGGCAATTGAACTTAATGAGAATGGTGATGTTGCTATGCTTGTATGTATACACAAAAAACATGGAATATGTGGATGAGGGGCTGCTGGCCTTAATAGACTTGGGCTACCAAATGAGCACCAGGTTCGTCTCAATTTTGTAGTTAGTAGTGGGAGTGTTGGTAAAGGCCCCGGGAGATAAGGTAAAAAGCTTGATGTGAATAAGAGGCCTGAGGGCTTTACAAGTGCAGCAATTAAGAATAACAATCAGGAGCTACTTATTTAACATATGGAGGAAGTTAGTCCTTCAAGTCGGCCTGATCAACGTCCTGTTTCATCTAAACAGCTTGTTGCTATCTCTCCTCGAACTAACACAAACGCAGAGACTTATATGATCCAACATGTTGCTTCTCAATTTCCCCAGGCGTTCCAATGCTCTCACCCCCCTCCAAACTCCACTACACTCCTACATACAGGTTCTAATGGTGAGCAAATACAAGTGGTTCATAGCCATGAACCTCCTGATCTGAGATCGAAACACTTGCAGGATACAACAATTATGGCCTTGGATGTTATGCAGAATGATTCTCATAAACTTAAGCCCCCCAATTGAAGGTGTGGACGTAGATATGGTTCCGAGTAGCCTTGTTTAAGGTGGTAACACTATTTCCCTCTATATTTTTTAATGATTAATATTCTCAATATTCTCTCTTGGAATTATAGGGGAGCGGCTCATTTGGACTTCATTCCTTGTGTGAAGGACCTCAGTAGAAAAAATAAGGTGGATATCCTTATTATTATGGAAACTCATATATCTAGTAGGCGGGCTGATAGAATTTCTCGTTCTCTTGGTTTTGAGAATGTGTTTCGCATAGAAGCTACAAGTTTCTCCAACGGTATATGGTGTTTTGGCATCATTCTATTATTCAGCTTGAGGTTTTGGTGACTCATAAACAATTCATTCACTTTATTATGTGTGATGATAAGTTTCAAGTTTGGTACTTAATAGTAGTGTATGCGAGCCAATTTATACTAGGACATGCTTACTTTTGGAGGGAAATAAAGCATATTAGTGAAATAAACACTCTCCCTTAGATTCTCATTGGGGATTTCAATGATTATGTGTCCCCAACTGAGAAAAGAAGGGGTTGGTTTTCTACGAGCAGAGCTGCGTTTTTCAGGAAGAATTATGATGACTATAATCTTCTGAACCTTGGTTTCAGGGCCCTACGTTTACATATAGAAAGCGTACTAATGGTGTTTTCTCCATATTCGTACGTCTGAATAGAGCCCTATGTAATGATGCATGGTGAATATTATTTTCAGAAGTCTTGGTGCACCATTTACCTCATACTCATTCTGATCATAACCCGATTCTCCTGAAGCTATATGGATTTATTCCTCCTGCACATTCTCAACCCTTTCATTTTCAAGATGCCTGGACTTTCCATAAGGACTTTAATCATGTAGTTTACGGTGCATGGAAACTGGATTATTCTTCTCTAAATGAGGCCTTGAATAATGTGAAAGACGCTGTTATTAATTTTAATAGGACTATTTTTAAGAACATATTCCAGAGAAAGAAGTGAGTTCTTGCTCAGCTTGAAGGAATCCAAAAGCACTTTGCGTATACTCAAAATACTAATCTCATCTCAATGGAGGATAGCCTTGTATTGGAATATAATGATATCATCAAACAGGAGGAGACTTTTTGGTTTTAGAAATCTCGTTTTCAATGGCTTTAGTTGGGTGATAGAAATACCAATTTCTTTCATGCCATGACCATTTCATGTTCCAAAAGAAATCAGATTGAATGCCTAAGGATATCTGAGGGGAATTGGATTACGGATGAAGCAGCTCTTCAACTTGAGGTATAGACTTTTTTTAAAAAATTATTCTGTTCGACCGATGATATTTTTATGCCTTTTCCTCCGATTCCCAACCATCCTCTAATTTCAGAGGAGGCGGCTACTGATTTATTAAGGCCTATTACTAAGGTCGAGGTTTTTACTGCTGTTCAATCTATAAAGTCTTACAAAGCTCCAGGCCTTGATGGTTTCCAAACGATTTTTAATAAAAAAATACTGACATATTGTTGGTGAGTGTGTCTTTGAAATGGTGCGAAATGCCTTCTCCACTTATACTTGCCCGGAGAATCTGACAAAAACTTTAGTGGTTCTGATCCCTAAGGAGACTCAACCTATCTCTATGTCTCAATTCCGGCCCATTAGCTTATGCAATGTCAGCTACAAGATTCTTATGAAAATACTTGTTCAGTGCATTCAACCTTTATTGGATAATGTTATTCTTCCAATGCAAGGGGATTTCATCCTAGGCAGAACTGCGGTGGAGCATATTATTCTAGCTAGGGAGGTAGATCACACTATTCGAAAGTCTAAAAAGAAGGATGGTTATCTAGCCTTAAAAATTGACTTGGCTAAAGCTTATGATATAGTTGATTGGAGATTTCTTAATCAGACTCTAATAGATTTTGGTTTTCCCACTCCCATTATCTCTCTTGTTATGTCGTTTGTGACTAATTCCCGACTATCTATCCTTTGGAATGGAGCTCGTTTGCCAACATTCTACCCCAAGTGTGGTTTATGTCAGGGAGACCCACTATTGCCTTACTTGTTCATTCTATATATGGAGAAGCTTTCTCTGCTCATATCTCACCACATTGAATCAAATGATTGGAAGCTTATTAAGTTATCCTGTAATGGCCCCTCGGTCTCTCACCTCTTGTTTGTAGATGACGTGCTTCTATTCACCTATGCGTCCATCTTTCTTATTCTCATATGCTTTGCTTATGCTAAATCGAAGTCCCACGTTTCTAACATTATTTCTTCTATTTGTAATCTAGTTTGCTTTGTTAGATGGTAGTGTTAGTGTAGTTAGACAGATAACAGTTTTTTTTTTAACCAAACTTTTAAAGGTTAGACTTGCTTATTACGCAAGGTAAGCTTTTAGGTTTGGGTTCCTTCAGTGGACAGCAGTAGGTTGTAACCATAGCGGAGAGAGAGAGAGAGGGAGAGGGAGGGGCAATTGTGTTTTCGGAAGCAAGTTTTTTTAACCTCTGCAAAAACGCTTTTCTTACGTTAGAATTTTTGCTCAATCTACGCTTAGGATACCTGTGCCGCCCACTCCCTCTACCTATGTATTCAAAATGGATTAGACTTCTCATCAGTCTTGTCTACCTACCGTTACTGCCTTATGCAAGCCAGCGCGTCCTCCTTATAAGATAAGCTTCTAGTTTTAGTCATAACGTGTTTTTACTATAGATTTTTGTTTACTTCTTTAGAAACTTTTCTCTCCAATCTCATACCATTTTGCCTGCCACTTGCAAAACCCTTTAGAAAAAGCTCTTTACCAGAATGGGTGCCTTTAGTCTCGTTTGCTTTCTCCCTGATTTTACTACAGTCCTCTTTATTAATTGGCTATTTAATTATTTTTAGCATAGTTTATTGCTACTTTTTTGCTATTTTATTATCTATTCATTTGTTAAATATTTTTAGTTCCTTATAGTACTACTATTATTATTATTATTATTATTATTATTATTATTATTATTATTATTATTATTATTATTATTATTATTGACATTTTCTCCCTTTAGAATCCCATAAGCGTGGGTTAATTTCTCTTCCGCTCTCAATCGGTTGGCCTTTTTTTGTCTTTTTTTTCATTTATTTATTTATGTATTGAACTTTCTTAGTATTACTAACGTTGCCTTATGTATTATTTTAGTCTTAATATTATTAGTAGCTTAGTATTATTACTAGTTTATTTTTTAATTATTTTTATGTATTTATTTATTTAATCTTTTAAAATTTTTATTGTCTTTGGGTATTGCTTTACTCTGTATTATTATAAGTATTAATAATATTGTTAGTGGGTATTGTTTTTATTACGAGTATTTTTAGTATTATTATTCTTAGTTTTTTAAAATTTTAGTATATATATATAATTGTTATTTTATTTTTATTTTTAATTCTTTTTAGTGTAGTTGATAATATTATTGCCAGAGTTTTTAGAAGACATAAGGAACGAGTGTAGACACGAAGCAGGAGGGATGTCTTCAATTCGAGGGGTTGGTTCCAGTGCAAGCAGATCGGTGCGTGTAGCATGCCAGGATAACAAAGGAGAGGACGAAATGAGAATCGTCTCTTGAAACATTGGGACCCTAACGGGTAAGTACTTATAATTAGTGGACATTTTAAACAAATATAGGATACAAATAGCCTACATTTAGGAGACAAAGTGGTCAGGAGCTAAAGCAAAGGAGATAGGAGTTTTCAAACTATGGTACACGGGAAATACGTGTAAACAAAATGGTGTCGGTATTCTAGTGGTTAATGAACTTATTAACATAGTGTTGGGGATTATAAGGGCCAATGATAGGATTATGGTGGCTAAAATTGTTTTTACCAATGTAGTTCTCAATGTTGTTTGTGCGTATGCACCTCAAGCGGGTTCAGACGTACAACAAAAATGTTTGTTCTGGGAGGTGCTGGATGGGATGCTGCTACAATTCTCTGATACAGAGCAGATCATCCTTGGAGGTGATTTTAATGGGCATATAGGGGTTGGTACTGATGAATATATAGGAGCTCATGGGGGCTTCGAATACGGCATTAGAAATGATAATGAGATTGCTTTACAAGACATGGTCGTAGCATATGATTTAGTGATAGCTAATTCCCTATTCAAGAAAAACAAAGCACACTTGGTAACTTTTCATAGTAGCACGTCCAAGACACAAATGGATTATCTCATTATCAGGAAAGGTGCCAGATCATGGTGCAAAGATTACAAAGTACTGCCGGCAGTATGCATATCGACTCAACATAAATTGCTAGTTTTGGATTTAGCGATTAAGGGATGAAGGTCACAGTTTTTTACCGCGCATTGTCGTAAAATTAAGGGGTGGAGGCTAAAAAGGGACAAGGTGGAACAATTTAGGACGCAAGTTCAGTCTAATGCACCATGATCTGTGAGTGGAGATGCAAATATGATGTGGAAGGGTGTAGCCTCTGTAGTGCGTGCTACTGCCACAAAATACCTATTGGTATCCAAAGGGGTACCCAAAGGGCAGGGAGGAGGGAGGATGGAAGCTTGGTGGTGGTCAGCCGAGGTCCAGGGAATAGTTAAGGAAAAAGGAGAGCTTTTAAAGATCTTTTAGCTAGTTCAACATAGGCGAAAAGGGAAATTAACAGAGTAAGATATAGATCGGCAGAACAGAAGGCAAAGAAAACTATCGCAGTGATTAGAGGAGAAGCATATGAGACTATATATAGGGATCGCAATGGCTAGAGGAGAAGCATATGAGACTATATATAGGGACTTGGATACGGTAAGGGGAGCACAAAAGATTTTCAAGCTAGCACGAGATAGGGCACGTGGAACGAATGCTTTCACCCAAGTTTTTTGTATATGTGATGAAGCAGGACAAGTACTCACAGAGGCCTAAGCCATAAAGAGGAGATGGCAAAGATACTTTTATGGCCTATATAATGAAGAGATAGTGGGCAACGTAGAGTTAGGCAAACCCTCTGTGACGGGACATGTTCGTAACAGGTGCGCTTAGGTAAGGATCAAGAGGGGTGAAATTACAAAGGTTTTGAGAGGGTTGGGGAGCAAAAGGGCCGTAGGGTCGGACAGGATCACATTAAATGGTTAGTTCAACTATTTAATGTGATCCTAGAGTCAACCAAAATGCCAAATGAATGGAGATTAAGTAGGTTGATGCCCTTATATAAGGCCAAAGGGACATCCAACAATGTTACAACTATAGAGGCATCAAACTTTTAAGTCATACCATGAAGCTGTGGGAGAAGGTAATTGAAGAGAGAATACGAAGAGCTGCTTCTGTATTGGCCAACTAATTTGGATTTATGCTTGGTAGGTCCACGACAGAAGTGATACATCTACTTCGTAGACTCATAGAATGCTATAGGGAACGAAAATGAGATTTGTACATAGTTTTTATTGATTTGGAGAAGGCGTATGACAGAGTTCCTGGAGACCTCTTATGGAGGTGTCTAGAGGCAAAGGGCATTCCTATTACCTATATTAACGTAATTAGAGATATGTAAGAAGGAGCATTGACTAGCATAAGGACAATAGGAGGTGACACAGAAGCGTTTTCTATTAGTGTTGGACTCCACCAAGGATCTACGTTAAGCCCTTTGTTGTTCACATTAGTGTTAGATGAAATTACCAGACATATTCAAGGAGAGGTTTCTTGGTGTATGTTATTTGCAGATGATATTATCCTAGTGGATGAGACAAAGGAGGGGGTCAATTCCAAGTTAGAATGCTGGAGAGATATGTTAGAATCAAAAGGTTTTAAAATGAGTAGGTCTAAGACAAAGTATTTAGAATTCAACGTTTTGGGAAACCAGATGGTACATGAGGTGGCGGTAGCAATTGGTACCAACATCGTACCATAGAGGATGATTTTTAAATATCTTAAGTCTGTCATTCAGAGTGATGGTAATATTGACGTTGATGTAGTACATCATATCAAATCAGGATAGGCCAAATCGAGAAGTGCATCAGGGATTTTATGTGACAGAAAGATTCCTTTAAAACTCAAGGAGAAGTTTTATAAAACAGTGATCCGTCCAACCATGTTATATGAGGCAGAGTGTTCGCCTGCCAAATGTAGGCATATAAGACAGTTACTAGTAGCAGAAATACATATGCTTTGGTAGATGTGTGACATTACCAAGAGAGATAAGGACCGAAACCAAGTGGTGAGAGATAGACTACAGGTAGCTAGCCTTGTCGACAAGTTAAGAGAGATAAGGCTTAGGTAGTATAGACATGTGCATAGGAGGCCCTCTGATGCTCCGGTACGAAGATGTGAGGGAATAACACTTAGTGACTATAAGAGGAGAAGAGGGAGGCCTTACAAGAATTGGCGGGAAGTGATCAAGGAGGATATGTTAGAGTTGACCCTTAATGAGGTAGTAGCTAGTAATAGAAAAGTTTGCCGTGATTGGATAAGGTTAAAGGATTAACCTTTATAGTTAGCCAAAATAGTATAGCGGTTATTAGGTGATTGATGTTTCGCGATGCACATATTAGCACGTAGGAAGTCAAAGCTCTCTCTCCCCCTTTATAAAGGTAAGTATTAGACAAGACTTACGAGCATTAAACTTGGCTTCACAAGACAGGTGTGGGGAGACAGTAGGATGTCATTCTATCAGGGTCTCTGAGGAAGGTCTCGCTACTTATTTGGAGACGAGAAGGGTTGGACTTTATAGCCTATCAGGTACTTGCAGATCTGGACTCCATCAGGTATTTCCCTAGTACTTGTACTTTCATTTATTTATATTTTTATTGTAATTTTAGTTACATGGAAATTTTCCATGCTAGTTTTTACTTTTCTCTATAACTTGCATCATTCTTATATTGTCTCATTTGCATGTGGGTCTACTGAAAACAGCCTCTCTATTGTGTAGGGGTAAGGTTGCGTACTATCAGACCTCCCCAAACCGTCATTGTGGGATTTCGGACTAGGGGATGATGATGATGACATTGAAACAATTTTGTGATTGCTCGGGCATGCAAATAAATGAGCAAAAGTCGAAAACTCTCCAATCTCCTTATGCCTCTCGAAGGCACAAGAATCTCTTGTGGCATCATTTTAATCTCCATTTTACAGGGGACTTGGGGACATACCTGGGCATCCCTCTTCATGGATCTAATAGAAGGAGTGAGTTTAATGTAGTCATTGATAAAATTAAGGCTCGTTTACAAGGGTGGAAAGCACATCTATTAAACAAAGTTGGTAGACTTACCTTAATTCAATCCACTATTTCAACCATACCGTTGTCTACCTTAATTCAAAATGAGTTTGGTTATTGGATCTTTGGTTTCTCGGGTTTCCTTAGTTGTGCTACCAATATGCTGGCAGAGCTTAAGGCTATCTACCATGAAGTGACTTTAGCATGGGAAGGTGGATTCAAAAAGGTCCTAATGGAATCAGACTCATTGGAAGCCATCAGGTTAGTTACCCGAGAATGCCCTCAATCCCATCCTTATTTGATAATTGTTGAGGATATTAAGTTTTATCTAAGAAAAGACTGAGACTGTTCTATTGCCCATACCCCTCAGAAGGGAACCAATGTTCTGATTATCTAGCAAAATTAGGCTCTTCATCTTTACAGCATTGGCATGTGTGGGAGATGCCTATTCCGGGTATTTGACAATTTCTACATAATCATATTTTACTTGTGGCAGTCTTGAGGCCTTTGGCTTCTTTGTTGTATATCCTCTTCACAAAAAAAAACTAATAGAACGTGACTGCCCGAATATTAATTGATTGGCTTTTCATCAAAGGCCTTAAATCTAGTTGGAACTTATGGTGAAGTTATTGGAGCTTGTCTCACTTCAAGAAGCTTATATGTAGCACCCCACTCCCATAAGACACATATCCGACATCCTGCGTGATATCCGAGTCCGTGCCCTGCGAGGTTGGCATGCTAGAACACTCAATCAGTCAAAACTCAGTACAAATTTCTTTTTAAAACCACAACATAATATGCAGAAATCCATAACCAAATCGGGCCCACTTTATTTGCACACTTTTTCAATCATAACAATACAATCAACAGAATTTTCAATAGCCATTTGGGTTCTTTCACAAAAACAAAACACTTTAGTCATAAAGTCTTTACATTACAACATAAATCATATACATCTTTTTACAAAACTT
>JAOQMP010000209.1:20922741-20933685 GCA_027563575.1 Erythroxylum pedicellare
CATAGAAAGTTAAAATGAGAGAATTCTAAAGCTCAGTATCTATAATGGAGTAATATTTTGATGCTTTACCGTACTCAAAGATAATCATAGAAAGTTAAAATGAGAGAATTCTAAAGCTCAGTATCTATAATGGAGTAATATTTTGATGCTTTACCGTACTCACAGATAATCATAGAACGGAATCTACTGCACTAATAAACTCCTCATTGTAATAATCTTATTTATAAAATAATTAAAAAATCCATTTAACCTTGCTTATTATTTTTCATAAATAATAAACCCCGTCATGTTAGCTGAATCTTGTTCAAAAATAACATAACCAACAATAACACTCTCCACACCATTAAGGAGTTTGACTTCAAATAGCGTCCAAGTTATAATTGAGGATCTCTCAATAAACAAGAACTTGTTGTGCACCTTTATTGATATAACAGTTCAGAATTATTTTACAAAAACGACTGGCAATCGCAAATGAGTAAACGTTTTGCCATGATATTTTTTTGAAGTAAGAGACAGAAAACGAGATGCCTTTAGGGGAAGAGAGAGACGATAAGCATCCGCCCAATCTTTTTTCTCCACTACAAAGCGAGGGAACCACTTACATTTGCAAAGCTCAAGTCATCTTTAATAAATTGGACATCATGATACTTGAGGTCATAATTGGTGTTCATGTTGTTTTTGAGCTTATAACAAAATTTTCCTTAAATCTCCTACAAGGGCCTCGCTTCATTTCAACTTAGCATGAACAATACCAACTACCGTACGGCTGAGCCAACCCTACAATAAGGGTAGCGGAGAGCGACTATACGCTACTTCGAAAGGAGTGGCTTTAAGAGTTATATGATAGTTGTCTTATAACAATTTTTATCCTAAGAAATGTCATTTATCTAGGAGTGGCATCAGGCATGGGTGATGAGGCCCAAGGTAGCCGATCTCGACTAGGCTTCGCTCAACCCAACTTTTATTTTTGTTTTTAATTCTAAAAATAAAAAATGAAGCCATTTTTCTTATAACTATTGGCCCATTTTTCACGCTTAAATTTATCCAACAATCACTTATGAAGCAACAATGATTGATTGTCTTTATTTGCCAATCATTTTGAGATTAAATGCAGAAATAAAAGACAATTAATAATGAATAATTTTTTCCAAAATAAAGGGGTAATAATGATGTCACATTTACTAATAATTGTTTGATAATCCATCGAGCTTAAATATATTACAAAGAAAATACGCTCAACTAAGATTGTAAATACTCATAATTGATATTGTTGTATAAGAATGTGCTGGGAGTAAAAAATGAAAATACTTATAAAAGAGATCAATTATAAAATATAATAACGTCCTACCATTAGAAGATGATAAACCATTAAAAAAAATCCATAAAGATATTCGACCAAATTTGAATAAGGAGTGTTTATAATAGTCCCATAAGACGTAAATGTTCTATCTTTTTATACTAGCAAACTTTACAAGTTCTAACCACCTAGTGTTTCATTCCCTCTTAATAAAAACAACAACAACTCTTTAAAGTTTCTTTGGTATCTCTTATGATGCTCAGTATGAATATGGTAAAGATTACAACTTAAGATAATGAAGATTCAGAGGGCAAGTAAACTTTATTTTTATAAAAGATAAGTATATCAAGATAATTCTAATAAGAATCTTCTTTATCTAAAGTAATTTATAGGATCAACTCCTATACTTTTTGGGAATAAGAAATTTCAATACTAACATATAATGGATTGTAGTATTTCATATCTCGATTGTTTTTGTGATAAAGTGTCTGCAAAACATTCTCACATCCCGCATGTTATTTTACTTGAAAGTTACCCAACAAGTTTATTAACCCAATGTTATTATGGAGAAGTGATAAGTTTTTTTTTTTCCAATAGAAATTTAAGATTATAGTGCTATGTATGAATAATGAAACTCTGCCTCCATAAATAAGATTAGTTGTTAGTGTACAATCTTGGCTAACCCAATCAACTCTTTCTCATAATCTGGAAGATGGGAATGAGATGTCCCTATTTCTGTAGAATTGCCCTCATCCCTAAGTTAGAAGCAATAAAAATATGAATAAATTGTTGAAATTTAGAAGCACTGGTGTTTGTCATATTGATTGCTTTAATATATGAAAAACATCTAATGATTGTAGAGTTTATTGAAGAGAATTTTTCTTCAACATAGTATTTAAAATACTTAAAATCTTACATAATCTTTGGCAAACTTTTGGTAATACCCTATAAACCCAAGAAAACTTCGTAAAACTCTTATAGAGGATTGATTTGACCACTAAACTATGGTTGCCACCTAATGAGTTTCTACTTTAACTCCTTGCAATGAAATAACACATCATAAGTATGAAACTTGGATCTATCCAAATAAGCATTTGGACGATTTAAGGAATGATGTTTGTTATCTTAGTATAGAAAAAATAATTTTAAAGATATTGTAAGTGTTTCAAGTTTGACTATAAATTAATATATCATCAAAAAGTAACCAAATAAATTTATGTAGGTATTATTTTAAGACATTATTTGTAACATCTCGTTCTCATACTAAGGGTTAGAATCCTATATTTCTGTAATTGAGAAATAGCAGTAAGAGATTAGAAAAATGCATTTCATGCTCATGCATAATGTTAGCATACACACATGAGAATTTGATTATTACACAAATTACAATGAATTGTTCATGCACTCATTTGATATTTTTCGAGTATAAATGATTGTTTTAATGCAATTATAATGTGAATTATGGATTGTGTGTTTTAAAAATTGAGTTGGAGTTTATAAATAGTGAATAAGAATTTTGGTGAAATATAACAATTTTCTAAAATTTAAGGATATTTTTGGAATAGGAAAAGTGCCAAGTGGCAGAACAATTGATAAATAGTAGTAGAAATAAGAGTCAAATGGCAGTGTAAATTTTTATGAATGACATTAAGATTTAATGACGAGTGTCATCGAAAATTAGGTTAAAAATTGGAGACAAATAGACTAGCTTATTAAAAGACTAAAATGGGACCATAGGAAATTAAAGTGACAAATGTCACTACCACTCACCACTTACTATTTTTTCACCTAAATTAAAGACCATATTGTGGTCTTTCACTTGTCATTTACGACACTTGCTTCTTTTCTTCATTTTGTTCATTTGCTCTTATCTTCTCATTCTTCTCTCCATCTACGAAACTCTTACCACCCTCGTCATGTTGATTTTTGTCTAACTCTTTTACTTTATTTCTTCAAGATTTGTTGTCTTCTCCATCTTCTTACTAAAAGACCTAACCCTTCTACCTTGAATGATGATGATAATTTTGTATGTTGGAGAAGCTAGGGTTAAGTGTGATTTGAAGACATTGAAGCTAAACAAGTAAGTATAAGCGTTACTCTTCTTGATTTGTTGAATGAAGCATGTACGATGATAGTTGGTGATAAAATGATCATGAGGAAATTATATCTTGTTTTTCTATGATTTCTGAACAATACTGTATGATTTAGTGTTGAGATGATTTTGGGTTTAAAATGAGTTTGAAGCTAATGAAAAAGAGTACTATGGTGTCTTGAAATGAGATGTATTAAGGTGATAGTTAGAAATGGAATGAAAGTGGTAATGGAGTAAAACATATGTGCAGAAAATTAATGATGAATGGGTACATGTATATGTTCTTTTTTTGGTTAATGATCAAATATAGATCATGATTTGTTTGTGAATGGTATTGAGTTAAAATTGAGCTGAGAATGAAGAGGAAATGAAGTAGAAAAGATGATCTATGTACAAGATGTGTTAGATGAAAAATGTAGGAGTTAAAAATCTAGAAAAAAAGTGAAAGAAGAATTTTTGGAGTATGATAGTTGTAACGTTTCCACTAGACATGCATCTATATTTTAGCCATATTTTGATTTGTAGACATCAAAATTGGATTATTTTAAGTTTTAATTAAACTAGAGACATATGAGTATATTTTTCATGAAAAAATTGAATTTGAATTTTGTCTTTGAGAGTTTCAAATTTTAGCTTGAAGTCAAGTATTATATACTATCGCAGTTTGGGAGCAGAAGGTCTGTCTTGAGAAGAGCCAGAATGAAGCTTGAAAAAAAAGTGCATGATCATGAAAAAATGGGTCATTAAGTGATACGATCGTGCGCAAGCATGATCGTGACAATTGAGGATCAATTGGAAGTGCACGATCGTGCACAATGAAGGATTAATGTTGTTTGACAGCTTTGAACACCCTTTACTCTTTTGATCATAACTTCTTCTCCGGACCTCCGATTGACTTGAAATTTGAACAAAAAAACTCCTAACAAATTTTTATTTATCTAAAACAAAATTTATGGCCATATGAATTCATTAGGAACAGATTGATTGATGATTTTATCATGAAAATGATGAAGTGTACTGGAATTTCTTAAATGGAATGATTTCACTGAACAATCAGCAGTATTTTAGTCATATCTTTATCTGTAGATATACAAATGAGATGATTTTTAATCTATATTAAACTAAAGAAACATGGATACAAATTTTCTGAAGAAATCTAATTTCATTTCTATCTCTAAGAATTCCAAAATCTGGCTTGAAGTTGAGTATAGAGTATTATTGTAGTTTCATAATAGTCTAAAGTATTTTGACTATAAATTTCAGTATACTGAATCAAATTGTATAATTTTTATGTCATTATAAAATTAAGACATAGAGGAACATTTTTTAAGAAGAAAGTATTGCCTAAATACTTCATTTTGTTTATCTTAATGACCATGAAAAAGTTATCTAAAAATTTAAGAGAAGTTGGAATGATTGATTAATGATGTTATAACTTAGTGAATGAATTGTTGATATCAAAGTACCAATGGCATGAGTATAATGGTAATGAAGTTGTTCATATGATAGTAGTTGTGATTCAAAAGAGAAGAACTATATGTATTAAGTAAAGGTGAATGAGAATTTGATATCATGAGAGCATATACTGCTAGAAAAGAAATGACGAGTAATTGAATTATGATATTAGAATAATCAAGTGCTCTTGAGGTGTAAACCGAAGAATAAGTTAGACACATACGAATGAAAAGGTTTTATTGATCAAAAGACATGATTAAGGAAACATACTCGGAATAGTCAACTTGAGCATGCATTATAAATGACACATATACATATATGTACAATTGAATGTTTATATAATTATGTAATTAATAATATGTGTGCAATGTGCGTATAGCATAATGTTATATGCAGGATAAAATGTCTGCATCCAGAAGTTTCCAAATCATGGAAGCTAATGCTAATCTGGAGCATACTGTGAGTCGACCTGGATGGTCTTGCTTTAAATGGTTGCTCTGTTTAAATTTATGAAATGAGTTATATGCAATGTGAATGTGTTGATTCCAGACATTGAATGTTTGAGGCGTTTAATGTATGAATATCATATTAGAAGTGCTCCTTGTATGTGAATTTAAAGAAATGAGTGATACTCAACTTGATTGTTGAATGTTGGACCAATTTTTGAAGAAATATGTGAATGTCCATATGAATGAAATAAGTGATTCTCAACGTATATGTTAAATGCCGGACTAAGGTCCGATGACAATTATGAATGAGAATGTGATAGTGAATATCACTATATAATATTGAGCACTTTTGAGTGACTGAATAAATTTGATGCATTTCATTACATGAATTCATGAAAGATAAAGGCAGTTGTAATCGGAGTTGTTAGTAAAAAGAGCTTAAAGGTCATAATGTGATAAGAGCCTCTGACTCAATTGTTAATATACCCAGTATCTACAAGGGATATGGGACATTATCTGATACAAGCTTAGTATCCACAAGGGATATGGGCCAGTAAAAAAGCACTCGGTCATATCAATGACAAATGGAAGTCAGTCTCATGAACATTGTATATAAAATTGATACGTATGTTTTGAATGACTAAAATGAACTGTATGACTGCTCTGAATGTGAAACATGAAATAAGTGATCAAAGTGATATGTGATGCTATATGAATATTAGTGAAATGATGTGAATTACCTGATTACATAAACAATATGTGTTATGTGACATAAGTGAGCCATCGAGGATCGTCCACTCACTGAGTTCGCAAAACTAAAGCCAAATTTTGCAATATTTGTCAGGCTTAGAGAAGATCTCCAGTTAGACAAATTGGAGTCTAGCCACTACATTCGACTAAACGATAGAGGTCAGGATCAATTCGCATATGCATTTGTATTTCTTTATTTTTGTATCAAGTTGTGTGTTTTGCAATTATTGTATCATGTGTATTTGATCAATTCTATTTTTGTAATAACTTTCCAAATTGGAAATGTTTGTTAATCAGATTGATGAATGAGCGTAGTAACATTTTTGATTGAAAATGTTTATGAATAAAGTGGGCCCAATTTTTTTATTGATTTCCGAAATATGCATGTGATGTTTTAAAAAATTTGTAACGAGTTTTGATTGTTTTAATATTCGAGCATGCCCCCTTATGGGGTACGTACTCGGACATCACTTACGATGTCAGTTACATGTCCTGTGAGAGTGGGGTGCTACATCATTCATCAATGTTGAAAAGTAAATGAAGTATTGTTGAGGTTGAACAACATGATTAGGAACTCAAAATGCCAATATATTGAAAGGTTGTCTTTTCCACATTATAATTCCTCATTCTAACTTGATACTACCTATATCAAAGGTCTAGCTTCAAAAAGTATTTAGCCCATAAAGTTCTTCTAAGAGTTTGTCGGTCACTAAAATCAAAATTTTTTCCTTCATAGTATTTGTATTGAAGGAATAATAAACAACACAAAACTATGAAGAATCCAATTTCTTAACCAATAAGATAGGAGAAGAAAAAAGGAGATTGATTAGGAAGAATCAACCCTTACTTAAGCACCTCCTCACATTGTCACTCTTTCTCATACTTATAGGCATGCAAATAATGATATTGACTACCAGCAATTGGACCTACCCTTGGTTCAAGATTAATGTGATGGTCACACGATCTATATGGTGGCAACCTTTCTTGTGTTTTGAATAGGTCTTGAAAAAATTAGGAATCTTTTAAGTTCTAAATTTGTCCCTCTCTTCTAATGTTGTTGAAAAAGAAATTAATGGGGGAATAAACTCCAAATTCAGTCCATCTCTATTTTTTAATTCAACTAAATAAATTACATTCACATTGTTGCAAGATCCAATAAATAAACCCACCCTAAAGTTTGCAACCAATTGACTCCAAGCATTACACCATCATCACATAATGACAATAAAAATAAAATAAAATAAAAAGTGTGAAAACCCAATTAAAATATAAGACACTAGTAAACTCTAAGGCTATGCAATTTTTCATCATTTTGCCATTATCACTCACAACTTTATCTTATTTTCATTGGTATCCTTAATTGTTCCAATAACGTTTCATTAGTAAAAATATAAGTTAAACAAGAATCTGTAATTATAAATATAT
This sequence comes from Erythroxylum pedicellare, assembly GCA_027563575.1. Lineage (NCBI taxonomy): Eukaryota > Viridiplantae > Streptophyta > Magnoliopsida > Malpighiales > Erythroxylaceae > Erythroxylum > Erythroxylum pedicellare. The sequence continues at coordinate 20,930,210 of JAOQMP010000209.1, forward strand.
ATTCACTATTGATTTTTTTATTTGCATAGTTTGTAATTTATGCACCTATATCATTGTGTACAAAGGAGATTTCTACTTCTTCATAATCTTCTAATTCAAATTATGGTTCATCAATTCCTTTTAACCAAAAAGGACATTTGCATTGGTATATGACTCATCATAACTATGGTATAGTCTTTTGACTCTTCTTTTCTCTATTTCTATTATATTCAAATGCCTCATATGGGGTAATTTTGGGGTATTGATGTGAATTTACCTATAATTAAAATTATATAGAACTCATGAATAAGTTGGAATCAAATTCAAGAAAACTAAATCATATATATAAAGAAATTAAAACATTGATTATAAGAATCAATAACTAAGTTCATCAAATAATTCAACACCATAAAGAAAGAATTATTTAATAAGTTTAAAGTTCAATGGAGAATAAGGGAAAGAAGCACTCATAAATCTTGATACAAATGTTAAAATTTTACCAAAACTGAAAAGAAATACCTATTATATACTTAAATAAAAGTTAGGATTTCAACTGGCACAATTATATGTAAGGCTGTGTTAGTTAAGAAAATTCTAATGCCAATAAATACAGTCTGGGAATGCATGTGGCTAAGAGTGTGGAACTTTTTATAATTTTTATGAAGTTAGACATATACATGGTTTAGGGCAAGTTCATTTTGGAAACCATAAATCTTTCTATGGCTGGGTAAAGGTGGGCATAGGCTCTAAAATGCCCGTGTTAAAGACCCGTCTTAAAGACCATAACCTAAAACTTAATTTTCTAAAAGGTTACATTAGATAGTACACGACCTTGTTATAGTTTATGTTCATGTTCATGTTCAAGCCTTCTCTAATTTTAGGTTGAATCGAGTTACTAATGGTTGGTCTTATTACTAGTCCAACAAGGCTTCTAATTTAGTTATTGAAGTATTCTTTGAAGCTTGGTCAACATATATGTCCTGAGTTAGCTCATTTAAAGCCTTTTTAACACTTTTACTCTTAGCTCTTAAAACTAGTCTAATAAGCATAATCAATACACTACTTGAAACTTGGATATTTGTGCTTGCATCATTCCCACTCTTTAAAAAAGAATTTAACCTCGAATCATTGCCTAGACCAAAATGCGAAAGATTAATAACATTAATGGTAGCACTAAAGGTCTAGTTTGTAGGAGTTATTATCGATCCTCTTAATGAATTCAAGTGGACTATCACCTTTTGGTTGCAATTTTGATTAGCTCTTGCATTGAAAATTATTCCTTTCTTATATGCATCCAAATACAATCACTGAGTTTAAAGATAACTTGTATTCTACTCTTATTAACTTTGGTTACAGAACACTCATTCTTCTCTTTATTATCTTGGTTTACACATTCATGGAGCTATCTTACTATCTCAACTTTCTTTATTCCATCCAAACTAGCTCTTTCATTAATAGGTAAAGATAACAAATCTTAAGGATTTAGAGGATTAAAACCATAAACAATTTTGAATGAAGAGTAATCAGTAAAGAAATGTGAACTATGGTCATATGTGAACTAAAAAAATGGTAAGTATGCATCTCAATTCTTTAAGTTCTTTTAAATAATAACATGAAGTAACATAGTTAAAGTCCTATTTACCACTTCAATTTGATGGTGAATAGTTATACAAAATAGTAATTTTATTTATAATTTCTCCTAGAAAAATCTTAAATCCTAGTCATTTATTACAGTTTTAGGAATTTCATGTAGTCGCACTACTTCCCTAAATAACAAATTAACAATATTGATCACGTCATCAACTTTATAAAAAGGAATAAAATATGTCATCTTAGAGAACCTATTCACTACTATAAATATAGAATTCTTAACCTTCTTCAACTTAGGTAAACCAACATAAATTCATAAAAATATCATTCAATCCATAAAAATTTACTTATTTAGTTTGACTATTTGCTTAAGGATGACTAATGGAAAAAATAGTTAACTTTATTCCTAATATCTCCTATAAAACTATCTAAAAATAACTAAGAAAACTAGCATCCTAATCACTTATTATACTCTTAAGAACACCGTATAGTTGCATTAGTTCTTTATGGAACCAATAAATAAAACTGACCACATCATTAATTTATCAAAAAGGACAATAAGTGTCATCTTAAAGAACCTATCAACTACCATAAATATAAAATTCTTAACCTTATTTTACGTAGTTAAACTTATCATAAAATATATAGAAATATCCACCTTGTCTTTTGAGATAAGTGAATGACTTAAGGTTGGTAAGTACCACAAATTCTTTAGGCCAGAGGTAATAGTGCCATGTCTCTAATGCCCTCATTAAAGCATATAAATCTTTTTCATAGGCTTAGGTAGTTCAAGGTTGCCGTATTAAGCTTATTTTTTAAATATGCTATTAACCTCTGGTCTTATGTCAAAATAGCTCTAATACCTAATCCTAATACATTACACTCAATCTCAAAAGTTAAAGTGAAGTATGCAATTTAATAAAGGTTTCGAACATAACCTATATTTAATTACATTAAATGTTTTTTCTCTATTCACTAACCTAATGAAACTATATAGATCTCTTATTAACTTTTGTAATTGGTGTAATAATTGTACTAAAATATTTAACAAATCTTTGATAAAAAAATAGATAAAATATGAACACTCCTTATTACAGTTATGGATTTAGGTCTCTGCCATTTTCAAATTAATTTACTTTTTTCTCATTTAAATTTGTAGCTTTTTCACTAACAACATAACCAAGAAAACAATCTTACAAATGTAAAAATTACACTTTTTAAATTTAGCATACAACTTTTTTCCTTAGCATGTTAAGCAAACATCTCAAGTGATAAATATGTTGTTCTAGATATTTGTTATACATATAACTTCATGAAAGTAAATGACTAAAATTTTCCTACATAGACATGCAATGCATGATTCATTAACCTCATGAAATTAATAGGCATGTTCATATTACCAAATAGCATAACTAACCACTCATATAACTTATATTTAGTCCTAAAAGTAGTTTTCATATCACTTCTCTCATCTTAATCTAGTGATTTCCATTTCTTAAATAAATCTTATAAAATATACAATTACCATTTAATTTATCAAGCATATTATTTGACGTAGGGATGAGATGTTGATACTTTACCAATATATTGTTGATGGCTATATAATGAATACTTAGAATTAATGGACTCATATATCCATCAAAATTTTCACTTATGCTTGCAGTTCCTTTTTTTCTTCTAGATTGCTCATATAAATTGGTCAATTGGGAATAAATATCTTCGATACAAAAGATAATTTGATGTTCAATCCATCTAATGGGTGGAAATCCGTTAAAGACGAAGTCAACCAACATATCCTCATACTCTTGCAACAAGGAAACAATAACACTATAAATGTCGAGCTAGAGGAGCTTAGGAAAAAGCTAAAGAGTTTAGAAGAATCCTATCAATTTCTCCTGGAAGAAAAA
>JAOQMP010000209.1:20943675-20966321 GCA_027563575.1 Erythroxylum pedicellare
GTACTTTCTGGGAATTGAAGTGGCAAGGTCCAAGGATGGGATATTTTTGTCACAAAGGAAGTATGTGTTGGACCTACTAGCTAAGAGTGGAATGATTGACTGCTATTCGGCTGACACACCAGTCGAGAAAAATATGAAATTATGTTTAGGTACTGATGGTAATACAAAAGTTGACAAAGAGTGGTATCAAAGACCTGTTGGTAAGTTAATTTATTTGGCATATACTAGACCTGATATAGCATTTGCTGTAAACATTGTAAGCCAATATATGCATGATCCGCGTGAGTCTCATTTGGTTGCTGTGAGAAGAATTCTTCGTTATTTGAAAGGGTGTCCAGGAAGAGGCGTCTTATTTAGTAATCATGGTCACCTCCGAGTAGAGGGCCACACTGATGCAGACTGGGCAGGATGTGTAGATGAAAGGAGGTCCACATCAGGTTACTTTATGTTTGTTGGCAGGAATTTGGTAACTTGGCGTAGTAAGAAGCAATTAGTAGTCTCAAAGTCCAGTGCTGAAGCTGAGTTTAGAGGTATGGCTCTAGGTATATGTGAATTACTATGGATCAAGAAGTTATTGAAAGACATCGGATTTGGGTTGCAAACTCCTATGAAGCTTTTCTGTGATAACAAATCAGCAATTGAGATTGCATTCAACCCAGTTCAACATGATCGGACCAAACACATAGAGATTGATCGATTCTTTATAAAAGAAAAGTTGGAAGATAAGATTATTGAATTGCCATTCGTAAGATCTGATCAACAGCTTGCAGATGTCTTAACAAAAGGAGTGTCTAGACGAGTATTTGAAGAATCTGTGAGCAAGTTAGGCATGACAGATATACATGCACCAACTTGAGGAGGGGTGTTAGGAAATAAAATTAGATTAGATTGATTTGTATATTTAAATACCGTTGACTCTAGCTGTTCCTTTGTTTCTGGATGTACATACGTTATCTTAGGCTAGAATAGTGTGAGTATCCTTATATAAATACATCTATATGCGTTAGGAAATACGTGAGAAAAAAAAAAGATACTTTCTCTTCTCTGTTTCTGGTAATGTCTAGCCCTTTTCAGGATTGTGTGTAACGGACCACCTATGCTTGCATGTATATATTTAGGAAGACCCTAAAGTCCAAGATCTTCACTTGCTTTGTCACAATCTCATTCCATGATGATTCATCAGCCACAATTGCTTAATTGTATTGCTCTACCTTAATTATATGAGACCTCAGTTGTGTATATCCAAGTGGTTTTCTCCGACATTTATTTATGGTCACCTTTTTTCTTGGCTAGTACATACAATATACCCTACACCTCTAATGAATCTATCATAGAAATTAAATATTTTAGTTTGATAGTAAAAAGATATAAAAAATATTTGGATTAAAAGATTCAGTTATTGTTCTTAAAACTTCTAAAATTCATTAAAAAAGAAAAAGATAATTTCTATTCTTCCCTTACATTTTCTATTAATTACAGGCAAATTATGAATGATGTAAATTTAATCCTTTATAAATCATTTTATAGGCTTATGAGATAATAAAAGATCTCAATTAATTAGTTAAAATTTTAAATCTTATCATCAAAATATTCATACACAATAACCCTACCTCTTAATTGCAAAGAAGAGGTCAAAGTAAAATTATAAATATAACTATAAAGTAATAATTAAAAAACACAACCGATTTGTCCGATGTAATCATAAAAACTTTGAACAGTCCAACTTTTTAGTTCAGTTTTCATCTTTTCACTCGACAGATCTGGTTCCAAACTTTATCAGATTTCCTATAAACTAAAAAATGTCATACTTGCTTTGAAGAAGCTAAACAGGGACGAGTATGGGGACATTCTTGGAAGGGTTCAACACGCTAGATCTATTATACTTGCTGCTCAAGAAGTTGTTAACAAAAATCTTGATAATGTTTCTCTTCAACTTGCAGAGAGGTTTGTTAGGCATTGGTTCCTTCAGCTTAGCCGGGATACGGAATCTTTTTATCATCAAAAGATTCTAATGAAATGGATTCAGTTTGGTGATCAAAACACTACTTTTTCCATACACTAATGAAACATAGGAGGCAGCTTAATCGTATTTATTGCTTTAAAACTTCTTCTGGTATTGAACTCCATGAAACTAATGAGATTGTTTATAAGCTCTTAAATTTTTATAAGAGTATGTTGGGTGTTGCGGAGACTTGTTGGAAGTCAGCTGATGCTTTTATATTCAAAGTTGGGCATGTGCTTTCTCCTGAATAACAATTGAAATTGATTGCCCTGTTTCTCCTTCCGAAATCAAGCAAGCTATTTTCTCTATTGATAGAAGTAAAAACTCAGGTCCTGATGGTTTCACTAGTGGTTTCTTCATTGATGCTTGGCAGATTATTGGCCACGACATTATTGTGGCTGCTCAAGAGTTTTTTTTAACTCTAGTAATATGTCTAATTATTTTAGTGGTACTTGTCTTACTTTAATTCCTAAAGTAGACAATCCTAGTTTTGCTTCAAAATTTTGTCCCATTGCATGTTGTACTACTTTTTATAAATACATCTCTAAGGTCCTTTATGAAAGATTGAGATTTGTCTTACCTGAACTTGTTTGTCAGAACCAGGGTGCTTTTGTGGAGAATCACTACAAGAAATCAGTTGTTTACTAACGGACAATACCGTCAGCAAACGACTAATTTCCGTTGGTAACATAAATTACAGACGGAAATCAAAGACGGACAAAATCGTCATTAAAACAACCGTAGCTAAAGTTACCAACAGACATTTTATGTGCTGTTCTGTCGGTAATTTACCAACGACCCACAATATATTACCAACGGGTGATATTCCGTCAGTATAAAGGGCATAACTATCGGTAACATGTAGCAATGAATGCCTTTTTGTCGGTAAACTGAAGGTAATGGATAAGAAACGTCATCGTATTTACCGATGGAATATAAATACCGTCACAAATACACATATAATTTACCAGCGGATTAAATTCTGTCGGTATAATAAGTTTATAAAATTACAGAAGTACGCATATTTACCGATGGTATACATAATATCATCGGTAAATGAATCTACGTTATCGACAGTGTTAGTATTTCAGTCGGTAAAATAGATTGAATTTTCGACGGTATTTTATATTCCGTCGATAATAGGAGGTAAGAAATTTTTGAAAAAAATTTCGGTTTTATGATCTTATTATAAATGCATAATTTTAAGAGTTATCAATTATCTGTGCATAATAAATTAATTGGTGCATGTATATAATTTGTTTAATTAGAAAATTAATTGATAGTATAATGTTCAAAATATTTTAATTGATAATAAAAACATTACAGTGTACATAACTTATATTTGTAATTGAAAACAAATGACAACAACAAGCAAATGTCGTGGTGATCTAAGTTGCTCTGAACTGCTAAGCTTCCCCTTCAACTGTTCCATCTCCTGTCTAAGCTGAGCTATCTACTCCATCTACTCTCTCATCTTAGCCATCTGCTCCATCTCTGCTCTCATCTTAGCCATCTGCCCCATCTCCTCTCTCATCTTAGCTGTCTGCTCCATGTGTTATCTTATCTTAGCCATCTGCTTTATCTGCTCACTCATCTTAGCCACCTGCTCCATCTCCTCTCTCATCTTAGCTATTTGGTTCTTGTGCTCCATTCGTTCATTCACGTTAGCCTCTTTCATGTGAGCTATCTGTTCCATCAATGTGTCCACTGTGGCCCGAAGTCAGTGACTTCATTGCTGTGCGTTGGCCTACCAGATGCTGCTGTACTGGACAAGGAAGAGTGCGAATAACATGTGTTCGCATATGAACCTAGCCCGAATATCCTTTCACGACAGTCCCTACTATCCACAACATCAAGATAAGTCTGAGTCTCATCTACAGGTTGTTCCTCCTAAGACTGTCGCTGAATGGTTTGTTGTATTTGGTCCTATTAGGAAGCAATGTTTACATTAGTAAGGGATTATTGTTAAGAAATTATAAAAATGCATTAATTTCAGATACATTCAGCTCTCTACATCGAGTATTGATGAATGTCACACTGTCATGTTTTTTCGTGTGGGTGTACAAAAATAGCTGAATAGGTGTAGGCTTGATGCCCAATGACTTTTCCTACATGTATAACCTAAATTATTAGATGTGAACTACAATTTATAAAAATTTCGGCAAAGTTTCCTTTATTTTTACGATATTTGCCCCCTGTTGAACAAAGAAAATAACTCAACACAGCCATATATGGCACCAAACATTTATACCATAATCATTATCTATAATACAGCAAAGCAAAATATATACAAAATAAATGTCAAGTTTAGATACTTACAAGTCTACTTGCATGCTCGTGGTGGGTTATTGATCCTCCCCTATGCAATGATGATCATTATATAATCAATGATACAATTCAATTACATTAACTGAAAACTTATATTGGAGTAAAATTCAAAACTAGGCTAATTATTAGCATATACATAATTAGCATACTCATGTTAGTTACATGTCCCTTATAAACATTAAGGCATAGTACTCCTTTAATTAGTGGATTATAATTTTTCATATACTTTGGATCCTAATAATGTCTTATATAAGTTTTATAACAATAAAACTTTTGACTTCTAATTAATGGTTACAACTGATAGTATTCTTATTGTTTATCCTAAGTTGCACTATTTAATTGTTATCACAATAAAAAATATGAATATAAATTTTTTATAAACTCAAAAAATTTCCCGATGACATTTCTTTATAATTCAATTTGTGATGCATCTTTTATGTACGTATAAACTATAAGGATAAGATTAACATCTTTTATGTATGCTAGTATATAATTTTTTGTGTCATTTAAATACCTTCAAAAAAGCTTCAATACATTATCTAATTGATTACTCCATTATAAGAATAAAACTTGCTTCAATACATTATCTAATTGATAATATAAAAGATTATATTAAAATACATGACTTAGGCTAAATCACAATTTATAATGGGTCACAATTCATCTATGTTGTCTTGAAAAAGAATGCCAAATGGGTTCAAAAACTTATAGTATAATCAATAATATAGTATCTATTCCAAAAACATCAACTCTTAGATGCATACATTTCATTGAACACATGGTATGCACATAATTCTCAACCCTAACTATTAACAAAATCACAACATTTTTCGATTATTTACCATCATTTCAATTAGTATACACAACACACCATCAAACAATAATAATAAAACCCAGTATTGGACTAACCCATCGCAACAACGTTCTCTACAATTTCAAAAAAAATTCATCCACGGACAAGTAGAAATCGACAGCAAAAGGAAGTCTGAAGATGGCCATACCTTCACCAATACTGCCGGAGAAGACGACTCCTAACGCCAGAGATGCAGCAGGTCGACGGAGTGAAAATGACAGACCACGACGGACAGGAGAGAGTGACAACCGAAGGAGGAAGAAGGAGAGGAAGTCGTGCCGGAGGTCGGGGGGGAGCTGCTGAGCTATGTTTTAACTTAACCAAAACGACGTTGTTTTGGTTAAGTGTAGAAAGTTATTGAAGTTAATCGAAACGACATCTTTAGGTTTTAAACCAAACGACGTCATTTTGGTTAAGTTAAACAACGTTCTTAATAAAATCAAAACGATGTTGTTTGATTTAAAATCAAACAACGTCGTTTTGGTTAACTAAAATAAAGTTCTTAATTTAACCAAAATGATGTCATTTGATTTTAAATAAAATGACATTGTTTTGGTTAAATTAAATAACCAAATCGACGGTTAACTATGACGACGTCATTTGCGAATAACTAAAACGACGTCATTTTAGTTAACATCAATGCATAAGTCACATACCAAAAATGACGTCATTCGTTGTTTTAGTTAACATCAATGCATAAGTCACGTACCAAAATGATGTCGTTTGGATTTCAATCATACGACGTCGTTTTGATACGTTCAGCTCAACTTCTCCCTTTACAAATAAAATGACGTCATTTTTTTCCATTCAAATATGACGTCATTTTGATATAAACACTAACCTTTGGCAAGACGACATTTTTTCCGACAACAATACCAACAGAATATGTTTCCGTCGCCAAATAATTTCTTTTTTACGACAAAATTAGAGACCGATATAGGAATTCTATAGGAATTTACCGACGATTAATATTACGTCGATATATTTCCGTCGCAAATTTTGTTGCGAATTTTTCCCTCCAAATATAGCGATGGATATTCTTTCCGTCGCTATATTTGTCAACTATACTGACGGAAATATGATTTCCATCGCTAATTTCAAACGATTACATTTTCGTCGCTAAGTTTCCGTTGCTACTCCATAGTTTTCTTATAGTGTATCAATTCGTCGCAATAAGTCTGACATTTTGCGACATTTTATAAAATCATCACTAAATGAAATTTTTTGCAATGATTGACAAGAATCAGGCAAAAATGTGCTACCTTTTGCAATGGCTTAGTAATTTCGTCATCAAATGGCTAGCCTTTCGAATAAAACACTTATTATACTGAAATGCAACTCACTTATTACCTGTAAACATTTGTCTTAACTCTTTGTTCATCAGAATAAAACACTGAAATGATAAGATATTATTTGTCAATCTTAATAACAAAACGACACATATTCCTACTATTTATGAAATCATTTCTCATTAAATTTAAGTCCCATACACGATTGTAAATAAAGTTGGTTGTTTTTTTTTCTTTCTATATAGTCTCATCAATAGTAGGCAAATATCCAACATTTCCTATATTTTCTAATATCAAGTCAATGCAATATGCATCACAAGGAGTTAAATAAAAAGAATTATAACAAATTTACAATCTTCTTCTAACTTCTTATAACCAAAATTATTGTCAGTAATGAATTGAACAATATTTTTCGACAACTTCATTTACAACTTCATCAAATATCTAAAATAGAGTATCAACATTCATAACAAGGTCAAATGTATCAATACACTTTAAAATATTATCCCCTTTATAAAATAAACCAAAAAATTAATAATATGTTTATGTGTTCTATTTGTCTAATCATTACACATGATTAAATACCCAAAAGTAGCCTAAGTCACTTTTCTTTCATCCAAATAAATTTTTATTTCATAAACAGAACTACTTAAAAGTTTACCTCTGTCCTCATTAATTGAAGAAATTTTGTATCCTAGACATAAGAGCAATAACATCTACCATAAGCTAATAATAATAGGCAATAATAAATATTACACCTGAATCGTACCACCATCTAGCTATTATCATATCCACATTATAAGCCATTTTTCTAAGCATTACAAATTAAAGGTTAAGCTCTAAGAGTTGTTCTTGGTACAAACAAATTGATATCTGTCTTCTTCTTTTTTCTAATATCAGGTGCAATACTCCCTTTTTGTTGGGTAATAATATTACCATCTTCAACATCTCTATTATCATCCTAATCATGCACAAAAGAACTTCCACCACTAATTTGGTAATTCAATATTTATCTTCTATCTTTCTGGTTGGGTTATCAAAGCCTCCAAAATAATACTGATTTTCTAAACTTTTATAGTAGTTGTGGAACTAGGTTGAATCCCTAGAGAACTAAACACTAGCTTCTTAATTTCAAGTGATAAAAGTAAATGGGGGCTTTGATTAAATAACTGATTAACTGAAATTAATACAAAAATAAATTAAATCAACTTAATTTAAATATGAAAAAATCAATGTTACCAAACTCTAATTCAAGGGAAAGATCTTATCAAATTGTAACATCAATCATTAGTTCAAAAAGAATATTTTCATGATTCAAGCAGTTAGTCCGAAACATATTAAAATAGCCGTAATAAGTTCAAATTTTCATAAATTAATTGGTTCAAACTCAACATCCAAACCAAAACTTGTCATCTATTAACTGGGTATGATAGCATTCCGTATCAAATAAATGATAGCAATAAGCTTCATGAAAAAGACTAAATCCTAAATTAAATAATCGAGATAGCTGTAACTATTCAATTTAGTTTTCTTGTTTATCATAAGTTAAATATAAAAACCCATAAATAATATATTTGTTACTTATAATAATCCTTCATGACAATTACGAATCACTAAATTCTTAGATAGCGATAGAATAATCAATATTAATTAGTTGAATATCAATCATTTATGAAATATGAGAACTCAAAACAAGAAATACTTGAATTAAAACGTGAATAACAATTGAGAACACAAAACCTCACAAACTTACAACTAGAATATTGAATCCCTTTGAATCAAAACGATTGAATTTAGCCACACGTGGCTTTCACTCCAATAACAAAAATATAAGAAAGATAGAGAATTTTGAAAAACGTAAAAAGAGAGAGCATTTTTCTGTTATGAGGAACGTCGCTTTTATAGGGTTTTCTAATCTATCCTATTCTAACTCTAACTTGTAAAGATGTCTGTCTAAAACATTTAATTTCAAACTCCTACATGAAAGGGATAAGAAGATGTTTCCCAGTTAAACTCCAACTCTTCAAGTGATCAGCCTTATCTACTATGTCAATCTCCTGACTTTATCCCAAATTTGTCATTATCATCAATAGAGTCTCAATTCAATGCAATCTCCACTTTTCATCTCCTATAACAAAACAAACATTAATTTTCATATTTAAGCACCAAAATAAATCTAAAACAAAGGAGATAATATCAAATAATAGAGCAAGATAAGATATTATCAAATTCTCCACACTAAACTTTTGCATGTCCTCAAGCATACATCAAATCAATACATTAATCATCTTCACAAAAACTTCTCATCTCCTTTCATGTCATTCAAAAATATCCAAAAGCTAATTCACATTTAAAGGTTAAGATAAAATAACAATCGAGAGAACAAGCATTCATAGGACACATTGTTAAACATAGCATCTCAGCAATTCCATCAAAACCAAATGAACAAGACTTGACATATTCACAAGGATTTCACTGTATATGCTCAAAGTGTTTAGGGTTCATTAAGCTCTCAAATCAAAACATAGCAAGTTATTTCCATAAGCTTGCTCAAGAATCATATCTTCACTACTAAACAAAATAAACCTAATGTATAAATCAAAGGGAATTAATAAGGGTTGTAACATAGCTCAGGTAAGGTATGACAAAAGGAACTTTTGGCTAAATAAATTGAAGGGAATCATACAAACTTATCCACACAAGTTTGAACTTAAATCAACATTCACTTTATTCAAATAACATCTCTTTCAATCACTTTTTCTTTTCTTTTCTTTTTTCTTTTTCTTTTTTTCTTTTCAACAACAAAAATATCAAAGAGGAGAATTTTTTTGTTTTTTGTTTTGTTTTTTTTACTTCTCCTCCATTCTAAAAAATTCAAAACAATGCAACTTGAATCATCTAATTTACCTTTCACGCGATTAGTCAAAATCCTATGCAAATAGGCTAATATAATTCCTTCAATTTAGGGGTTCAAAATTATTAAGGATATCAACAATAAAAAGGGTCAATTCGGCTTGTAGCAAGGTTATTATGCAAGAAAGAAAGGTTAAGGCTGAAGTAGGTTTTCTAAGGATAAAAAGTGAGATAGATTTGTTTAGGTCAAAAATATGGTTATGCTAAATGCCCCCAGCATCTTTATACACAAATTCATAAAAAATGTGGTCTCAACACGTATTCAAAAGTAAGTTCTAGCATTATGTTTGATAACACGCAACAAAAAGATATATATGAGCACATATTTAATGAATGCCCTTAGGCTCAAAGCTCACATAGGTGTCAAAAAATTACATCAAGTCTTGCACACTCTCATTCAACAAAACCGATGATATACTTGAAATAATTTAATGAAAACACTAATCATGCTTATCTCTCTCACGCATTAGATCTTAAACCAAAACTGTATCCTAACTTAAGAATTATTCATAAAAAACAATCAAAAAATTATAAAGCTATCGTGCAGAATAATTAATACATGAATCAACATATCATGAGTCCAATCAAAGTCACAAAGGTCATCAAAATGAAAACATTCAATCCCCACACCTAGATCATACATTTTCCCTAATATATGAATAAGATACTCATAGCTCAATAAAGATAATCAAAGAAAATAAAGAATTGAGGACTTCCTTGAAGTGTGAGCGTCGGAAAGGATGTGTACTATAGTGTTGGAGGGCATGGAGGTACAACCCTCATGAATTGAAGTAGAGTATCTAAATTTTTCTCCATTTTTGAAATTTTACGTTCCAAACTATCCATTCAAGAATGATAATCCTGTTGGATCTGTGAAGCTGGAAGATAAAAAGTTAGGTGAATTATACTATGCTCCTATTGTGTTAATAATGAAACTTTTTCGGTGCAATTGCGATATGTTCTCCATTTTTTCAATTACACCCATCTTGCTTAAACAAAGTATATCCAATGGTTAGGATATATGCATATCGATGTCAGTCAGATCAAGCAAATTCAAATTAATAGCCAAAAAAGTGAAAAGAGAACTGAGACATAAATATTTGTTTGAAGATAAAACATTTTTAAATTACATCACAAACCAAGCACGTAAATTGACATCGTTTTATTCACCATACACCAAAAAAGGAACAATTCATTCTTAGTACATGTACATCCAGTAGCCTTTCGAATACAATAACTAAAGGCTAAGAAATGTTGCATATAAATCCAGTCCATTTTATTAAGATCACTAGCTTTAGATTGATTGGGATTATAAGGAAAAGGATCAGAAGACATTGTTTTCCACGCTTAAAAAGAGTTGAACTCACCATAGTCTATGACAAATTCTTTATAAAGAATCGAATTAGCATAATCTTCATCTATTAACCCTAAGGCTAAATTGAACTCAGTGACACTTTGTTTAAATTCTACTCCCATTAATCTGTATTGAATCACATTAAGACTACTTAAACTAAAATTGTCCGATTTGTCAAATTTAAAAGTAGTGTAGAACTGTCATGTTAATTCAAAAAAAATAGGACAACTAATCAATGCAAAGCACTTCTAACTCATATCGATATGTAGATCATCAAAATTTTCCTTACTTTCCAATTCTTTTAGGGAAGGATAGTGCATATACTTACCCGCAACAATATGTCAAGTTTTAATAACAGTGTACTGTTGTTTTTGCTCTTTGGTGTTGAAAGTGAGACATCCTTGTAAATCCGACTCAGTAGGTGGTAGAATAGAAGTATTTTTTGCAATTCGTGTAGGCTTCCTTTTGTTATCGATTTCAGAGCTTTTAGCAAATTTAGAATTCATCGATGAATTGCCTTTTGCTGCAGTTTTTGTAGTAGCCTTAAAAAGGCCCATTAAACTAAACAAGATAAACAAAAATTACTTGAAAAAATATTAACAACAACCTAATAATAATTAAAATTAATGTAAAAGCAAGATCAACTATTAGTAATTAATAAGAATGAAAATAAAAAAAGTAATTAAAAATAGAACAATAAAAAAATGATAGGGCATGGGATGTGCTTATGGGATGTGTGGGATTGGGGATATAAGACAGAGATGTGCGTGGATGAGTGGGGTGTTGGTTGTTGGTTGTTGGGTTGTGGCATTGGGAGGATGAATGCATGTGAGGAGGGTTAGTGAGGTTGAGCGGTTATGTGATGCTATGTGAGGGTTGCGTTTTGAGGCAAGTGTGTGTCGTGTGAGTTGCATGGGTTGGGGTTGCTAGTGCATGGGTTGTTGGGTTATGTGTGTGTGTGGAGAGATGGTGAGGCTAAAGAGTTATTAAGGGATGTTAGGTTGTGTAAGGGCGACGTTGATGGAGAGCACTAGTAAGGGTCTCCTGCAAAGAAGAAATAAAAGATTAGGGTCCTTTTTTTAGTTTTAAATTTAAATAAATAGTAATAAAGGGAAAAGGGAAAAAGAAAAAGGAAAAAGAAAAATACTTTTTGTATTTTTAATAAAAATAATTAAATAAAGTAAAAATGGAAATAAAAAATTTACCATTCTTTTTATTTATTTATTATTATTTTTAATTGGAATGTTAGAATATCAATCTAGAATACTAAATCGCATAAGGCGAGATCTGGCCTTATGAGATTTAGTAATCTGGAATTCCGAAATACTAAATAGCATAAGGCAAGGTCTTATCTTATGAGATTTATTGATCTAGAATTTGAAGATCCTTATTCCAGAATACTAAATCACATAAGGCGAGATTTCACTTTATAAGATTTAGTAGTCTGGCTTTTTTTTGCTAATAATTTATGTTTCAAAAACAAACAAATGCATCCTATAAAGAACTAAAACAAAATAAAATGAATCTATCGTATTTTGAGTTGCCTCCCAAAAAGCGCAATTGTTTAACGTCGTTATACTCAACGGCGCGGGTTCTTCTCAAGCTTCTTCATATGATGGAAATTCTAAATCAGTGTTCACCGCATTGGAAACCGTCAGCTCCTCATAGAATGGTTTCAGTCTATGTCCATTAACCTAAAAATCTTTCCAGTCTCTTGCACAATGAGAAAAAATATTAGCAATAACAAATGGACCAAGCGATCTAGAACATAACTTACCTAGCATAAGTTTTAATCGAGAAGTATACAATGACACTTTCTGTCCCACCTCAAATTGTTTCCTCAAGATCATATTATCGTGAAACAATTTGGTTTTCTCTTTGTAAATTTTTGAATTTTCATAAGCATCCAACCTTATTTCCTCTAGCTCTTGTAGTTGCAACTTTCTTTCTTCTCCAGCTTTCGCCAAATTCATGTTGCAACATTGCACCACCCAATAGGCTTTATGTTAAATTTCTATCAGTAAATGGCAAGCTCTACCAAAAAATAATAGATAAGGAGAAATTCCAATTGATGTCTTGTAAGTTGTACGAGATGCCCAAAGAGCATCATCAATCGTAAACTCAAATCTTTTCGACTAGGATTCACAGTCTTTTCTAAGATGGATTTCACCTCTCTATTTGATACTTCTTGATGGAGGTCCATCAAGCCAAGCATTAGAAGACGTTACTAATATATGCTTAAATCCAACAAGTAGTGATGAAGAAGGCATGATCGAAGAAGAAAAACTTGAAGAAAAGCCCAATCTTATTTTGAAGCTGAAATTCTTGTTAAAGCCCTTTGGAATTTGCCAGGCCTTGATTTATGAAGCCCAAAACCAACCATTTGAAGGAGTTATTTCAAACAACAAAGGGAGTCTTTGCTGTTTACTTTGGTAGGGTTTTGCAGCCTAAAAGGAATCTTAAGCCCAACTAAAGTGATGAGAAGAATAAGAGCCTTTAATTGCTCATTTACTTTCCTTTTATGCATTGATCTATTTTCCTTTAAGAGACCTTTTATTTGCAGCCTTTATAATAGTAGTTATGAAGGTTTTATTTCCTTATTGATGATATTTAATGGTAGTATTATGGGCTGATGAGAAACCAAATTTGTGGTTATCCATCAAGACCCTTAGTTTGCCTTACATGTCTTTATATATGCATTTGTAATCTCTCTAAGATGGATGAATATGCATCAAAATTTAAGAGAGAATTTTCTTTTGCAATTTATTATCTTTCCTTGGGTTTTGTTAGTTTCCAAAAACTAATAGGGTTTTGTTTGCTTCCAAAAACACTCATCTTTTTCATTCATTTTCTTATTCAATTCCATTGCCACACCTTTTCAGACATAGCCAAACTAAATCAATCTTAACTTCTAAACTATTGATCCAATTGAAAAACTTACTTCATCAATGTTGTAGTTCACTTCTTGAACTTCAATTTAGACTCAAGAAACACCTGAAAATGCCCATCCGTTTGCCCAGAAATGCACTTTGATATCACCTAACTATTCAGCCCACAGTTTCAGCACTTTCCTAATCCAAAACCTATCTATCAAGAAAATTCATAACTTTTTTTATAGAAATCAGATTGCCACGATTCCTTCACCAAAGTTGTAGCCCACATCCTATTCTACAATTTTGATTAAGAATCACCTCTAAATTCCAAGTCATTTGTCCAGAATTTTCCTTACAATCTGCTTATTTGTTTGTACTCGGGAAATTCCAATTTATACAAAACTTCAACCATACCTAAACACCATAACCATCACTTCCAACCACCTTAAACCACCACACTCCATCACTTCTACTTGTCCATTCATTTACGAATGGTAAGCGGTGGCTACTCGATGATGCTCTCCATACTTTCTAAATAGCATTACCACACCTTTATTGCAAAAATGACTTGATCACTAATGTTAAGAGCTCTTTCTCAGTTGTAGAATAATTGCATTGCACAGCATCCAATGTTCTAGAGGCATAGAAGATAAAGTGACTTCTTGTCTCAATCTTTTGGCCTAAAATAGCTCCCACTGCATAGTTGCTAGAATCGCACATGATCTCGAACGAAAGATCCCAATTTGGTGGCTAAATAATAGGCATACTTGTTAGTAGTGCCTTGAGTTTGTCAAAAGCTTCCTTACAGTCTTTCCCAAAGTCAAATGGAATGCCTTTTTGTAGCAACTTTAATAAAAGTATTTCAATCTTGGAAAAATCTTTAATGAACCTGTGGTAAAATCCTTCATGTCCAAGAAAATATCAAACTTCCCTAACATTTATAGGGTAAGGTAAGTTCACTATTAAATCTATTTTAGCTTTATTAACTTTTATGCCCTTAGATGAAATCACATGTACTAAAACAATGCCTTGATCTACCATAAAATGACATTTTTTATAATTTAAGACCAAAATTTTCTCAATGCATCATTTAAGAACCTTAGATAAATGATTCAAACAATCATCAAATGAATCTCCATAAACTGTGAAATCATCCATAAATACTTCAATGCAATTCTCAATATACTCATCATACATCTTTGGAAAGTACCTAGAGCATTACAGAGACCAAATGGCTTTCGCTTAAAAGTATACATTCCAAAGGAACACGTGAATGTAGTATTTTCTTAATCCTTTTGAGCAATTGTTATTTGATAGTAACCCGAAAAACCATCCAAAAAGTATAAACATGATTTACCAGTAAGACTTTTTAACATTTGACCCACAAAGGGTAACGGAAAATGATCCTTTTTAGTAGCTAAATTAAGCTTTCTAAAGTCTATGGACATTCGCCACCTATTTTGTACCCTCATTGGTACCAATTCATCATTTTAGTTTCGTATCACTGTCATTCCAATTTTCTTGGGCATAACATGCACTAGACTTACCTATTTTTTGTTTGAGATTAGATAAATTATACATACATCCAAAAGTTTTTAAAAAATTTACATTACCACATCCTTCATTGTTGGATTGAGTCATCTTTAGGTTCCTGTTTTGGTTTAGCATTCTCATCTAAAAGAATCATGTACATGTAAATTACCGGGCAGATTCTTTTTATGTCTGCTAAAGTCCAACCAATTGCAATTTTGTATTCTTTAAGTAATGTCACCAATTTTTCCTCTTGACCTTCAATCAACCTTTTTGAAATGATCGCTAGTAGTGACTCTCCATCACCCAAATAGACATATTTAAGGTGATCAAGTAGGACTTTCAATTCGATCTTCAGAGTCTACAAAACAAAAGGTAGCATTTTCTTGTGATTTATAGTAAGTTGAATATTTAACATTTTCGAATCTATTCCAATTGCTAATATCAACTCTATAACTTCACAAGTTTCGTCAATTTGCTCATTCACTTCCAATTTGGCCTTAAACTCCAGCTCATCTTCAATATTTTCTTCATTAAACATATCTTGCACAAATGAATCCACATCAACTTTCATCTTAGCCGTCTTCATAAATGACCTACCCAATTGAATTGAAGTCGAATGTTCCACACTATCTCCATCCATTTTCAAGATGTAAAAAACTGTTAACTTGGACTAAAACATCCTCAATAACTCCAATAAGATGCACATACGAACGATCAGATAGTTGGATTATCATATTAGTTTCTTGCAAAGAATTCAGATTCAAAGCTCAATAAATTATGGCATGACATTAATAGATGCAGCATGACACGCTCAATTTTTCTATTACCAATAACACATGGAAGTGTAATCATACCTAGATTTTTGTATTTTTTTTAGTAATTTCCTATTTATCACATCTGATACATTCTTACCCAAAATTATTATCTCCTTATTTGTAACAGCTCAGACCACCCGAACACAGATATTGTATGTTTTAGGTTGCCCCTAGGGCCAAGGATGGATCTAGAAAGTTTTTTTTAGTAGGGGCAAAATTTTAATGGGAGCAAAATTTTATTCTTTTATGGGATTAAAACTTAAAATAATAATTTTTATATAAAATGTTTTGGAGGTAGTGGGGGTAACTGCCCCCACTTGCCCCCAATGTGGATCCGTCTATGCCTAGGGCCAAACCTCTCACAGTTTTGCTCTTCCCACCTTTGGAAAAATGTGTCTAGTGAGGGAGAGGTATCCATACTCTTATAAGGCATACTTCGTTTTCATCTCCAAACTAATGTGGGATCTCACACTCTCCACCCCCTAGGGGTAACCTAAAGCAAACAATGATACCAGTTTGTAATAGCCTAGACCACCCGCCCACAAATATTGTCCCCTTTGGATTATCCCTAAGGCCAAACCCTTCACGATGTTGCTCTTCCCACCCTTGGAAAAACGCATCTTAGGGGGAGACGTATCCATATCCTTATAAGGTATACTTCATTCTCCTCTCCAATCGATATGGGATCCAACAATTCATCCTTAAGGCCCAGTCCCTTTTGGGCCCAACATCCCACGCTGGCACAACGGTTCGGAAACTAGCTTTGATACCATTTGTAACAGCCTAGACCACCCGCCCACATATATTGTCCGCTTTGGATTTCCCCTAGGACCAAGACTCTCACGCTTTTGCTCTTCCCACCCTTGGGAAAATGTGTCTTAATACCATTATAAGGCGTACTTCCTTCTCCTCTCCAATCGATGTGGGATCTCACACTCTAGAGAACGAAATACGCCTTATAAGGATATGGATACCTCTCCCCCTAAGATGTGTTTTCCCAAGGGTGGAAAGAGAAAAACCATGAGGGGTTTGACCCTATGGGCAACCTAATGTGGACAACATCTGTAAGCGGGTGGTCTAGGCTGTTACAAATAGTATCAGAGTTGGTACCTGAACTGTTGTGCCAGCTAGGCTAGGTCCTAAGGGGGTTTAGAGTGTGAGATCCCACATAAGTTGGAGAGGAGAACGAGGTACGCGTTATAAAGCTATGGATACCTCTCCCCCTCAGACGCGTTTTCTCAAAGGTGGGAAGAGCAAAATTATGAGGGTCTTAACCCTAAGGACAACCTAAAGTAGACAATATATGTGGGCAGATGGTCTGGGCTATTACAAATGGTATCAGAGCCGATACTCGAACTGTTGTGTCAGCTAAGCTAGGCCCTAAGGGGGTGGAGAGTGTAAGATCCCACATCGGTTGAAGAGGAGAACGAAGTATGCCTTATAAGGGTATGGATACCTCTCCCCCTCAAACACGTTTTCCCAAGGGTAGGAAGAGCAAAACTGTGAGGGGATTAGCCTGAGGGGCAACCAAAGCAGACAATATATGTGGGTGGATGATTTGAGCTGTTACAAATGGTAGCAGAGCTAGTTCCTGACCTAATGTGCTAGCGTAAGACATTGGGCCCTAAAGGGGGTGGATTATAAGATCCCACATCGGTTAGAAAGGAGAACGAAGTATATCCTATAAGGGTATAGATACCTCTCCCCCTAAGACACATTTTTCCAAGGGTGGGAAGAGGAAAAATATGAGATGTTTGACCCTAAGGGCAACCCAATGCGGATAATATCTGTAAGCGGGTGGTCTGGACTATTACAAATGGTATCAAAGCCGGTACCTGAACCGTTATGCCAACTAGGCTGGGCCCTAAGGGGGTAAAGAGTGTGAGATCTCACATCGTTTGAAGAGGAGAACGAAGTATGCCTTATAAGGATATGGATACCTCTCCCCCTAAAATGCACTTTCTCAAGGGTGGGAAGAGCAAAACCATGAGCATCTTATCCCTAGGGACAACCTAAAGCAGACAATATCTGTGGAAGGGTAGTTTAGGTTGTTACAAATGGTATTAGAGTCGGTACCCAAATCGTTGTACCAACTAGGTTGGGCCCTAAGAGGGGTGGAGTGTGTGAGATCCCACATCGGTTGGAGAGAAGAACGAAGTACGCCTTATAATGGTATGGATACCTCTCCCCTACAAGACACCTTTTTCCAAAGGTGGGAAGAGCAAAATCGTAAGGGGTTTGGCCTTATGGGCAACCCAAAGCAGACAATATCTGTGGGCGGGTGGTCTGGGCTGTTACAAATGGTATCAAAGTTGGTACTCGAACTGTTGTGCCAACTAGGCTGGGTCCTGAAAGAGGGTTGGGCCCTAAGGGGGTGTAGAGTGTGAGATCCCATATCAATTAGAGAGGGGAACGAAGTATATCTTATAAGGGTATGAATACCTTTCCCCCTCAGACATGTTTTTCCAAGGGTGGAAAGAACAAAACTATGAGGGGTTTGGCCCGAGGGACAATCCAAAGTGGACAATATCTGTGGGTAGATGGTTTGGGCTATTACATTATCCTTCAGCTTCCTTTTATTTGTGCAAAACTCCTTTAATAATTGTGCACATTTTGAAACTTGCTTGATGGCTTCAAAAAATGGTGTATTGATTTCCACCTTTTTGAAAGTTTCTAAGATCTCTCTTTTATATTAATCATCTTTTGGTTTAGCCAACCTGCTAGGAAAAGGAGGTAAACGTGCATTAATTGATATTGATGAAGATGAATCATTTTTACCTTTGTTGATTCTTGAGTTGGAAGTTCTTCCTTCTTTTCTCCATCATCGTGCTTTTTTTCCTCCATTGGTAAAGAAATTCTAGATTGAATTTCCTTACCACTTCTCAAAGTCATTGCACTCACATTCTCCTTAGGGTTCACCATCGTTTAGGAAGGTAATTTCTCTTATGCTTATGCTTCTAATTTACTTACCAAGGTGGCTAACTGAGTTATCTTATTCCCTAAGTTTTGAAGGCTTGCCCTTATTTCCTATTGAAATTGTTGAGTATTATTAGCAAGCGCCTTAATAGTTTCATCTAAAGACATACCTGAATTTAAAGATTGAGGTTGAGCATATGTAGGAGCTTGAGGTTGTTTAGAAGTGTGAGGTTGATATCGTTGTTGACCTCTTTGATTTCCATAGCTTAAGTTTGGATGATCCCTCCATCCTGTACTGTAGTAATTAGAATAAGGGTCATACTTTCATTGAGTTTAACCAGCAAAGCCTCCTATTTCGTTAGCTTCTTAAAGAGAGTCTTATTGTAATGTAGAGCATATATCCATAGGATGTCTAAAAAATGAGCATATTTCACACACTTTTGCCGATTGCAATTTAACTACATCCATTTAACGAACTAGAGAGGTTAAATAAGATATTTTATCCTCAAGATGCGTGTTACTTACCTCATTCACACACTTAATAGGTCCATCCATCTTTATCCTAAACTGCTGAGAATTTTCAGCCACAACTGATATCAATTGTTTGGCTACCTCAAATGTTTTGTTTATCGAAGCCCCTCCACTAGCTGCATCAACCATACTTTGATCCGTTGGCAATAGTCCTTCATAAAAGTATTGAATTTGAAGTTGATCTGGAATTGATGATGTGTACAGCTGGTATATAGCTCCTTATACCTTTCCCAATATTCATATAATGTTTCTCTTGTAATTTTTCTTATCCCACATATCTCCTTATGATATTCGTTGCTCTTGATGCAGGAAAGAACTTCTCTAAAAATATTATTTTCATCTCGTTCCATATTGTTTCTGAGCCAGGTAGAAGATAATATAGTCAATCCTTTGCCTTATCTTTTAAAGAGAATAGAAAGGCCCTGAGATTAATTTGTTCTTCTGTCACCCCTTATGGCTTCATTCAAGAATAGACAACATGAAATTCTTTCAGGTGTTTATATGGATCTTCACTTGTAAGACCACAAAAAATAAGCAATAAGTGAATCAAACCAGATTTTAAATCGAAATCTACCTCAACATCTAGAAATTGAATGATTAAAGGTTGTTATTCAAATTCGATGCCACTAACTACCTCAATGTTCTCGAGTTGAGATTTGCTATTTTTTCATCCGCTTCTAAAAAATTAGAGTCTTCGCCAATTGTTAGATCTACTTCAACTTTCACGTCTAAAGGTGAATGAATGCTTCCTTGCTTAGTCTCTTTTCTCAAACGATGCACTGTCTTCTTAATTTCTGGATTATATTGCAATTTACCTATATAAGAAGCACGAGTCATACAAGACAAGAGATTAGCAGTAACTGTAAAAATAAAAATGCAAAGAAACTAAAAATAGTTCCCTAACAGTGGCGCCAAATTTTGGTCGGGTTATCTAAGCTCTCAAAATAATATCAAATTCTCCAAACTTCTATAGTAGTTATGGAACCAAGTCGAATCCTTAGAGAAATGAACACTAGTTTCTTAATTTCAAGCAATAAAATTAAATGATGAGTTTTTTATTAAATAACTGATTAACTGAAATTAATACAAAAACAAATTAAATCAACTGAATTTAAATATGAGAAAGTCAAGGTTACCAAACTCCGATTCAAGGGAAAGATTCATCTAATTTAACATTGATCATTGATCTAAAAAAATTGTTTTTACAATTCAAGCAGTTAGTCCAAAATATAATATGATAGTCGTAATAAGTCTCAAATTTTCCTAAATTAATTAGTTCAAACTTAGCACAAACCAAAACCTAGCATCTATTGACTGAGTGTGATAACATTCCATATCAAATAAATGATAACAATAAGCTCCCCGTGAAAAAGACTAAACCCTAAATTAAATAATCGAGATAGCTACCACTATTTAATTTAGTTTTCTTGTTTATCATAAGTTAAATATGGAAATCCATAAATATCATATTTGCTACTTGTACCAATCCCTCATGACAATTACGGATCACTGAATACCTAGATAGCGATAGAATAATCAATATTAAATTAAATTGTCAAATTAATCGAATATCAATCATTCATGAAATATGAGAACTTAAAACAAAAAATACTTGAATTAAAACGTGAATAAAAGTTTGAAACACAAAACCTCACAAAGTTACAATCAAAGTATGGAATTTCCTTGAATCAAAAAGATGAGTTTAGTCACAAATGACTTTCGCTCCAATAATAAAAATAGAAGAAATACTAAGAATTGCTAAAAATGTAAAAAGAGATAACCTTTTTCTGTTATGAGAAACATCCCTTTTATATGGTTTTCTAATCTAATCCTAATCTAACTCCAACTTGTAAAGATGTCTATCTAAAATGAATTCAAAATCAAACTTCTTCATGATAAGGATAAGGCGAAGTCTTCTAGTCGAATTCCAACTCTTCAAGTAATTAGCCTTATCCACTGCATCAATCTCTTCACTTGATCCAAAATTTGTAATTATCATCAATACAGTCCTAATTTGATGCAATCTCAACTTTTCATCTCCTAAAACAAAACAAACATTAATTTTATCATTTAAGCACAAAAATAAATTCAAAACAAAGGAGATAACGGCAAATAATTAGTCAAGATGAGATCTTATCAAATTCTCCCACACCGGACTCATAATTGTCCTCAAGCATACATCAATTCAATACATTAATCATCTTCACAATAAACTCTCATCTCCTTTCATGTCATATAAAAATATCCAAAAGCTAATTAACATTTAGGGTTTAAGATAAAATAACAATCAAGAGAATGAGCATTCATTGGATACATAGTTAAAACATAACATCTCATTAATTCCATCAAAATTAAATGAACAAGCCTCGAAACCCTCATAAGGATCCCACGTTCTACGCTCAAAGTGTTTAGAGTTCATTAACCTCTCAAATCAAAACATAGCGAGTTATTTCCCTAAGCTTGCTTAAGAATCATATCTCCACCACTAAACAAAATGAACCTAATGTATAAATCAAAGGGACTTTATAAGGGTTATAGCTTGGCTTAGGTAAGGTATGACAAAAGAAACTTTTTGGCTAAATAAATTGAAGGGAATCATACAAACTTATCCCCACAAGTTTCAACTTAAATCAAAATTCACTTGGTTCAAATGACATTTCTTTCACTCACTTTGTCTTTTCTTTTCTTTTCGTCTTTTTTTCTTTTTTTAAAACAAAAATATCAAAGAGGAGATTTCGTTTTTTTTGTTTGTTTTTTTTACTTCTCCACCATTTTATAAAAAAATCAAAACTTGAATCATCTAATAAACTTTTCATGGAAATAGTCAAAATTATATGCAAATAATCTTGATACAATTCCTTCAATTTAAGGGTTCAAAAATTTTAAGAATATCAACAACAAAAAGAGTAAATTTGGCTTGTAACAAGGTTATTATGCAAGAAAGGAAGGGTAAGGCTCAAATTATTTTTCGAGGGATAAACATTAAAGTAGGCTTGTTTAAGTCACAATTGGTTATCCTAAATGCCCTCATCATTTTTATATACAAATTCATAAAAAAATGTGGTCTTAACATGTATTCAAAAGCAAGTTCTAGCATAGACAAGCTATGTTTGATAACACACAACAAAAGATATATATGATGTTACACCCACATATCCCCTGGAAGGATATGTGGATGCCATACAAGACAGTACAAACAAACCAAAACATTTCACACATGCATTTAAGTATCATTGTTA
>JAOQMP010000209.1:21001524-21011818 GCA_027563575.1 Erythroxylum pedicellare
AAAGTAGAGAGGAACATTCTGAGCATTTAAAGTTGGTCTTATAGATAATAAGAGAGAAGCAATTATATGCTAAGTTCAGTAAATGTGAATTTTGGTTTGATCAAGTGGTGTTCTTGAGTCATATAGTATCTAGACAGGGCATCTAGGTAGACTAAAAGAAAGTTAAGGTAGTGATAAAGTGGGAAGCACCTAGAAATGTGTATGAGATTTGGAGTTTTCTTGGGTTAGCAGTTATGAGATTTGGAGTTTTCTTGGGTTAATAGGTTATTACAGGAGGTTTATCAAGGGGTTTTCATTGATCTCAACCCCTTTGACTAAGCTTCTAAGAAAGAATGTACCTTTTTTATGGACTGATGAGTGTCAGAGGAGTTTTGAGGAGTTGAAACATCGATTAACTATGGCACCTGTGTTAGCTATACCATCTAGATTTGGAGGATATGTTGCATATACTGATGCTTCACACTAGGGATTAGGATGTGTTTTGATGTAGTATAGTAACGTGATTGCATAAGCTTCAAGATAGTTAAGATCTCATGAGTTCAATTACCCAGTTAATGATTTAGAACTTGCTGCAGTGGTGTTTGCTTTAAAAATTTGGAGACGTTATTAATATAGTGATACATTTCAGATATGTACAGATCATAGAAGTTTGAGATATTTATTGTGTCAAAAAGACCTGAATATGAGACAAAGAAGGTGGATTGAGTTGCTTAAACATTATGATTGCACGATTGAATACCATCTAGGTAAAGCTAATGTTGTAGCTGATGCATTAAGTAGGAAATCTAATAACAGTGTGGCACAAATTCAAATATCGAGGTTACCAAACCTAGTTCAACTGAGAGCCTTGAATATTGAGCTAAGTTTGGGGCAGAATGAAGCATTTTTTTGCTACGTTGAAGCTTATACAGTATTGCATGAAAGGATCAGGAAAGCTCAAAGCAAAAACCCAAAATTAATGAAGATTATAGAGAAGTTAAAACATAATTCTAGTTATAAGTTTAAGTTGAGAGATAATATATTGTGGTTAAAGTAGAGAATATGTGTACCAAATGTTGATGGTATAAGAGTAGAAAATTTGAAGGAAGCACACATAGCAGCCTATACTATGCATCCTGGTACTACCAAGATGTACAATACTCTGAAACAACATTTTTGGTGGCTAAGGATGAAGTGGCAGGTGGCTATGTATATTGCAAGGTGTTAGACATGCCAATAGATTAAGGCAAAGCATTAGGCTCCAGTTGGAAAGTTACAATCATTACTTATTCCCAAGTGGAAATGGGAGAGAATTATAATGGAATTTATTATGATCTTGTAGAGGACTTCAAGACAACATGATACCATTAGCTCATTTTTTACCTATTAGAGAAAATAACACACTGGACTAGTTAGCTCAAAGATATGTTAATGAGATAGTAGGTTACATGGAGTTCCAATATCTATTGTATCAGACTGGGATCCTAGATTTACTTCTAGATTTTAGGGCAATTTATAGTCAGCAATGGTTACAAAGTTGAACTTTAGTACAACATTTCATCCTCAGACAGACGGACAGAGTGAAAGGACTATTCAGACTATTGAGGATACACTTAGAGCTTGTCTTTTAGAGTTTTAAGGAGTAGGGATGAATATGTAGCTCTCATTGAATTTGTATACAACAATCATTATAACGGTAGTATTGGTAAGGCTCCATATGAGGTGCTATATGGTAGAAAATATCGATCACCTTTGTATTAGGATGAAAAGGGCCTAGGGATTGTTAAAGGCCCAGAGTTGATTCAAGATACCGTTGATAAAGTAAAATTGATCCATAGTAAGATTAAGACAGCTCAAGACAGGCAAAAGAGTTATGCAAATATAGAGTATCAAGTGGGAGATTAGGTGTTTTTTAGAGTGTTTCCTTGGCACAAAGTTCTAAGGTTTGGTAAAAAGGAAAAGTTGAGCCCTAGATACATTGGTCCTGATGAGATTACTGAGAGAGTAGGACCATTAGCTTATAAATTATCATTACCGTAAGAAATGTCTCATATTCACAATATATTTCATGTTAGTATGCTCAGGAGATATCGATCAGATCCAACACATGTATTACTAGCACAGGGGCTTGAGATTGCAATGAATTTGAGTTATATTGAGAATTAATAAAAATAATTGGATACTAGAAGAAACAGTTGAGAAATCATGTAATTCCTTTTTTTAAGTCCTTTGGAGGAATCATTCAAGAGAAGAAGCTACATGGGAGACTAAGGAATACATAAGGAAACAATAACCCCATCTATTTGGTCAATCAGGTAAGAATTACGAGGACATAATTTCTTAAGGGGAGAATTGTAATAGCTGGTTTCCAAAACTTACTGACGATTAGAATTTTAGACTTTTAAGTTATATCATTTTAAATTTATGAGGTGCATTTCATTCACATGCATAACATGAGCACATACACAAATGAATGTTGATTTAGAAAACATTGCAAAGATAGTATATGCACTTAATAGACATATTCTGGGGTATGAAAGGTTCAAAATGATTATGATATGATTGTGTATTGTTTATGTCTTGAATTTTGGTTTGATGGATTATAATTAGTAATTTGGAGTTAATTGTTACAATTGGAAGAGTGATGAATTAAAATGTACATTTAGTCTAGGAAAAATGTCAAGTGATAAGATAAGTTGACACATGAAAAATTAGGATCACTAAGCTTATAAAATGAGTGACATTTGGCATAGAAAATTAAGTGATTAATGGCAGTAGTGATTGAGTGACAAATGGCCTAAGATTTTGATGACATTTGGCAGCCACATAAGTGGACATTTAGCTTATCTCCTTGGATAATATGTGTCTATTTAAAATAAGGACACCTTGTACCAAAAGGCTTAAGCAAATGCAGAGTCACTCATCTTTCCTAAAGTTTCTGCTGCATACTTTCTTCTCCTTTCCTCTCACCATCGAAACAGACGCACGTTCATATCTCTGTCCTTTGCCTACGTTTATGTTCAATTACCACCAAAATCCACGCTTTTACCCTTTATAAAGATAGTTATAGAACATGATCATTGTTGTAATTACTGCTATCTTTTGATCTTTGCTGGAAACTATTCTACTTCTACCTTATTCTTAGAATTGTGTTTGCATGCATGGAAGGCTAGGTTAGCTTGATAATTGAGGAGGCAATTAAGCTGATCAAGTAAGTGAAAGACTGATCTCTTGTGATATACATTAATAGAACTTAATGATGACTGAATTGGAGATGGATTGATTATGATATTAGAGTGAAATGAATGCTAGAAAATGATGCATGAATGATAGTTTCTGTTCTGTCTTTTGCATGCATGAAAGACAATAGTTTATAAGCTACCAAATGAATGATTTTGAGTTAGAATTGGAGATGAATTTGATGAGAAATTTAATTATAATTAAGTTATAATTACTGGACTATTATGAAGGTGTTTAAATCAGGAAAATTGAGGGAAATTGGATAGTGCACTTCGCGGCACTCATCCCGCGATCATAGCCAAAGCTTTGAAATGATAATTTCGGTTTTGTGAATTTGTTGAACCAAATAAGGATAAATCACTCTACATTGGTGTATTTAGACTTGATTAAGGCTTGAAATGAACCTAGATTGTTACTTGATTAATTGGTTAAGGATTCTATAAGTTTAGGTTGTTAATTGATGTCATTATTTAATGAATGGATTGTCTTGATATCAATGTATTTAAATCTGGAAACTTTAAGTTGTTAAAGGAATAAAGGTGTTCTTATGAATGCAAATATGATCCAAAGGATATGAGTAAGGTGTATTAGGTATGAATAAATGAGAATTGGGAAATTGTCTAAATGTATATTACTAGAAAAGGTTGATGAATGTATGATTGATGAATTTAAAGTAATCAAACTTACTCAAGGTATAAGCCTAAATGCAAAGTGGTAATATACAAGCTATAATAATTGAATGGTCAAGAATTGTGAATAAGAATACATACCCAAAAAGGTCAATTGAGCATGCATTAAACATGAAACAAATACATGTGCATGATTGTATATTCATATGATTGAAAAAATTAGTGATTGTGAACTATGTGTGTATTGCTTAACTATAGACGGACAAGTTGATTGCCAACACCCAGACATTGTTGGATCATCAAGGCAATAGTTTTTCTAGAGTGTACTGTGAGTTAACCTAAATGTGTAAACTCAATTATATGTGCTTCTATTGAATTATATTTGGAATGTGGAATGTATGAACAATTGAATGTTGAATGCTGAACTTAGATCTGAAGAATTTGATATATGACATGAGCATATTAAATGAAGATTACTGAAAGTATAATATATGAATTGATGCATCTCATTCATTGAAATGCATGATCAGATAAAGGAGTTGTGATCGGAGTAGCTAATGTGTGAAAAAGAGCTTTAAGCTTAGGATTGTGCAAAGAGAGCCACAGGCTAAGATAACAATGAGTCCAGTATCCACAATGGATATGGGACATTGTATGAAATGAGCCTGATATCCACAACGGATACAGGACAGTAAATTAGGTTAATAGGTGCTTGGTCACAACAATGAAAAATAAAAAAAATCGCATGTTCATTTTCATATACAATTATACATGTATCATATGAATGATTGTCATGATTTATTGAATTGTTTTGAAATAGTGATACGCAATGTTGGTATACAATACTTGTTGAAATATAACAAAATGTGATGTGGTATTCGATACTGGATTTTGTAACATACTTGTTGAATTGAGTTATGTAATTTATTTTGGTATTCTGACTGTAGTGAACACATCAATGGTGGTTCACTCACTGTGTTTACAAACTCATCAAAATTGCAAATGTTGGTTTTTCAGGTTCAAAGAAGTTCTGGCTACTAAGGTTACATAGTAAAAGTCTAGTACTTCCATTTTGGGGGACAAGAATGACTCAAAGGTCTAGTTAGCTAATATCTGAGGAGTCTAATTTAGAATGTTTTTAGTTAGCATCCCATTTCATGTTGAACATTTTGTATATAGATTTAAACTCTCAAATGTTATGTAATTATATACACGGATTATGAATTGCAATGATACAATGTAAGTTTCATGTTTGTGAACGAAATGTGAAAAATTGATCATTTGAAATGCTTGTGATATATATGATGTTTTTTAGTTAATGTGATTGTTCTAACGTACCATTTTCGTGGAGTATATTCTTGACTATCCATGGATATATTCGGGCATATGCACTATAAGAGTGGTATGTTACTTACAGTACCTCATACATCACAATGTAATTTCTCAAAAGGTTCTGTAGCATTATTACTAGATGGTAGAAACAATAGTATTGAAAATTTGCCAAAGCAACAACTCTCGCATAAATGAGAGTCCTTATGTCTTGAACTTAATGAAACTAAATTCCTAAAAACTAAACTATGGAAAGAAGAATCTTGAGGATGACCAAGCCTTTGATGCCAGATTGCATCAAAGGTTAGCCCTTTCTCAGAGACAAAAGCTTGTTTGGTTTTGGGAATAACATATAGCTCTCCTTTACACTTTCTGACTAATAAGATTTTCCTGGTTCGTTGCTCCTTCACACAAAACAACTTATTAGTAAATTGACAATCAATATCATTGGTAGATGTGAGTTGACTGACAGAATGGAGATTTTGAGTCAGTTCAGGTATAAGTAAAACATCTTTTAAAAGCAAAGTGTTGTTTCTGTCAAAAACAGGAATATCTTCGATACTTGTAATCGTAAGCAATGATCTATTGCCAATAAGAACAAAATCATTACCAACATAGTTTTTGAGTCTAGAGAACATACCTACTTCATGCGATATATGAGTAGTAATGCTGGTGTCTACCGTCTATTCGACATTGACAGCTGAGTTATCATAGGTGAGGGCTGCTAGTGCTTATGAAAGTTCATTATCAGCTGAGGTAGATGGAACTCCCCAGTATATCTTAGTAGTATGCCCTTTTCTTCTACACCATTGTCCTCTATTCCTCGAATTGCCCGGCTATTAGTGAATCATATGTGTCATTCCTGAAACATTATTCCTTGACGAGGCATTAATACCATTAGAATTATTAGAGGCCGGTAGAAATCCCTTGCTTTATGTGAATCGAGAGCCGAAATTGGGATTCGGCTTGGACCGACAATTGTCTATGAATACATAAGTTGGATTGATGGTTGTTGCCATATAGTTTCTCCTTTCTTCATAAGCATTAATATGACAAATACACTCAGAATAAGTGGGAAGTAGTAGTTTGAGCATGACAGTGGTTAGATCTTTATATTTGAGTCCAAGATTTATAAGCAGACAATGAACTTTGGTCTTGTCAGCAACTAGTTTCCCTATAAAAGCAAGATTATTACAAATTACCTTGAATTTTCGTAGATGCTCTGTTATAAAAATGGACTTCTTGTGTCGATATGTTAGTTATTGTGTTAATGTGAATTCTTACTCTAGAGTCACTCCTTTGAACTCTTATTCAAATGTCTCCCATAGATCCTTGGAAGTTCAATTCCTATAGTGAGACCAAGTACTCTAGGACTTATAGCCTGTTTGGAACCAGGTGAATTGAATTCAATGTTGTAATTGAATTCAATTCACTTATTTGGAGCATAAATTGAATTCATATGTGGAATTGAAACCCACTCTCCTTATACATTCAATTTAGTCAACAACGCACGTGAATTCAATTCCAAAAGATTGCTACTTTTCTTTTTAAATGTTGAAATTGGAGTCTTCCCATAATACCCACACTCAACTTCAACACAATAACCCTATCACTACAATAACCCACAGCCACTCTTCTCCCATGCAACAGTAGACCCACGCAACAGCAGCCACTCCTCTTCACGCAGTCACCCTCAACGCAGCACTCCTCTTCACGTAATCACCCTCAACACAGCCACTCCTTAACAGCAGCCACTCTTCTCCCATCTCACGCAGCCACTCCTCCAATAGGTTTGTGTATTAATTTCGTATTCTGTGGAGTAGTCCCATGAATGAATCTCTGTAGTGGGTTATCTTTGAATTATGTGAATTTATAGGCCATATGAGGATTTGATGCTAACCCTGGCATTTTCTAATATTCAGTTGCCTAATATCAAGATTGGAAAACTTGATACTCCTTTTCACTCAATTCATTCAATAAAACACATGAAAACACAATGACTACAACCTTTTCAGTTCCATTACTTTAGGCTTTTGCGTTGTAAGAATTGCACATAATTAGGATAGGAGGGAGAAATGTGTTGGAAAAAGCTTGTTTAACATACAAAGTAGCTTTGAACTGGATGCCGAAGAAAGAATGCACAATGGGCAAGGAATCTTGCGCCCCTTTTTCTCAAAGTATATGTTACGTCATCCGTGAAAATAGGGACCAAATTTTGAAGAAAAAAGGGCACATAAAGGCATAATCATGTTATAGTTGTAAGTTTCTTGACCAGTTTGAGGAAAAACTGACTTTGATACCATGAACAAACTCAGGATTCAACAATACTAATACTGCATTCTTAGGTAACTTTCCTTTAATTCATTAATAAGAAGAAATTTTTATTTCCAGTGAATTTAAGGTAAAGTGAGTACAATAATAATTGGCTCTAGCTTATACTGAAGACTAATGAAAGCATTTATAGTTACAAAATGGGCCATACCACCAATATTCTTTAACATAGTGATAGCTTGAAGAGCTATTTGCAAATTATTTTCTCGCTAGATAACGATAGGATTATAATTATAAAAGAACCTATGATTAAATATGAAATAGTTAACTATTTTGAAAATTTGCTAGGCAAAAGAAGGTCCCCTATTTATAATCTTCCTAATTTAGAGCTCTTGATCAATCCAAGAGTACTAGAAGATAGCATAAATTGTGATTCAGAAATCAAAATTCTATTTAGTTTCCACTTTATGAAGTCCTTAGGTCTTGATGATTTTTACAACTAAATTCTTCAATAATCACTGCATCTTATTATGGCAGTCTATTTATTATTGTTTAGAGTTTCTTTTTAGGGCGTAAAATTTTCAAAGGGGTCAATTTTATCTTTTTCACTCTTATCCCTTAAATATCCATCCTTCCTCCATCTTTGATTATAAACAAATTTTTTATTGTAATACTGTTTATACATTAATCTCCAAAATCTTAGTCAACATAATTAAACAAACCTCGCTTAACATTAATATCAATTCCTCTTAATCTTCTTTCATTTGGGGTAGATTCTTAGGTGATAACATTTTCATTGCTAAAGATAGATATTACCATATATTTATTAATCACCCTAGTTTTGCTTTTAAAATTGGTATAAGGAAAACCTTTGATTTTATCTTAATCAAATTTCTACAACTCATTGTCCAAACCAGTATGTGCATTATCTAAAAACTTTTTCAATAATTATAGAAGTGGTCCATCTTTCTAGATGATTATTATGATGAATACCATTCTCTTATGTATTTATGCAATTCTTTGTTTCATTGAAAATTTGAAGCTGTCCTATTCCCTTTCTTTCTTTTGAAGATGTGAACGTGTTATAGGAGTAGGAACTAATATGTCAATATTTTTTCTACTTATGTTGTGACAATAAATAAAATTTAAATGCAGACGATATGAGAGGATTTGAAAGAAATGCTCTACTTGCTATGGTGGCTTATGCGGGTTATTTGGTTTGTTTGAGACATATATATCAATATATGTGTCGAGCTAATAGACAACTAGTGCATCCAAAAAGAGGTTATAGAGAAATGGTACGTTACTAACCGCAATAGAGATACACTATAATGCACATAGCATTTTACGCATGAGTTATGATGCATTTATTCGCTTATGTTCAATCTTTCGTGGGAGGGGACTGTTAAGAGATAACCAATATAGTTTGGTTGAGGACCAAGTTGGAACATTTTTACATATTTTAAGTCGTAGAGCTAGCACTCGTTCACAAAGTTTCTTTTTTCAACGATCTACTGAAACAATTAGTCGTCACTTCCACTAAGTACTCAGAGCAATAATTACCCTCGAGGATCAATTTTTGGTTCAACCAAATGGTTTGGTTGTCCCTCCCGAAATAATCAATAGTAGAGGAAGATTTTGTCCATATTTTCAGGTATTTTTTAAAAACAATTTATATACAAAATCATACTTTTTTATTAGTCAAAAATTCTAATATATTTTATGGACTTTTTAGAATTGTATTGGTGCTCTGATGGAACACATATCAAAGTAAAAGTTTCAAAGGAAAATATATTAAGGTACAGACGAAGGAAGAGTTATCCTACAATGAATGTCTTCGTTGCATGCACTTTTGACTTGAAATTTACATATGTCTTACCTGGATGGGAAGGTTCAGCCTCATATTCAAGAATTTTAGATAATGCATTAGCTAGAGAAGATAAGCTCATTGTTCCTCAAGGTATCTTTTAGTTGAAGATTATTAAATTCCATATTATATAGAAAAAGTGTTATTGTCTATAAGCATTTAGTAAATGGTTTTACTTTTATTTATAGGTAAATTCTATTTAGCTGATGCTGGATATATGCTGAGGTTCGGATTTATTGCTCCTTATAAAAGCACTCGATATCATTTAAAAGAGTATTCTCGGCAAGCTCCAACTAATGCAAAAGAGTTATTCAACTTAAGACATGCTTCATTACGTAATGCAATTGAGAGGGCATTCGGTGTTTTGAAGTGTAGATTTTCCATTTTATTTGAGATGTCAAGATATGATGTGAACACATTATCTAAAATTATGTTAGCTTGTTGTATTTTACAAAACTTTTTGATACAATATGATCCGGATGAAGAACTTGTTGCAAGAGTTCATAGAAAGCTATTGAATAGTGATCATGATGATGATAATGTCTTTGGAGGAATTGCAAGGAATGAAGATGGTAAAATAGAAGAAATAATAAGAAATACTATCGCTGCACATATGTGGAATGATTACGTTTGTCAACATTGATTTATTGAACTTTTTGTCATTACATTATGTAACTTTGTTTATGTTTTGTTCTCTTTTTGTTACCGCCACTTGTAAACATGATTGTTCGTCCTTTCAATGTTATTGTCTTTCACAATTTTATGCTTGTTTATCTTGTTGAGAAAAGTAAGAGTTAATAATAGAATAAGATGGTTTGTGTTGGATTGTGTTTAGAACAAATAGGTGACGATGGACGTAGAGATGAATTATGATGAAAAAAAGTTGATGGATATTTTAGGTGGAATTATGAAATGGATAAGTGCATGCTTCAAGTTCTTAGGGAGCAAAAAAATAAAGGCCAAAAGGAGGATAGAAATT
>JAOQMP010000209.1:21043163-21053673 GCA_027563575.1 Erythroxylum pedicellare
ATTATTATTATTATTATTATTATTCTTTATTATTATTATTATTATTAGAGTTATAAAGTTAATTTTTGTATAATTAAATATCTAAAATCTAAATTCTTATAAGAATATTCAACGAAATATTAAGATATATAATATTCATACCCTTATAATTTTTTTAAAATCATATCCTCATAAGTCATTTTATACATAAACTGCTAATACTAAAAATCTAATTTTACCAAATATTAAATAACAAACAGCTAATACAATCAGTTAATCAAATCAGCTGATAGAATCAGCTATCAGCCAACAGTCAATGCAATCAGTTGATTGTCAAATAGAGCCTATATATTCTTGTTTAAGTCTTCTCCGTAATCTCTGTTTGCTTTCTTGTTTATTTGCTAATAATTGTGTAATTGGACGTTTTAGGTTCAATATCAGATCTTAAAAAAAAAGAGGCTTTCTTAATTGTTATCCCCTTGCGAAATATTCAATTGTACGGAAATTAAACATCCTCTTCTCATTTCCCACGCTTGCTCCGAATATGGAAACAGTAGTACAAAGCAATAGGTCCTCTAAAACATGAAACATCTTAAATTCACCAAGACATACACAAAATTCTCAGTCAATGGGGTTGAGATGAAAGTTTTCGTGCATAATGGAAATCTTAGTATTTCATCTCGTGCATAATGGAAATCTTACTACGTACTTTCGACTTCATAGACACGCATTTCATGCCAGCTTTTCTCTTCCATATGTGCCAAAACTGCTGAGCAAAGCCAATTGGTTTTCCTCTTCCTATACACCAGAATAATTGTCATGTTTCTTATCTGAAAAATAAGGTAAAATTAAGTAAAAAAACAAATTGCTTCACGTGGTAAAGACAGTGAAGAAACTATAGAGTAAATGATTCATAATATGAATTGAAAGAATTATTTCAATAAACAATCCTCATTTACTTGGAAACGTTGAAGAGATATTTGAAAAATTTTTAAGGATCCAGTTAACGAAAGCTCATATTAATCACTTATATTATATCTAATTAACAAGTTATCACCCACCAAACACCAGCATTTGATATCTTAAATAACTCATCAAAACAAATAGATGTTACCAAAAGAAAAGGCCAAAGAGAAAGGTATCAAGAGCGCAATAGAATGAAATCAACATTAGATATTAGTTCAGAACTCCAAACTATGTAACAATAAATGGTTTTTAAAAAAATTCAAAGCACAATGACTCTCTATTAAAGAATGATCAAACCAACGGGTGTAATTCATGTCAAAAAATTATTTCATGATTAATACTTTCTTAGTAGATTTACCAATTTGCTTTCTCTAATAATAGAAATTGTTGGAGTTGATGCATTCCTTTTAAACATAAAAGTTGTTAAACTTTTAAGTTCATTTGAATGTTGTTTTGTGTAAGTTTAATGAAGAATATGGGCTCTAACACGGTTATATTATAATATGTATATTGTTGTTCAAATTTCAGATCAATACATAAGTACAAACATGCCTATTTTAAAAGTCATAAAAGCCAAACACGGTATGAGATATGCTTGTCACAAATCATGTAACCTTCATTTTATATCTTAACATTTTATACTTACTTTTCCAATAGTTTGCCATTGTTCATCTATTCACAAGCACGTATTGGTCAACACCCAAACCCCACTTCTGCTTGTTCAAATTCAATCGGTTGGCCGGAAAAAGGCTTGAGTTTTCTACTAAAGAGTTGAAGAGGGAGAGTAATAGAACCTTGTGACATCCTAATTATCTCATGATGGTGGCTAGATCCTTTTCTTTTACTTATATCCAAGTTTTTTTAGTTTTTTAAAGATCTTAACATGCTATTTCATTTGTTTTTCACATTATCTTTTGTATTTAACCAGATAAGAATTGAAATGGAAAATAACTTGTTGATCACTTATCCTATTATAACTTGGGTGAGTGTTAGTAAGAAAAATGTTAAGATACTACGAAAAATTCGACATAGTATCAGATCTTTAAAAGATCTTAAATGCTTGTTCGAGTAAAAACAAGTGAAAATGCTCCTTCCTTCTTCATAGAAAACTAAAACCCTTCATATTTATATTGCTAAAATGGCTTTAGTTAGCTTCTATACATTAACATCTCTATTGTTTAATGGAGAAAATTATGTAGTATAGGCTATCAAGATAAAGGTGCACTTTGAGAGCCTTTAATTTATGAAATGTAGTTGAGACAGAGGTTGTTGCACCTCAGCTTCCCACAATCCAATAATAAATTAACTCAAGAATAACAACAAAAGGAAAGTTAAGATGTAGAAAGCCTTGACAACTATACATGCTTCATTTTTAGAAGCATTTTTTATTAGAATCATTAAAGACTGGTAAGGAGGTTTAAGACAAGATCAAAGAGGAGTTAAGTTCTAAATTTGTGGAGAGAATTTAAGTTACTAAGAATAAGTGATTCTTAACTATTAAATAATATGGTGAAAGACTTACAAAAGTAGTAAATAGTTGCTTGGAGAAGTCTTGAAAGATAAGAGAATTGTTGGCAAAGTCCTTACCAATATTTTTTAAGAAGTTTAAGACTAAGATTTTATCCTTAAAGAAGTTTAAAGATACGATTCAGTTTAATTTGATGGAACTGATAAGCTCTCTTCAAGCTTAAGAGTTAAAAAAAAGTGCTAAGCCAAGAAGAGCATTTTGAAGGAGCCTCAAGGTAAATTTAAGGCATAACTAAGCTGACATTTGTAAGAGCGAAGGAAACAAGAAGGAGGAAAAGAAGAATAATTAAAGCAAGAAAGGAGGTCAGGCTAGAGGGCAAAAAGAAGGCAAGTTTAACATTATATCCATTGCACCTCCTAACTACTATTAGTTTAGTCCCAATGTGAAGTGCATGGTTTGCAATCAAATAAGGCATAGTGAAAAGGTAGGTAAGAGCAGTAGAAAAGAGATAAAACAATAAGCAAAGGTAATAGAGAAAGATGATCAAGAAGTTGAAGAAACTCCTTTTACAATTGTTTCCTTAATTGCTTGCATTATCAACTATTCATAGCTTGTTTATTTTAAGTGCATATGTCATATGACTTATAATAATAAGTGTCATTTTAAGGTCATTAATAAAATCTTCCAAGAAAAGGAAGATATGACAATGGTGTACTCTTGAAAGTGCAAAGAAGAAGATCAGTACCTGTGCATACTTTAAAAGGTTTAAAGTTAATAATTGATGTACTTTTAGTTCCCAACCTTGATCAAAATATATTGAGTGTTGGTCAATTGATTAATAAACAATATGAATGAACTTTGCTAATGGTGAATGTATGATAATTGATACTAAAGGAGCTGAAATTGATGAGAATTTGCATAAAGAGCAATTTTTTTTATTGATAAGAATGGTAAGAAAAGTCTTTTGAAGATAATACTTCCATATATGTCGCCTAATTTTCCTATGTTAACAAATTAGTAATATGACACAACATGATGGGACTTGTTAGTTTTGATGCATTAAAAATTATTAATGACAATGATGTTGTGCAAGATCTTTCCAAAGTGATTAAAACTTAAGAAATTAGTCAATTATATCAGCTTAGCAAGCAAACAAGATTTTCTTTTACAAAGCTCTTGGAGAGCTAAGGAAAGGTTGGAACTGCTTCACTCTGATGTATGTTAACCTATGATTGAGGTTTAACTAAATAGGAGTAGATTCTTCATATTATTATACGTTATTATAGCAGATATAGTTGGATTGTATTGTTGAAATAAAGGCTAAAGTGCTTATTAAATTAAAAAAAGTGAAAGTAAGACTAGAAAAAGAAATAAGCCTTTAACTTCAGTAATTAAGGTCTGATAATATTTCATAATATATCTCCGAGGAGTTTAAAGCTTATTATTCTAGAGAAGAAATCACTCACAAATTGATAACCTTATATACTCCTTAACAAAATGGAGTAATAGAGAATAATATTAAAATCATCGTAAAAGTGACTAAGGAGCATAATAGTTGAAAAAGTAATACTTGAGAAGTTTTTGATTGAAGGAGTAAATACCTTAATATATTGGTTGTATATGTTGCCCACTTAAACACTCAAAGGTAGAACACCAT
This sequence comes from Erythroxylum pedicellare, assembly GCA_027563575.1. Lineage (NCBI taxonomy): Eukaryota > Viridiplantae > Streptophyta > Magnoliopsida > Malpighiales > Erythroxylaceae > Erythroxylum > Erythroxylum pedicellare. Next base: position 21,047,234 of record JAOQMP010000209.1, read on the forward strand.
ATTAGATAGTTTAATAAATTATTTTATGTTGAAAGTTTTTTACAGTTAATGTTACCTTCATGTTCCAAAGGTCAAAAAAAGAAAGGTTGATAATAATAATAAACTTGGAATGTTCTTAGGGTATATTAGCACAAGCAAAACTTACAGTCTTCAATGTTACACTAAAGCATATTCAAATGAGCCAAGATATTGTAATTGATAAATCAAAGTCAAATCAACAAAAGTCGTTGAATGGTGATACTTAAGATTATAAAGGTGACTCTTTACCACTTTATAAAGATGAAGAAGATCTAGATAAGGGTCAAGATAAACTTGACATGAGATTTCAATTAAGGTAATAAGAACCCTTACTGAAATTTAAATGAACATACTTAGTAGATGTTGAACTAACTATATTAAAGAAGGCAACAACCAAAAATTGATGGGTTACATCTATGGAAGAGGAAATTTCTATGATAAATAAGAATGAAACATTGTCTTTAATGGAAAGAACATCTAATTAGAAGGTTCTTGAAGTCAAATGAGTCTATAAAACTAATGTTAATCTTGATAGATCAATTAAAAAGCTTAAGACAAGGTTAGTTGTAAAGGTTATCTCTAACAATATAAAATTAACTAATTTAAAACTTTGTCCCAAGTAGTAAGGCATGAAACCGTTATATTTTTATTGCATTGATTGTTAAACATGAGTAAAAATTGTATGATCTTGATGCTAAGTTAGCGTTCTTAAATAACATCTTTAAGAAAATTATATACATTGAGAAACTTAAGGGCTTCACTGAAATTAGTAGAGCAGAGAGGGTATATACATTATAAAGCTGTTGATGGCTTAAAACCAACCCCTAGAGCTTAGTATAATAAGATTGATTATTATCTTGTTAACTAAGGGATTCAATGGAGTGACAATAAAGATACTGATAACAAATTAATTAAATTAATTGTATCCTTGTATATTGATGATTTGTAAATCTCTAAAAATGATAAAGTGTATGTTTAGAAAAGTGTGTTACATTTTAGGTATAGAGACTGAACAATCTAAATATTTTATTTTTATTGGTCAATCAACAAATGTAATGTATTCTTAAGAAGTACAACATGTCCTCTTGTTCTGAGTTTAAAACTATCAAAGGTTAATGCAATATTGAATAAAATTTTGATTGAAAGTTTTTGTATTTGATAGTTTCAAGACCAAATTGCAACCAAATTATTGTCAAAATTTATTCAAAAAATAAGTAAAGTTTAGCGCGGGGCAATAGAAAAAGTCCTAAGCTATAAAAGGGGAACAACAAATTTTGGATTAATCTTCAAAAAGGAAGAGAACACCAAATTGGTGGGGAATATTGATAATGATTGGGTTGGTTCTATTTATGATCCTATGAGCACTTTTTTCTATGTCTTTTTTTTTTATAATAAGGTGTTCATCATTCATAAAAGTAAGAAATTATTGCTTAATCCTCAGCTGGACTAGAGTAAACTAGAATTGTTAATGCTTTACATCACTATATATGGCTGAGAAAATTATTTGATGATCTTGAATTAAATAAAAGGAAGTTACTTCTCTTTACATTGATAACAAGTGTGTTACAGCCACCGTAAACGATCTCATTCAATATCAGAAAGCAAAGCATGTTAAAGTCAAGTTTCATTATACAAGAGAAGCAACAAAAGGAGTGAGAAGTAAAGCTTAAACATTGTTCTTCTGATAGGCAAGTGACTAATATCATAACTAAAGCTTTCCCAAGGGACAAATTAAACAATATTAGATGTAGACTTGGTATTTTTATGAAGTACATTAAGAAGGAGTGTTGCAGTTGATGTATAAAAATCATTCACCTCTCTAAGTCCATTTGGATGTTGCTTTTTGTAAGTTTGATGAAGAACATAGATTCTAACATTTTGTGTACTCTTATTGAAATTTAAATAAATACGTGTTTCCAAACATGTTTGTGTTTAACACTCATGTAATCTTTTTTTATCTCAACATTTAACATGGTTTGATTATTTCTCATATTCTAATATATGTTATTTCAAATGAATCATGCGTCTTATCGTGCCTCAAGTCGTGTGCATGATTAACAATTTTGCAAACATGTTTTTTATGAGGTTAATTATAATATTTGTAACTTAAGATAAGTTAATCCTTCTATAACAGTAACTATATATTTTTCTTTTACTTGTATCTCCATTTTCTAAGTCTTATTCATATTTTTACATTTTATTTTTCTTATTTTCATTTTATCCTTTATATTAATCAAATAACCAATGAAATCGAAAATAGTTAGTTGGTCACTTACTCTTTTTTGGCTTATATGAATGTAAGAAAACATTACGATACTGCAATTTTTTATAAAAACATTAATAAAAATACTTAAGTTTTTAATAGGATCAACCTTTAAAGTAATTAATAATACTTTTCAAATCATTATCTACAATACTCAGTATAAGTTATTTGCTAAACATATTAGCCACCAAGGTATTATAAGGTAGAACACCACATTAGAGATGGTTTGGTAAATTACCTTATGTTTCAAATCTAAAAGTGTTTGGATGTTTATGTTATCTTTATATTCTAAAGGTCAAAAAGAGAAAGCTAGATAATTAGAGTGAATTTGGTATATTTCTATGATATAGCAACATAAGAAAGACTTATAGAGTCTTCAATCTTACAATAAAGAAGATCTAAGTGAGCCAAGATATTATGATTGATGAAGTTATAAAACCAAATTTAAAAAAGATGTTAAATAATGATTCTTAAGATTATGAAGATGACTTTTTACCAATTCATGATGAGAAGAAGCTCTAGAAGAGAGTTAAGATGAGTTTAACATTAACACTACAAGAAATTTGTTGTTAACCGATGGAAAAAACTGATAGTAAATGAATTTATTCGGTCAGAAATTATTATTACTGACGGAATAAAATGACAGATAACGGCGTCGTTAATACGACCGTGGGTAAATTTAACGATGGACTTTTTATGTGTCCTTCCGTCGGTAAATTATACCGACGGACAAACATAACTGTCGGTAAATTTTACTAACGAACTGTTTTTTCATCGGTACATTTGTCGATAGAAAAAGAAAAATGGTCAATAAACCGTAGCTCAGATAATCGGAAAGGTTTCAATATTATCGACGGAAGAAGAAGAACGGTCGGTAAATATCATATAATTTACCGATCGTTTAAGGTATTCATCGATAAATATAATGCTTTTTTGTGACGGTCTTGTATATTCCATCGGTAAATAAAAGTAAGAAAGTTTTTTAAAAATATCCCGACATAAAATTTTATTTCATGATCTTATGATAAATGCATAATTTCAATAGTTATGAATTATCTGTGCATAATAATTTTATTTGTTTATATATTTTATTTGTTTAAATAGAAAGTTGATTGATGATATAAAGTTAAAATTATCTTAATTGAGAATAAAATATTACAGTGTACATAATAAGTCTTTGTAATTCAAAGCAAATAACTACAATAATCCTCATGTCCTAGTGACCGTCGGTGCTTTAAGGTGCTACCCCTCGCCTTCAACTCATCTATCTCTTGTCTCAACTGAGCTATGGTGTCTATCAATGTATCCACTATTGTCTGAAGTTGATTGACTTGATTAGTTTGCTACCGTCTACTAGATATTGTTGTACTAAATGTGGAGGATTGCGAATAACATATATTCGCAAATGAACCTAGCCCGAAGATCCTTCCATGATGGTCCGTACCACCTATAACATCAAGATACATCTGAGTCTTATCAAAAGGTTGTTCCTGCTGAGACTGTCGCTGAATGGTTTTCTATATTTGGTCCTATTAGGAAGCAATGTTTATATTAGTAAGTGATAATTATTAAAATAATAATAATAAAGCATTAATTACACATACATTCAGTTCTCTATATCGACTGTTGACGAATGTCACAACATCATGCTTCTTCATGTGAGTGTGCAAAAATACCTGAGTAGGTGTAGGCCTCATGCCTATAGACTTTTCCTACATATTTAACCTAAAATGTTAGATGTCAACTAGAATTTATAAAAATTTCGACAGAGTTTTCTCTATTTTTATGATATTTTCCCTTGTTGAACAAATAAAATAACTCAACACAGTCATATATGACACTAGACATTTATGTCATTTTCATTATCCATAATACACATATTTTTATTTCAACATTCACTCATCAATTTAAATTGAAATACATCAAAGTAAAACATTTACAATATAAGTATCAAGTTTAGATACTTACAAGTCTCTGTGCATGCTCGTGGTGCGTAATTGATCCTCCCGTATGTACGAAAAGACTCTTTCCCCCTAAGCCTCCACGTCTATTGGTGGAGTTATGCCCTGAGATGGACATTGCCTTAAGGCTTGTCTAATACTTTTGCCAACGACTCTATATTTGCTCTAAAATGTAAGGAGGTCATACACCAGCCTTGTGTATCACACCAATAAAGTTGCGATAATGTGTACGAATTCACCTCTCCCATACTTTATGTATAATCTCGTTGAAACCAGAATCTCATAAACATTCTTTTTGAAAAAAAGGAAAAAGTTTGAACTACTATAATGTAATAATATTTATCTAATTAATGTATACAAATCAATATAAAAAGAAAAAAATTATTGTATCTCAAACTCCTAAAAGTAAAATCCCTTTGTGGCCTAAGAGATATTCTTCCATACATAACCCCCAGGATCAATCCTCTCCTTAAATGTGGATGTCATATTTCTAGAACAGGGTCCAAACATAATCAACCTAATATAAGAAGTAATTTTATACCATGAAAAAACCGATAAACCTATAAATTAATTAAAAACATAAAATGTTTAATATGATTTCACTTACAGATTATTGACAATTATTATTTACTTTCTTCCATCAGGTCCCTCAGCTCTAGGCTAGCGATCGTCTCCTCCATTCGATAAAGGGGATGATGTATAAGTTGGAGATGGTGTAGCATAACGAGCAGCAAGTGACGCCTTATCTGCAACTGTAAGCCCTGGAGGGGGAGGAGGTGATGCAGTGTCATCTGTAGACTGTGACGGTCTACCTTCACAGTAAGTATCTCCGAACATGCATCTGAACCTGGGCTACATAACCTCACGTTGTCCCTTTAGTCCCATATTTCTACCTAAAATTCAATGTTTATTTAATTTTCTAAAAATATAAGAATTTGAATTCAATATATTACACATTATATGGAAAAGGAAATAAGGCAATTTGTTAAATATCATATTCAAGTACAAACGAAAAAATAGAAGGTTAACAATTGTTAAAGTCATAGAACAAGAACAAGAACAACCCACACCCAATAGGACGCAGGTTGAACTTTAACTAGTAAGGAGATTGTTGACAAATTCTTATAGATAAAACAATAAATCAACTTTTAAAGCGAAGTCTAGTGTATTGCATCGATAAATCACAATGATATAATTATTTTCTTTGATTCTATGTGAAATGAGAGTCGATAAAGGTAAATGAGTCCCCGATATCTATATTTCCAAGAAGGGTCCTGGCATGTTCAAACGCACCAATTGAAACAGTGATACTTCTTCCCTTAGGTGTAGGTTTTTTAATACCTTCTTGCAACAACGTTTCTGCTATAGCTAAAATTATAGAGGATACAGTGAATGAGCTGCCAGATTTAGTACGGGAGACTAACTCTCCATATGAACTACTAGTATGAACAGGTTTACCTAAAACACAATTAGTATAGAACTTAGATAGTGTCATATTAGAAAATTGTTAAATGAACCAAAACTAGATACTAATGCATACGTGAATGTCCAGACGAGATTTGTAGAATTAACGAATTTTCCAAAAGAACCAATCTCCCTAATCCTTTATAGACCGTTATGACATCGGTCCCACCTCTATCAGCATACATGTCCTTTTCGAGATTCAATGAAACTTAAAACAAAATGTAGTATAGACCATCAAATGTGAATATGTATCATAACTTCATCAAAGGAAATGAAATGTACATAATAAGGAAAGTGACATTGTCCATATCATACTAAACACATTGAAGTAGAAGATTAGCCATGGAAGGCAAACAATCATTGGTGTATGAAGTGGAGATTTTTCCTGCATTGTTTATTCCTTGGGATGGGACAATTTGCCACGTTTCTCTTAACGGAATGAATTACTACCATATATGTTTGTAATCATATATGTTAGAAGAGAATTAATGTTAATAGTTTTATATTTAATGGATATTCAATATGTAATAGTGCCAAATACAATAAGTATTCATAAAAACATGAATACTTATTTTAATAAATTAGTTTAAAATATACAATTTTAAAAAATCCATGTAAAAATTTGCACATGAAAAGGAAATAAAACATAATCATTTTAGAGAGCATCAATGAAATAACGGATTGACATAATTAAGGTAATTGAAACAATAATATAAGTCAAACTCATCTTATAT
>JAOQMP010000209.1:21116954-21129900 GCA_027563575.1 Erythroxylum pedicellare
TGTTAACATTTTTTAGTAATATTCCTATCATAGTATTTTTAATATTAAGACAAATAAGTTTACATAAGAACTTAAATAAGTATCTCTAATCTTATTAGATCAATTACATAAATAAATATATGCATTAGATTTTCATAATTAACTATTTCACAAACAAATGAAGACATGATTATGACATGTCACCTCCTAATTAGTGATGGAAGCTCAAAATAAAAAAAATGGATTTTAAAATTTTCTATGAATTTAAAGGTGAAACTCCTTAGTAATCATAGCCGTAAACTCTAAATTATTGTTATTGACATAATTAATAAGTTGATATGTAAATTTAACTAAAAAGGCTATTAAAATGGAACTAAAGAGTATTATTAAATATTCATTGGACATAATCTATAATATAGTTGACTATTGAAGAAGCAATTTCGTATTTTTAAAAAATGCATAATTCTAATTTCAAAAACATATCAACATAAGGCGTAATCAATTTCTTATGTTGATAAAAAATGCAGCAACTATCTCAGTTTTCAAACACAGCATCAGTATGTTATAAGCAATTTCCCATATTAATAAATTGCTTGATGGTATTCCTAGTTCATAAAAAAAAAAAGGAAAGCATATTGACTCACAAAAAATGTTAAATTTATGATAAATGTAGAATTATAAATTTATAAGTTAATAACATTTGTTAATTGCAAGATCCTAAATACTATTTCAATTCTCAAATAACACATCAGTATTTAGTATACGATAAGCAATTTCCTATTTACTTAAAAAATGCAACATCTCAAGATTCTCATCATAACTACACAAGTCTCAAATAACACATTCATTAACCACTACATTTTCACAAGTTCCAAAATATAAGTGGTGAATGTTGGCGGTGACGGTGAGGAGTGGTAGTGATGAGTTGGAGAGCTGGACGTTGGCGACCAGTGTGATGAGCTAGAGACGGAGAAAGGACAGATCTAGTGGCAATTCCAAACGGTGTCAACGACACAGGACAGACCGACAAAGATCTAGAGATTGAGTGAGGAGGACAATGAGACAGGAATGAGAAAGTCGAGAGACGACACTGGATAGTGGGTGGGCTAAGGATATTCTATCCTTAGATTCTTTTTCCAATTTGATCCTCTTAATGTCAACTTTTGAACTGTTACCCATTAAATATCGAGATTTTGCATATAGGTCGGTACTAGCCTGCACCAAACCGAATAGATGGTAACGAGGGGTATTTATTTTTGGAGCAGCACCGACATTTACCATATTTTTTTTCGATCAATACAAAATACTATTCCAAGTAACCGAATGTGATCCTTTTTTTTTTTTTGGAAAAGTTTTAGTTTTAATTTTTGATAAATTTGGTATTTCTTAACTTTTAAAAAAGACTTTTTAAAATCTTCAATTATTATTTCATCATTGTTTACATTTCACTCATTTATATTATATGTAAATATACCGGAGATAGAGTTACATCTCATAAAAACTTTTTTTCTTTACAAAAATTGATATCTCTTATTACGAGTAGGCTAAACCAAATTTGCAGATTACTCCTTAGCTCAAATTACCGGACCACATATTATTAATAAATCGAAACTAATAATCTTAAATAATAATAACAATATTGATATGTGAAGTTTGAAGAACTTTAATAGTGTACAATCTTATTTTTAATTAGTAGATATATTGTTTTCGATGGTCTCACAAAAAAATAAGTGTTTTTAAATGAATCAAAGAAAAGAAAAAGAGAGAAAGAAAAGAGAAGAAGAAAAATAGAAAATAATAATAATAATACATAAACAAATAACTATATGAATAAAAAATTAGTAAAACTAAAACTAAAAGTAAAAAATAAAGATAAAGATAAAATCAAAATCTTACTAAAAATAAAAATAAATAAATAAACTGACAAGAAAGAAAATATAAGTAAAACAAACATGAGAGAAAAGAAAAATAGGAAATAAATAAATAAAATACCTAACGAGAGAATTATTACAAACAAAAGTGTTTATAGTAAATACAAGACATAATAAAGGAAGAAAAATATTCAAAAGCCATGTGAAAAGAAATTAGCCTTTTAATAAGAAGAGAATGACCTCTCTATATAAGATTTTCTACCAAATATTTGTTTATCAAAGTTTCTTGTTGATGGTCAAGTCTTCGGTAAGCTCTAGTAAGATAATATTATATCTAATCAACTTCCCATAATTCTTTTTAAGTGTTTTTCTTCTTCTCTTATAATTCATAATTACAATCTTCTCACTTCTTTTCATTAGAGGGTCAGGTTGTCTCTTCTTAACATGTCCGAACTACTTAAGATTTGTCTCTCTTAACTTAACATCAGTATTAGTTACCCTCAACTTATCTCTTACCACATTCCTGACTTTGTCTCTTTGTAAAATGTTGAACATTCAACTCATCTCTGCTACCGTTAACTTATAATTATGCACTTATCTGTTGGACCAAGACTTTATTCCATATAGCATAGTTAGTCTAATTGTTAAATGATATAATTTATTTTTTAACTTAAGTAGTATCCTTTTATTACATAAAACTCCCGACGCGCCTTTCCATCTAAGCCATCCTAATTTGATACGGTGAAGGTACTTAAAACAATCTTTATGTAACATAACTTCTGAACTAAATTTTATCTCCACATCTAAGTGCAACCTTATGACTTGAAAAGTTACAATCTATGTATTCAGTCTTAGTGAACTTTAACTTTAGCGCATTCTTTTAAAGTTTTAGCTTGACATTAACATCCTCTTTTGTTTCATTCAATAAAACAATGCTATTAACAAATATACATTAAAATATATCTCCTTAGGTATTCTTGGTGAACTCATTCATAACTATTGTAAATAGGAAGAGGCCTAATGAGGATATTTGGTGTAGCTCAATTTTAGTAGAAAATACCTAGTATCTTCTTTTGTCATCCTTACTTTAATCTTAATATTATACATATTCCTAATAACTCATATATATATATATATATGTGTGTGTGTGTGTGTGTGTGTTATTTTTTTTAAAATAAAATACTAAAATAAAAATAAAAATATTGAAAATTTATAAATTATTATTAAAAAAAACTGAATTTTGTTATTCGTGTGACACGTATTATGGTATAACTAAACAAAATATTGTAATCTTTTTCACATCCTAATAGATGACGTGGCAACAAGTAAGGCCCACCCCACTTCCCACAAAGTAAAACCAGACTTTGAGTCGCATTATTTATTAGAACCTGTCTCATTCTCATTATTTACCGGTTAGATGTAATCCTCCACATACCATCTCCATGAACCTCACTTCTCCACACATGTGTGATACTCAAATCTAAACTCATTTTCTTCTAGAAGCCTCATCCAACGGCCTATACTAGTCAAAACAGGTACGCCGGAAGATTAGGCGACAAAAGCCAAACAATTCAACTATGTCTCTCCCTAGCCTCCGAAATTGGGGTCCGTTTTAATCAGATCAAAGACCAACACTCCGTAGACTTGGAGACGCGCACAAGCTGAGAAATCGACACCTATAGTACACATTTTTAGAGGGAGAGGGAGGAAGAGGGTTGTAGGGAGAGATAGAATGGAGGGAGCAGATAGTCGCAGAGTTGGTGTAGCGGTTGATTTCTCAAAGTGTAGCCGGAAAGCGCTGAAGTGGGCTGTGGACAACGTCGTGCGTGACGGTGATCATCTGATTCTCGTTACTATACGCCCTGATGGTGACTATGAAAATGGAGAGATTCAGCTCTGGGCAGTCACTGGTTCACGTAATTATCTGAGCTTTTTGTGTTCTGTTACTGTTTTCCATGAATTTGTTTTACTTTAAAATGTGTATAGATCGTCAAAAGGTGGCAAAGTTTTAACCTTTTGGTTTTTGTTTTCTTGTTGTTTTTTCTTTTCTATACGGCAGCTCTGATCCCACTAGCAGAGTTCTCTGATCATGCGGTCATGAAGAAGTATGAAGTGAACCCTGATCCAGAGTCGCTGGATATAGTAAACACTGTTGCTAGGCAGAAAAGGGTCTGTACTTTGTAATATTAGTTCGTAAATTGGAAACGAAGTTAGATATTTATGGGGTAACGAGTCAAAAACAAAGTTTTCTGAATTTTGATGTTCGACTTCCAGATTACTGTGGTCATGAAGATCTACTGGGGAGATCCTCGTGATAAGATTTGTGAAGCCATCGATAAGATTCCTCTGGATTGTCTGGTTATTGGCAACAGAGGCCTGGGCAAGATAAAGAGGTGAAGAAAAAACTTCATTGTTGATATCCACTTCCAACTTCAAAGTTGATAGTCTATGAATGTCTTGCTGATTGTTCTTTTCTCTTTCACGTTTCCTTAAAATTTAGGGGGGGAAAAAACGTTTATTGTGACGACGTTGACTTTTGTGGTAGATGACATAGTAGACACTTGAATTAGTACTAGTATCCCTTTTTGTTTTAACCTTTAACCCAAATCGGTATTAACAAATAGCAATGAGGTTATCAAACACGGGTTTACTTCTTACACTTTCTTCTTATCGATTATTTCCCAGAAATTTCATTTAGCACGAATTCTAAAGTTTCTGTTCTCATGCTTTCTGGTGTAGAAAAACAGGTTAAGTATCCTTAGGATAAATTCTGCTGTCTTCTTTTTCATGAGGACAGTTCACTTTGATCATTATGGTCGTGTCTATTTTTTTCAATCTTTCAATTGATCCTCTTGTTTTATGGGCATTGCTAATTTCTACTCTTACAGGGCTATCATGGGCAGTGTAAGCAACTATGTGGTGAATAATGGATCCTGTCCTGTGATCGTTGTGAAAACAGATCATGATAGCTGATAACTTCTTCGATCTTTGTTTAAAGAATAAATGCATACGAAGTCTCTGGTCAAGCTTGGACTTTCTTTTGAATCGCGGGGAATGTGTAGTTGTATTGTTATCTAATAAAAGTCTGTTCACTATAGCTGCTTGTTGAAGTGTGATGCGTTGCTGTTGGATGAATGTGAATGGTGTTCCTGTGTCCAGCAAATGTCAAATCTTGTATCAGATTCAGATGACTGTTTGTGGCTATTATGTTTCCTTGCTTCCATTGGCAGGTGAAGGTTATAAGTAAATTTTGCATCAACTTGTGATAGTTGTCCAAGATATTGTTTAATTTTGCATTTTTGTATGTGGTTTCTTGTTTGAGAATGGTTAACTTGAGATTGTATGAGATTTGGCGATTCAAACGTGAAAGAAAACTATGTAATAAATTTACAAGGTACAACAGAGCAGTCGGTGTAACAAAAAGTTCACAATGAACAATCTTTCGAACTAAGAAGCCTGAAACTTAAACTGATCATTTCGTAATTACGAAGAACGATGCCAAAGCAGGCAGCAACAAAAACTTATTATGGCCAATGTTTCTTGCAGAGAAGAAAAGGAGCTAATGTAAACTATAATTTTAGTTTGTTATGATCAATGTTTTATTTTGGAAAAAAAAAGAAGAACCAATGTAACTATTATAGTTAATATTATCAAGAGTGTTTTTATATATTAACAAATGATTTATAGTAATATTGATATTTGTTGAGAAAGTATGTGCAATAGAATGAAAAAAAACGAAAATAAGAAAAATCTAATGAGTTTCAATTAACTTTAGCATGCTTACGTTAAGACAAGAACGGTCATTTTAGTATTCAATTGAATCAACTTGAGGATGATAATTTGTTCAAAGTCAATGAATAAAATCACCAGGTTTCGTACTCTACTAAAGCTGAAAATTTTAAAAATTTCAAGTCAAACTTTTCGACCCACCACAAAACTTCTTTTTTTTTTTTTATAATCATATTCATGATTAAAGTCTCTAATTTGCGTTGTATTCTTTGGTCTCTTCGTCTTTGTTCTTTACTTTATTCTAACGTTCACACTTTTTCTCTCCTGAAATTATTCGCTTATAGATTCCAAACTAGGCTTTCCTTACATTCACTTACCTTCTTTTTGCTCCATCCACTCTTGATTGTTGTACTTCTTAATGAAATTGTTTGGATGTTAGATATCAATTTCAGTTCTTGTTGCCATTCTTTCTTAGATTTTTATGGTTGTATAGGTTGTTTTCACAGTCTTCTAATTCAGCTTTAGTTTTCTTAGTGTTCTTCGCTTTTGCACTTTTTTTTTTCCAGTTTTTACTTCCTTTACTTTCTTCTACTTTTTAATTTTCTTTTCAAGTTACCTAATTTTTTATTCCAATGCAAGAAAATGATTATTGCATCAGCAATCAACCAGAAGAAATCAGTGTTACGATTGCAATATTTGCTAGATGATTCATATGGCAATTGTAGCTTGTTATGGTAAATAATATGATACAAGCTAAACTACACTGAAAAATAGACATAGGTTGAGTGAAACATTTTTTATAAAATTTTTTAGGTTATTGGGCCGATTTGACCAATTTTGAGCCTTAGGCCGAACAACTCAAACTTGATCTTAGCTTAATCTATTTTCATCCTTGATATAAATATTATAGATTTCCTTTATAATATAATTAGGTTTTTAACATATATATTGATATGTAAATTTTAACTAGTATAATTTTATGCAACTTGTCCCCTAATAAACTTAATTTAAACATGATTATAATAAAACTTATAATCCTTATAGAACTTGAAATCCACCAAAAATATATTTTTAGATAAGGTAGCCGTTCACGAACATGGTTGCATCCTAAGTCGTGTAACTTACTGTCGTTATTTTCACATGGATATGAACTCTGAACATGCCTTTATAACTCACTATCTTTGTTCACATATGGAAACGAGATGTAATATGCCTATGTCCTAAGGTGTATCTTTCTTAAAAAAAAATTTCATCATACTAACACACTTATGTTCTAGCCTATGTCTTCGCCTTTACATTCTAAAAAGGAATACACTTTAGCATATAATTGTGTGTTAGACTATGTTCACCCATAAAATTTAAGAAACACCCTTGTTTTTCTAGAAATACTTTGAAATTGCACACTAGTTTATATGAGTCATACACAATAGTCTTTACTAGGCGAACACAATGTGTTCAACCTATATACTAAAAAAATGGCTTTTAAGATTATACATTTGTGTATATAAGCTATACACAATAATTTCCACTTTGGCAAATATACTTTACACGAGTTAGGTTTTAGCCTCATCTAATCCCTCAAGAAATTGATCAAGTCTAAGTAATGCTTAAACTTATTTATGGTGATTGACTTTGTCAACATGTTACTTATATTCTCTAGATTGATTGTGAACCTTTTTTAGTAAGATCTATCTATCTATATATAACCAATTCTCTGACCTTGAGAAACCTTACTTCCTTCATCATAACATTCATTCATTTATCATTCTCCTAGTTATCCATAGTCTCTTGAAAGATAATTATATCCTCATTATTGATGATAAAAGTATATGAGATTGAGTCTTTAAACTATATCTACTTGATAGTCTTATAGTACATCTCTCTCTATTCATGACTATATCATGATGCTACTCTTCCTTTAATATATATTTAATTTACAAACTAAAATTTTCAACCCCTTTAACATCTACTTTTTAGTTTCACTTGTACCAACCAATACTACTCTCTATTGACACTGGTTCATCTCTATATGTTTGTCTCAATATATATTATTCTTAAAATACTGAATTCTTGAAAGTTACCCTATATTTTTTATCAAGTGCATTACAAAAGTCTATCCTCCAATATTTTCCACCCTTTAATAACTTCTTCTTATGAAGTTTTTCATCCTTTGTTCATTGAGATGACCTAACCATATATACTATAACTACGTACTCTTGTCCTTTGACTCCACTATTATAGCTTCTCCACTAAAGGTTGTTTTATCAATTTGTAGATATTTCCTATCTCACATTCATTACACCTTTTACTACCTTATTGTTGTCTTTATTGGTTTTATATCCAAAACTATTCACATATAAAGTTCTTAAAGAGATCAAGTTTTTCCTTAAATCTAATACATGTGGAAAATCACTTAAGATCTTAACAACACTATGAAACATCTTGGTCTTAACATGTTATGCTCTAATCATTTTATAAGCTTTATTATCCCCTAATTACATAGCATCAAAGATTTTTTAAAATGTAAAAGAATATCATTAACTTAGCCTAACTTGGGCATCATTACAAAGGGATAAAAATAGACTTTTGGCTATAACTCAAACTAATTAGGAGATCTACTACTTACAACACTACTCATTCTCAAGGATAAGATCTTATAAGGAAAAAATAGTTAAAGATTCCATTGGATTCTCATTGACATAATAAAACTATCAATAGCTTTATAAGATAATATAATCTCTCCGGTCCAGTAAGTAGCTATGTAAGCTAATGCTCTACTATCTATTGAATAGCCTCTGAAAATTTTGATGTCTCTTTCTCTTCAAATGGAGTAGATGGTACAGCTGAAAGCATCCTTTAACCTATGACTATCTCCACCCATTCTTCTTGATCTTTCATCAGCCTAGGAAAGAATATTGCACTAAAAATATTCAGGACAGAAAGCATTAAGGAGTTTTTGCATTTTATTCTAGATTGATCTAGTATATTGGCATTGGAAGTAAAAAGATGTGAGATGCAATCAAGTTCTGAAAGTAGAAACAACACTGTTTGTCATTAGAACTAGTCATTCTATACTAGTTTTGAGTCTAACTCTAATTATAATCGATATTATAAAGGAAGCTTTAGGCATTGGAATTTTATCCCGCACTATACTATACCACTGAACTCTTGAAGAGCGAGGCTTGAGAAGTTCCAAGCAAAAGTAGTTGCCAAAATTTCCTTTCCTATCTGGTTTCCATATGAATTTATCCTCTTTATTTGGGTTAGGGTAATAGTTAGGAGGATAACTCACCAATCCGTCTGATCCCCTAAAACTTGCAATACAAGTTTTCAAAATTAATCACCTCTTTTACTTTGGCATTGGAAGGAATTTTGGTAAGAAGTTGGTGCATTTCATTTCTATCTATAAAAGGTCTATGATTTGTCCAATTATTATACCAAAACTATGTTTCAGTTCCATTTCCCACTATTGATTTGCAATAAGGGAAAATGAGTTCCCTTTTACTTAACATTTGGTTAAAGCAACAAGAATGTTCGTTATTATTCTCTAAAATTTGCCAGAAGCTAGTGTCCCTAAGATAGTATTTATTCATCCATTTTGACCACAAAGCTTGCTTATTATTGTATAGTCTCCAAATCCTTTTTGTTACCAAGATTGTTTGGATAAGATTGATTGAAGTCATTCATAAGCCCAATTCTTACTTATTTAAGCATAAATCTTCATACTTTATCCTAGAGCCCTTTGAGACCTCAGACTTACTAGACCATAGGAACTTTTTGATGCATCACTCAATCATCCTGTCCATTCTCCTAGGAAAGAAAAGATGGAAGCTCAAATGAGTGTGTAATTTCCTTAAAATTTAATAGATAAGTTGTACTTTACCTGTATTGAAAAGAAGCCTTTTATGCTAGGATTTTCACAACAGAAGATATATAGAACATACTCTTTTAGTTACTGATCCTTAAACTTGACCAGTATGAGAAGCACTTTATGAATTTAGTCAATAACCTAAGTGAGTTTGGGTAAGCCCCACTTATCATAATCAAATCATCTGCGAAAGCAAGTTGAGTGATCTTCATTATCTCGAATTTGTTGTGGTACCTAAATTTGGTATGTCTTTCAATTCTATAGTAGACAATCTTGGAAAGGACCTCAATTGAAAGAGTAAACAGGTAGGGGATAAATGATCCCTTTGCCTGATTCCATTGGTACCTTTAAATAACCTTGAGGGCTTGCCATTGATCAGATAGTAAAAGATGTTGAATTAATACATGCCTTAATCCAACTAATAAATAAAGGTGGATTCCAAACCATCTAAGTTTATTGAAAGTGAATCTCCATTAGACAGTGTCAAATGCCTTAGTGCCACTTTAATAGCACATCTTTTGATCTTTCTATTAGACTTATAATCCTTCATTATTTCCTGCAGCAGGAGGATGTAATCAGAAATTTTTCTACTTGAAATAAATGCGCCTTGATTAAGTTGAATGATATATCTAAAATCTCCATTCAACCTACAAGGAATCAACTTAGAGATCACCTTATAAATTGTATTGTAGTAAGATATAAGCCTGAAACCTCTCACATTATTTGGGTTAGGATTCTTAGGAACTGGGAAAAGATGAGTATATTTAATTTCTTTAAACATTTTAGAGTTGGTAAGGGCCTCCTATACTGCTTCTATAACCAATTTTCCAGTGATGGAAAAAGTGAACTGGAAAAAAATGAGTAGAGAATTCATCAAAGGCTTAGACATTTCTTGAGATTAAGACTAAATATAATATGTTTGATCTCTAATTCAAAAGATGGTATGATGATTTCCTCTTTGAGTTCCTAAGGTATACTATCCCCTATTGCAATTTTAGGCTCAATCTTATTTTTAACATTATCAACTTGAAAACTTAAGAGTTTTTGATAATAATTGATAGCTATATCTTACATCGTATCCTTGTTTGTATAAATATTGCCTTCCTCATTAATAGGTAATTTAATTTGTTTAGATTTATATGAACCATGATTGAAAAGTAGAAAAACCCGGTGTTAAGGTCACCCTTTTTTATCCAATTAGTTCTAGATATCTACATGAACAATGAATTGTGATTTAGGAGATATTCTTCCATTTTATTTTTCTCATTTCTTTTAATTTAGAGTTGAATAGATCAAAGTAATCAAGTTTTGAATCCTATTGTTCCTTAGTATTATCAAGCTTGAGTCATATTTTAAGTCTAGAGAGCTTGTGAAAGACCTTTAATTTCTCTCTAACAATCTTTAGTTTCCTTATTAGTTGTAAGGCCTTAAATCCACTTATCTCAGTGCTTCAGGCTTCTTTTGCTAGCTTTAAGAACCCCTCCTTATTGTTAAGGAAATTGAAGAATTTGAATGGGAATTTGGAAAAAAAAAAGGGATATGTTCAGCTACAAAAGTTTAATTAGATAGTGGTTAGAACATAAAGGAACACCAAACATAGCTAGAGAGCTATGTCTGATTTACTAAACACTCTATCAAGCTTTTTCCTAATTAACAGATCACCCTGTTGCTTATTGGACTAGGTATAAAGTTGTCTAGCATACATCAAATCTATTACCTCTACGTACTTAAGAACTTGTCATAGCTCTCTACTAATATTCCTTAAGTTAACTATAGTACCATAGGCTTTATTAGGTTAGATGACATAGTTGAAGTGTCCCACTATCAACCAAGCTTTGTTACTTTCAAGTCTTCTTAGATCTTCCCACAATTTAACCCTCTGAAATTCAAAGTTGGAAGCATATAAGATAGTAATCTCAATAGGATTAGGACTACCTTCCAGCTAATATAAGAAATAAATGCAGTGAATAGAACTATGTATAATGGAAATTTAAACAAGTTTAGAGTCGTAGGCCAAGATTATTCTCCCATTATAATGATGCAAATGATTACAAACTAGGGACCATTTACTGCTTAAAATTTCTAGACTATCCTCAAGTTTAGGAGTCTTTATTTTAGTCTCTAATAAGCCCAAAACTAGTGGTTTTTACTCCAAAATCAGACTCTTAACCATCTATTATTTAAAGGGATCATTTAACCCCTAATGCTCCAAAAAAGCATACTTATGAAGAAAATTGAGGGGTCACCCTATTAGTTTTCTCTTTCCTTCTACATAACTTTCGAACTGGAGTAGAATCTGATAGAGGATAATCTTGTCTAGTTAATTTCTCTTCAAGAACCATAATAATTTCCTACTCCAATTGATCCAATATTTCATTCACCTTGAACTGTGTTTGAGATTCTAGAATGCACTATATTGGACTTTTAGATTGTATTTATATTGTCCCTTTAGTGACCAAGATCATGTTAGATTTAAGGAGTCTAATATCTTACTCTCCTACTATAATATGATTACTATGAGGATCTTTAGTAGAGGTTTGACATTATTTATAGGGGCCTACTGATTATCCTCCAAATTGATAGGAATCTTAGGATATTCTATCACCATAATTTCATAATAGGTTTATGAGGTAAAGCTTCTTCCAATTGGTTTCTAGGTTTTCTTTGTCATTTAGGTTTCCATTTATAATTAAGTTGGACTTCTCCCTTACATATCTCTCTAATCTTATTCAATTCCATAACAGTAAGTGAATTTGAAAGTTCCTCAGCTTTCTTGATCTCTACTCATATTCGAGCATAACATATTCTTTCCATCTTTGCAGTAGAAGAGTCAAAACACAGGGGCTTACCCATTAACTTATAAGAAAACTCAATCTTTCTAGAGTTCAATACTCCAGTGGCACATTATGGAAATTGATCCATAGGGGAATAGTTTCTATGTTTGATCTATCAAGCTCCATACTAGGACTTCACTTTTGGAAAAATATTGGATGCCCCTTATATCCCATGTTCCCACCTCTATTACTTCATTAAGATTAGCATCATAAGTAAATCTGAAGGTATAAGTATCATCCTCTTTCAAAAAAAAATTATTTAGGCCCTTACTTCCCCATCTCACCATAGCCCAAGAGTGAACCTATGGAAAAGATGGTCTTTTTCTAATATAATATCCAATAAGCGTAGAGGTCCATACTCTAGCTCCTCTTTTGTAACATCTTTAAGGGAGGAGAAACCACTCCATCAACCAACAAGGATTTATAAAACATAAGACTTTAAGTAGGTGGACTTTTAGATACCACATTTCTCTAGGTTGTGTTTAAGCCATAGTTCTTCCTTAGGACATTCTCCTTTCTCAGAACCTTTAACCTACTAGTGCTCTTATTAGGAGCACTAGATCCAATCTTCAACATTTTCAGAGAATGTTGGATGGTTGGGAACTCCAAGCTCTGTTGAGCTTCTGTATTCTTAATCTTAGAAGAAATCTCTTTCAACCATTATT
>JAOQMP010000209.1:21146871-21194390 GCA_027563575.1 Erythroxylum pedicellare
CATTATCTTGTTAAGCTTAAAACACACTCGAAGACCCTCCACCCCCCCCCACGGTCAACTCTCCTTGTTTCTTCTTTTCCTCCCTACTGCATCATCTTCTCTGGCAATTTCTCATCCCCGTTTGTGGTCTATCATCGGCATTATTGTCATTTCATGCCGCATTAGAATCTCATCCTCTTCTCCCACCCTTGTTGTA
This sequence comes from Erythroxylum pedicellare, assembly GCA_027563575.1. NCBI lineage: Eukaryota > Viridiplantae > Streptophyta > Magnoliopsida > Malpighiales > Erythroxylaceae > Erythroxylum > Erythroxylum pedicellare. Next base: position 21,147,068 of record JAOQMP010000209.1, read on the forward strand.
TTTTTGTGGAGTTATATTGCAAACCGTGGTTGTTTTCTGTTTATTAAATTTATTTGTGTCTTTGATTCGTTTCGCATGTTTGAGTATTTTGTGAATGGATAAGAACATTTAAAGTTGAAATGTTAGTGTTATAAGGTGCAGTTTTCAAATTTGGTTGTAATGTTGGGATGATTTGTTGATGCATATTAGGTGTTTATTGAAATGCCTCTTGTTTGAAAAATTGTATTGGTAAGAAGATGAACTTTATTTGTTAAGACGAATGAGTTAATGTAGTAGAAGAATAATCAAATTTGACAACGGTTTTTCTAAACTTAAAACCTGGTTAAATCTTCCTAAAAGACATAAAACCATAAAGAACAAATGCTCAAAGTTTTCTAAGCTTAAGACTTGTTTAAGTCCTTAAATATGTTATGTTCATAAATGTGACAACTGTTTGTTTGCATTTTGACTCCATTCAAGATCAAGTAGTTACTAATTAGGAAACTTACCTCATAATAACTAAGTGAGTAAAGAATTTATGCCCTTTGTCTACCTTCGAATAAGAAACATACATTAATCTCTGAAAAGCTCATATACATAATTGACATATGAATGCATTAACCTTTGAAAAATTAAAAGTAAATGATTGACATATGAATAAATTAACCTCTAAAACATTTATAATAGATGATGGGAATATTTGTCTCGAACCTTTTCATGATGGTGTTATTCACAAAAATAATAAAATAATTTAATGTACCATCTTCTCTAAATAATCTCTATTTATTAGAAATACTGTTTTGATATTGTCTGTTTTGATATTGGCTTTAAGTCCTTTCTTGTTCACAATAGTGTTAGATGAACTTACCAAACATATTCAATGATAGGTACCTTGGTGTATGTTATTTACTGACGATATTGTCCTAGTAGATGAAACGAAGGAGCGGGTCAATGTTAGGCTAGAACATTGGAGAGAAGCATTAAAATCAAAAAGTTTTAGAATAAGCAGGTCCAAGACGAAATATTTAGAATGCAACTTTTTGGGTAGCCAGATGGTACAAGAGGCGATAGTAGCGATTGACACTGACATCATACCACATACATCGAGTTTTAAATACCTCGGATCGATCATTCAGAGAGATGGTAATATCGATGACGATATACTACATCGTATTAGATCTGGGTGGATCAAATGGCAGAGTGCATCAGGTGTTATATGTGATTAAAAGGTCCCTGTAAAACTCAAAGGGAAGTTCTATAAAATGGTGATTCGGTCAACTATGTTATATAGAGCAGAGTATTGGCTTACTAAACATAGACATATGCGACAGTTGTTGGTAGCAGAAATGCGTATGCTTAGGTAGATGTGTGACATTACTATAAAAGATAAGGTACGGAATCGGGTAGTGAGAGACAGACTACAGGTTGCTTGTATTGTAGAAAAGTTGAGAGAGAAAAGGCTTAAGTGGTTTGGGTATATGTGCAGGATGTCATCTGATACTCCGATACAACGCTATAAGATAATTAACCTTAATGGTTACAGAAGAAGAAAAGGAAGGCCTTACAAGACCTGGAGGGAAGTGATCAAAAAAGATATGTCAAAGTTGGCCCTCACTAAGACAGTTGCTAGAATTAGGAAAGTATGACGTGATAGGATAAGGGTAAACGACACCATTTAGAGTCCTCACACTTCATACTTACTGCTTAGGAAGTCCGACCCATTTATCCTTTAAGCCTTTGTGAGTGGCGAGTTTTTGGTTAAGGCTTTCGAGCCATCAACTAGGTTTGTTTTTAGGTCAGGTGTATTAGGGAAAGATCCCCGCGATGGATGTCTAAAATCATAGGATTGTCGTATCCTCAGGGCCGCTCAGTGTTGTAGACTCCTAGTGCTACTAGAGACAAAAAGAGCCAGTCTTTACAAAGTGTAAGGTACTAACAGATAGGGGCAACCTTCATATATGTCCTTATATATTTTATTGTAATTCTTTTACTTAAATATTCATCAGTTTTTACTTATTTATTCTGTTAAAATGCATCATTATTTTCCTCTCACATCTACATATGGGTCTACTAGAAATAGCCTCTCTACTATGTAGGGGTAAGGTTGCGTACTATCAAACCTCCCCAGACTTCGCTTTACTGTAGGACTTCAAACTGGGTGTGATGATGATGATGATGATGATGATGATGAATATATTTTCGTTTTCACTAATAACTTCTTTCATTAAACTTGTTTATTTCCTTAAAAATAAAACTAACTTATATCTTTTTTTATTTGGAGTCTCTTATTGAACCATAATTTCATAAAAATCAATACATTTCACTTTTATTTATGTTGTATTTCATTTTTATGTTTTTATAAAAAAATATCATTTATAAAACTAAATTATTTGTTTATCTTAGTACTTTTCCATCTCATCATGCATATCATTAGCTTGATATAGAGAGCAATAGAGTTTATCTTGTAAGGTATCTTAAATTTAATAAAAAAAACTTTCTTTTCATTTCACAAAATGTTTTTTCTTCTCTAGTGTATTGAGCTAATTCAATTTGGGTATAATTAGAATGACTAATGACTTTGTTCAAATATGAACTTTAGAATCTAGATCTCGTTCTAATTTTTTCTTCATCAACCTTCACCTCTAACTCAAATCTAACACCAATAAATATACCTATGACAAATCAACTTTCTACTTCATCCAATCTTTCAAATGATCACTCATCCACTTCATCTTCATTAAAAATAATATCTAGATCACCTATTTCTAACAACAATATATGGCTAAACTTACTCATTGATGTTACCAAATTCAATAACTCATCATCTTAGGGATAAGTTTTATATACATGTTATGTTATTAGAATTCCTTTATAGTCTTACAATAATTTTGAGAGTATTTAACTTGTATTTTGAGTATTTTTATATACTTTAGTACTTATTGTAGTTAGTACATACTGTAGTAATTTTGAGTTGGAATGATTCATGGTACCATGTTTCCAAATACAGGGACAATGTAGGAACCAATACGTTAAGTGAAAAACCATAAAAAAAATATACTCATTAACTTTTCTAAATGTTATTAATATTCTTTATTTATTTGTAGAAATGTAAATAATTATAATATTAAAAGTTCTAATTAAGAAATAAAGGTGAATATTCATTAACTTACTCTTTTCTTTTTTTATTTAAATGATGCAATGTTTAACCTTGTGGATCCTAATTGTCTAGGTCTTCTAATTATACATTTAACAATACTAGATGTAGATACTTTATTTTCAGTGGCCTTTCTTTTTTTTTCATTGCATATTAACTTACTATTACATTATGTAGACTCTCATGTCATGTGGAATCCAAGAAAATAATTATATCATTGTGATTTATCGATGCAATACAGTAGACTCGGCTTTAAAGTTGATTTATTGTTGTATCTATAAGAATTTGTCAAACAACCTCCCTATTAGTTAGGGGTCAACCTGTGTCTTATTGAGTGTGGGCTATTATTGTTCTTATTCTATAACTGTAACAATTTTTAACCTTCTATTTCCAAGTTTGAACTCGAATATGATATTCAACAAATTGCCTTATTTCCTTTTGCATATATTGTGTAAAATATTGAATTCAAATTCCTATATTTCTAGAAAATTAAATAAACAATAAATTTCAGGTAAAAATATGCCACCAAAGAGACAATGCGATGTAATGCGGCCCAGGTTCAGACGTATGTTCAGAGGTACTTGAATTACATCCTCCCCCTCTTGGGCCTACAATTGCAGATAACGCATCACCTGCTGCTCGTCATGCTACATCATCCCCAACTCATACATCATCCAGTACCTTTTTATCGGATGAAGGAGACAACCGTCAAACTAGAGCTGAGGGACCTGATGGAAGAAAGTACATAACAATTGTCAATAATCAGTAAGTGAAATCGCATGAAACAATATATGTTTATAATTAAGTTATAGGTTTAAATTTTGGCAAGTGGTATAAAATTATTTGTTCTTATATTAAGTTGATTCCATCTAAACCGTATTCTAGAAATGTGACATCTAAATTTAAGAAAATGATTGATCCTAAAAGTTATGTATGGAAGAATACTTATCAGGCCACAAAGACATTTTACTTTCAGGAGTTTGAGGTAGAATAAAATTTTATTTTCTTTTTAATTGATTTGTATACATTAATTAGATAAATATTATTACATTGTAGGTTATCAAATTTTTTTTCTTTTTATTTCAGAAATAATTTTTCTGAGATTCTAGTTTTGACGCGATCATACATAAAGTATGGGAGAAGTGAGCTCGTACACATTATCATGACTTTATTGGTGCGATACACAAGGCCAGTATACGACCATCTTATATTTCTAAGCAAATATGAAGTCGTTGGCAGGAGTATTGGACATCACCAGAGGCAATGTCCATCTTAGGGCGTAATTCGACCAATAGACGTGGAGGCCCAGGGGGAGAAAGTCTTCCCATACATACGGGAGGATCAATTACCCACCATGAGCATGCAAAGAGGCTTGTAAGTATCTAAACTTGACACTTATATTCTAATTGTTTTACTTTACTCTATTTCAATTTAAATTGATGAGTGAATGTTGAAATGAAAATATGTGTATTATGGTTAATGAATATGATATAAATGTTTGGCGCTATATATGGCTGAGTTGAGTCATTTTATTTGTTCAACAGAGGGTAAATACCATAAAAATAAAAGAAACTCTGTCGAAATTTTTATAAATTCTAGTTTACATATAACATTTTATTTTTATGTAGGAAAAGTTTATGAGCATGATGCCTATACCTCGTAAGCTGTTTTTGCATACTCACACTAAGAAGCATGACAATGTGATATTCGTCAACAGCCGAAGTAGAGAACTGAATGTATGTGCAATTTATGCTTTAATATTATTTCTTAATAATTATCACTTACTAATATAAACATTGCTTCCTAATAGGACCAAATATAAGAAAGTATTCAGCGACAATCTCAGCACGAACAAGTTGTTGATGAGAGTCAGACGTATCTTGATACAATGGGTGGCAGGGACCTTCATGGAAGGATCTTCAGGCTAGGTTCATCTACTAACACATGTTATTCGCAATCCTCCACGTCCAATACGACAACATCTAGTAGACGATCGCAAACCAATCAAGTCAATCGGCTTCAGACCACAGTAGACACATTGATGGACTACATAGCTCAGCTAAGACATGAGGTGGATGAGTTGAAGGCGAGGGGTAGCACCTCAGAGCACCCGTGATCACTAGGACATTAGGATTGTTATAGTCATTTGCTTTCAATTACAAAGATTTATTATGTATACTATAATGTTTTCATTATCAATCAAGATAATTTTAACTTTATATCATCAATCAATTTTCTGTTTTAACAAATTAAATATATAAACAAATCAAAGTATTATGTATAGATAATTCATAACTGTTGAAATTATACATTAATCATAAGATCATGAAATAAAATTTAATGTAGGGATTTTTTTAATTTTTTAATTTATTTTACTGATGGAAAAACAAAATTCCGTAAGTAAAATCCATTATATTTACCAACGGAAAACATTACCGACAGTTAATCTTCGTTCCGTCGGTAATATTGCAAACTATTTGGATTTTTTGAACTACGATTTACCAACAGTCAACCATAACCATTAGAATATCACTGACGGTATTATGTTACCGTCGGTGAATATTACGATAGAATACTTATATCCATAGGTAATTTTACTAACAGTTCACTGCAAATCTGTTGGTAAATTTACCAATGGTTAAAGATAACCGTTGGTATATTTACCGACAGACCCATAATAAATGCATCGGTAAATTTATCTATGTCCGTTTTAACGACACCTTTGTCCGTCCATTGTTTCTATCACTAACTAATATTACCAACGGAATCCAAACGTTAGCGATAGAATCCAAACGTTTTTCGCTGATAATTTCCGTCGCTAAACAACGTTTTTCTTATAGTATGTGTTGTCAAATTTGTTGGCCCTTGAGGCACCCATGCATTGCTTAATGACCAACTTATGTTCTTCTGTATAGATGAAGAAAGTAGTTAAAAGAAGAAACGCGTTTTATTACATAACAGCAACTTCACGGGTAACGACCTGGGATATATATATATGTATAATTTCTGACATAATTTTCATCAGGCTTAGTTTTTGGTGGAGGTCATGGAAAAGGGACTATAGGTGGGAGTACAGTGAAGGAGAAACCTCAGAATCCTTGCTCCTCATTGATCAGTTCTTCAAATATGTTTCCATGGTTTAGTGAAATTAAGCCTTGAATATCAGAGAACATTTGTAAGAACTTAAGGTGGAACCGAGTCCCTGATCAGGCAAATGAATTGGCCTTGGTGTTTTGCGCGCAATAATGACCGAGTTGATGATCTCATCAGTAGGATGAAAGACTGAAAGGACTTCAAAACCACGAAGGTCATTAGGATCAATTACTGGGTACAGAAATGCGCGAGCATCATGTGCACTCCTTAGCAACAGAAGAGCTCCAGTAGCCATGTGCTCAGCCAAGTGGTTAATGACCTGGAGTTTCTCTTCCTTGTTCATGCCCACCAGAGCTGCCACGAAAACAACTTCATATTCTTTCAAGCTTGCTGAAACATGCATAATATCTGCAGTGTGGAAAAACATTCTCTTGGATAAGTCAGGATAAGATGAAATTAGGTGGAGGGCTTTCGAATTTGCCGATGGGTCAATATCATAGTTGTGAAAGTTGGTAGTCTTCAGGTGATTTGTAGCTAAAATGATTGATGTGAGTGGAAGGGGACCAGAACCAACAAAGGCTACACGTTTAGGAACCTGCACACAAATATCATAAAGCATGGAAGACTCCAATTTGCTAAGTTTGACGTAATTGGAATAGTAAGGGAAAGCCCTGATATGGTCAAGAGAGTTCTCATAAGATCCTATTAGGGTAGAGAAATGACTTTCTAAGAGACCCTCAGCTTTCCCACAAAGCTTAATTAGTTTGGACCTAATGTCTTGAACTCTTGGACTCAATTTGTCAATGTCAAGGTCACATTGTGGTATGCATACGAGTACAAGCTGGGTGAAGAGAGAGTTGACATGCTTAGAGGGGCTTAGGTTTTCTAAGCTTGCAATCTTTTCATAGATCTCAGAGACCTTCTCTATCAGCAGCTCCTTTTGGCAGACCATGGAGACACAAGCTAAGTTACTGAGCAGAAGTTGCAGACAAAATTGGTCAAGTGATCCCTCCAATGCTCCAAGGGAACTATTTATAGGGATGTGGGCTACAGAAAGTGATTTCTTCTTTCCCCATTATAGCAATGGCCATTCACGGTATGGCACTTTGAGATACTATTATGTTTAATATGATGGTTCATTATGAGATTAACTGGAAATATTTCTTTGGGACGAGGAGAACCGCAAACGGCCCTCAGCCAAAAAAAAAAAAAAAAAAATCGTCCAGAAGAATATACACATATGTATAAAGTTCCCTTGATAAATTAATTTCTGATGAGATTACTATGATAGGATGTTGAAATCCAGCAGAATACACAAGGAATTGCAGCTGAAGGAAGGTGGAGGAGAGCCAAGCCAAAAGTGCTAAATCCAAATAATCCCAGTCATGAAGCACTTAAGTAATGAGTGATGAGCACTACACAATTTTTTGGTTATGGTGGGTCTAACTTTTTACTCTTGGACGCCCCATAACCAAAACTGATGTTGCAGTTGACATCCAACTGCTTGCTGACACCTCATTTAGTGTATCTGATTATAACGGAAAACTCGGACCTGTATTCCTGAAGTCCGTTGTGAAGGGCTCTGGCTTACTATACGACTACTAATAAAGAAATACAACGGTCAAGCCCGTGAGCATATCATGTCGACATATTATGCTGTCATGAAAGCTTATCTTAAATATCAAATATTGTCTTGCATATATATTTTACATTGGCTTTTCTCTTCCAAATTCAATAATGGGTTGCAACTCAGATCTCATTCATGTCTTTGTGGTTGTAATTGGATTAAAGCTGTCTGCTCTTCATTCCTATTATTTTTTCTTTTCACTCTTACTGTTGCTTTATGACAGAAAGCTGGACGTTGCAATTATGGTGCCACATAAACTTTGGCTGTATGTGGATGAGTTGAAAGCATTTTGTGGTCTAACAGTCATGGAACAAAGAAGAAATGATTGGAGCAGAAGCATGCTGAAAGAACTAACGTCTCACATTTGGCAAAGATCTTTCCTTATTTTAAGTTATAATTTGGGGAAATGGGGACGTTTTCCTTCAGAATAGAGGGATAGTTTTGCTTATTTGACCCAGTAAATCTATATCAGATAAGAAAAGTATATAGGCCTTGCTATCATCATAATAAATATGTAATAATACTTTTTGTTTCCTTAAAATAAATTAGAAAATACTACCTCTGAATAGGATAAATTAATTGTCCAAAAGTGCATTATGCGTAGCACATAAGTTGCAAACAAACTGGCACGGATAAGATCCATGCTTTTCGGCTTCATTATATTATCTCTTTAATAAAAATAACAGTACTAATGATAATAATGAAATCTGTTTATTAATTAAATTAAATCAATATAGCTTTCCCATGAACTCTAAATACTTTTTGTCAATTCTCTTGCAATGGCTTCAGGATTCTGAAGGCCTCGTAAAGAAGGCTAAAAAGGCTTGACCCAAATACGCAAAAGTAAAAGGTTAAGCTTTCAGTGTTTGGAAACTCAGATCTTGATGTGGCAACTCACCAGACTTAAGACCCAAAGTAAGAGTTTAGCCCACAGCCTCTTTCACTTGTAAGGCGGTGGACGGAAGCGGTTGGGTTTCATCTGTTTGTCTGACGTGCCACATGGAACCAATTTATTTTACGTGTTTGCCACTTGTTTCAACTTGAGAAGGTGTAAAAAAAAGTCAACTACCTCTCCATTTAAAGCTTTGAACTTTCCAAACTTTTCTACCTCACAAAGCAAAGTTAGACAAACCGTTGAAGAGTGGTATCAGAAAAGATGGAGGAAAAGAGTGGGATGATTGGGAAGTGGTTGAAGAAACACCTTCACCTCTACGTTGCTGCAACAAGACACACTTTTATACTCAGCATTCGTGATGGTTCAGTTGATCTCTCCAATTTTAAGAAATGGCTGGTATGGTTCCTCTACTTTGATTATGATCTAATGGTCTGGGCATCTGTTACTGTTCGCCATCTTTGATTTTTTCTGTTCTCATGTTTCTTCTGTGTTTGTGTAAATCCCAGTTGTGTTTTTACTGAATGTCATCTGATAAGAATGACAGAACATTTGATTGATCAGTTGATTGGAACAGACGTAGTCGTCCTGTTTTAGGTGTCACATGTACTCCAATGACGTAGTGTGGATTTTGCAACTTACATAGTGCTCTGTCGTTCACTGGCTTTGGTTGTGGACACTGTATTGATCACAAATCATTAAGAGTTGCAGGCACAGGATTATATATTTGTGAGAGAGTTTGTCCCTTTTGTGGCTAGCGTAATGATTAAAGCTTCCAAGACTTCGGACGATAGGAATGATATGGAAGCTATATTGGGTGGTTTGACCTCTCTAAATGATGAGATTGACTGGTTCAAGCAAGAGGCCTCAAAATGGAGTATTCCACTCTCTGGCACCATTGTTCGTAAGGCAAACAAGAATTACTGCAGGTGCGTTATCTCTTTGATACAATTGAATTTAGGAGGAGATAATTAGCTGATCACTATCAGTTTTCTGGTGCTATAGCTGCAGAATTCTCACCTTTAATTTGAATTTAAGTGGAGATAATTAGCCGATCACTGTCAGTGTTCTGGTGCTATAGCTGCAGAATTCTCACCTTTAATTTGAATTTAAGTGGAGATAATTAGCTGATCACTATCCATGTTCTAGTGCTATAGCTGCTGAATTCTCACCTTTAATTTAGGTAGTTTAACCTAACACTGAGTATTGAAAGTATTTGCAGGTTTCTGGCGAGTCTGATGTTACCAGAAGTCGAATATGCTGTGGCTATCACAGCATTTTGGGCCATTGAAGCTGTGTACCATGAAAGCTTTGCCCATTGTCTGGAAGAAGATAATAAAGTCACTCAAGAATTACAAGAAACTTGCAAGAGATGGGGTAATGAAAAATTCGGTCATTACTGCCGTTCTCTTCAAAACATTGCCAACCGCTGTCTAGAGAAGGCTCCAGACCACGTTTGTGCAAGGGCTGAAGTAGCATTCCAGCGTGTTCTTGAGCACGAAGTTGACTTCTGGAACATGAGTGGTGAAGGTGTTGGAAAGAGTGTAGAAGGTGTTGGAAAGAGTGTAGATATCGTGTAGATTTTATGTTCTCTTGCCCCCTACATGTTGTTTGTTATACAATTTCCTTTTTTACTGCGAAAGAGTATCAATTGGTGATACCTTGTCGGCAACTAATGGCATAAAACTGCCGTGCTGATCATAAAGTAGTTGCCTTTATACGTTCCTAATTTAGTTTTGCAGGAGAGTGGTTTCAAGTGCCCTATTCCTGTGGTGATAACTAAGGGAGTGATGCTAATATTAATAATGGGGCTTTAACCAAACCTACTTTGGTGTGCTCTAATTAAATAGTTGGAAGACATCTTCCTATTTGGTCTTGTTCCGTGTAAACTATTTCTGCTCGCTAAATACTCATTCAACGTTAAGTTTCAACTGAATGAAAACATAAGGGGCTTAAACAATGTACCTTTCCATGTAATATATAAGAGGAGCAAATTGACGAGCATCTCGAGTTGAATTTTCATAGTGGAAAGCAATCAAAGCATCACCAATTGATATAGGTTCAAGTTGGTTGTTACTTGTTCAGTTGGGCAAATGCATTTTTTCGTACAAGGAACTAGCCATACAACTCTAGCTAGTTACCTACTTCTTAAGCTACAATGTCCAATTTCAATCTAATAGGTTGAACCAACTCTGAATATTAAATTTATACCTTTTACACTTGCTTTTTAGTGGTCTAGGCGAAGCTCAACCAGTTTGATCATCATCATTGATGTTGTAATCCATCAGTGACATATAACCCTCAGAATTAATTTCCTCTACTTTTCTTTTGTCAAACCACCTATGACATTCCTTTTCTAGTTAACTAACTTTTGAAAAAAAAGTTTCCACCCACATCCTTCGTTAGTTCTCTTGTCTTTTAAGATATGAACCCAGATCTAGCTCCTTAGTCTCCTCTATATGAAGCAACTTCAAATCTCCACGAGGTTCCTCCTTTCTCCACACTAGAATTCCTTATGCTACCTAGACCCTTATAGAGCCTCTCCTTTCTTGGAAACCAGACTCCATTGCTATCTAAAATGCTTTTGGAGCTCCTCCAACCATTCCTTAACCAAAAGATGTTAGTTTAAATGCTACGTCATCCAACCTTTTAGTTTAAATGCTACGTCAGCCAACCTTTACACTTTTCTTTCCTTGTGGAAGGACTCGATGTCAAGTTCCTAGAGACCATGCCCTTTCTGCTAGGCCTCTGTTCATCTCCTAACCATCTTTGTCCACCACTCGTGTCTCCTCCTCTAGAATTACTTAAAGGTGGAGCAATCTCAATGTTCAAGCACCACAATTAAATTACTTCTTAACAAGATCCTCATTTTCCCAAAATGTAAGCTTGGGTTGAGACTAGGTGGAACAAACCTGGACTAACACAAACTTAGGTAACAAAAAAGGACTATTTTCTATTAAAGTTTTCGAAAGACTCAATAATGAAGAAAGTCTTGGAGCAAGGACCATGCCATTGATTTGGTAAACCCCTAATAATTTAGAAATCGAAGCCAGGCCTATCTATAATAAGACAACTTGAAAAACATCCCTTCATGGGTCAACTTTAAAGACAATCCTTTTAAGTATTAGTTTAACTCAAGGGCCTTAGCTACCTTGCGAGCTTCTTGGTAAGCCATTGTTCCTTGATGAACACACAACTAAGTTAAGGAGGATTGGTTTTATCAAAATCCTTATTGTGATGGAGCTAAATATAAAGAATTGCCTAGTACATTAAAAATAATAAGATTATAAGAAGATGTTGAGCTAATTGAGGAAGAGATCTCACTCTCTTGCCCTTAAGAGCCAACCTATCAGCTAGATAATCTAAAGAGTAACAAGTAGAACATGCAAATATGAAACTTATTAGAAGCTCATGGAATTATGATTTAAACCTACTGTCCCCATATCTATAAATGAAGAGAACAAAGAGGCTAACAACCCACTTAATACAACCATATAATCCAGCCTAAGGCTAGAGGTGTACTTAGTCCAAAAGAATACCCCTCCTCGATAATATCCAACCCAAAATACCTGCGGCTCCCCCAGTTGATGCCTCTAAAGCATTAAAAACTTTAAGAGCAGGAGCTCCTATATGCTTTCCCTAGCTCTTTTGCTGCTATAGACGTTAACCATGAAAAGGACCCACCTTTTACCACATTGAGGACATCCTCAGGTAGTAAAAAGAAGAAACTTCTCACTTCATACCCTCTTAATATCAATTTTCATTTGGAATGTTAAAGGTTTGAACAAGCATAATAAATAACATGCTTTTTTAAAAATCTTTTTTCCTCTAAAAAGCCTTTTTTTCTTAAAAGCTCTAAGAACCATAAAAAAGCACTCCTAGAAAAAAGGATGTGAAAGCTTCATACTGACCATGAATCCCTAATCGTCTTAGATCTAATTCCTACTACTTTGGCTAGATTATTCGTAACTGCATATTCACATTATAGGCATGATGATCAGTTGGACGTATGGCTAATGATTAATTAATGTCTTCTTTCTTTTTTTTGACCTCCTCTCTTCTTTAATGAAATTGTTGTTCGATTTTTTTCATATAATTATCAACTTAACAAAATACGAACAAAATCAAGCTCTATAAGATTTGAACCTAAGACGTTGAATTTTGGAGACCCACATTCTATCGAATTAAACTGTGATCATCTTCGTATAAAAAAAAGAAAACTATAAAGACAAATATTCATTTTTTTACTATATCTTGAATGCTTCTACTATCTTGCAGAATATGATAAAAATTCAAGATTAGGTATGTCACAAGATAAGTATTCATGTTCAAATCAAGAGATAAAACTCATAATTACTAGCTCTGATATTAATGTGAGCTCTTTCTATGCATTTTTTATTTCAACAACGATAAATGTGGGTTTAACAAAATGAAGCTCTAAGTTCTGGAAACTAAAGACTGGGTTGCAAATACCAGAATACCCAAATAAGGAGGAGTTTAAGTTAATGCGTAGGAAGATTGATGTACTCCCTCCAATTGTGTTTGCTGGTGAGGCTCTAAAATTAGAGGATAGGCTCGCTGAGGTTGCAATAGGCAAGGTCTTTTTTGCTACAAGACGATGATTGTGAAAAAGGTTTTGAATAGCATGAATTCCAACAATATTACAAAATAGTATATATCAATGTACATGAATTGCGATGGAAGTCTACAAACTCAACTGCAATTGCACACACTGAAACTCACATTCGAAGCATGTGAAGAAGAAAACTTATGATGTGATTTTTCGGTATGTCTATGAATGAATGTGCAAGAGAATATCTCATAAAAGTTAAGAAATAAAATGTTAGGATAGTTGTGTTTACTGTTGTCTGTTTTTAGCAAAGACTGATAAAGACTTGTTAACTTTGCAAATATGTAAATTGCAGAAAGTAAAGAACACTAAGATTTTTACTTGGTTCGATAGCTTCAATGCTATCTACTTCCAAGGTTCCCACTGTTGTGGTTTCAACTAGTATGAAGAAAAATGAGCAAGGTTACAAGAGTATGAGTATTTTTCTAAACACTTGTAAAGAGTCTCACACTCTCCTTAATACTCACAGGCCAGTACTCTAGCATCTCTCAAGCCTTACTCTTAATTCTTACACTCCCAGAATGATTGAATACATTGTAATGTGAATAATGAAATCTCTGTGTCTCTCTTCTCTGACGCTTATGATCTATTCCTTTTATAGATGTTGAAGGAAGTGGCTTTTGGATAAGCTTGCATGAATCAAACAAATGTCATGTGCCTCCCACGTGAGTGACTAATCCTTCTTCTTTTGGTCTGTGTATTATGTTGTTTGAAGCTGCGTTTAAGTTTGAAGCTTCTGATTTTTGTAATACGACAGTGCTTTAAACCATTCTCTTCTGACTTAGTCTTCCATGTGAGTCTCGCGTGCATATGTATTAAACTTACTCATTTGTTTCTGACTTATAAGAACATTTAAGAGCTTCCCTCTCTTCCTCACTTTGACATCTTCAGACACCTCTCACACACGCACCTTCAGTTCTTCAATTTTTGCTATTGTTTGACGTTTCTGAGTGTTGGTTGGTGGAGTAAACGCGATTACCATCACATTATTCCCGCCTACTCCATCAATCTTCACTCTGAACAAAAATTCGAGAGTGATTTTGAATCCGAAAAACCCTAGCTTTACTAACCTAGAGAGATCTTATGAGATCGCCTTCGATTTCATAGGCCTTCACTAATCTATAAGTAATCCCTACAGAAAGTGAACTTCTTTTGCGTTATTACCTTAGTTCTGAAGTCTGATGGACTTCTTTCTCCTGTAATTTTCTCTAGGTTGAAGGCCCCCTTTGCGATTCATTCTCTGACAAAATGTAATCGGACATCTATATGCTTAGATCTCCTATAGAGGACTGGATCTCTACTAAGATACAGTGCACTCTAACTATCCGTATATATTAATGGCTTTGTGATGTCGATGTTGACTTCTTTCAATATGCCTGATAGTCATATTAGCTCCTTTACACCTTCAGCGATTGCATAATACTCTGCCTTTGTGGTTGATAAGCTTACTACTAATTGCTGTTGTAATTTCCAATTGATTGTGCTTATTGATAATGTGAAAATGTATGCCGAAATTGACTTTCTTGAGTCCTTATCTGCTGTATAATTTGCATCCATATAACCACATAAATATAAGTAATTGCATTTAGTTTGTTCAACTTTAGAAAAACATAGTCCGTGGTTGAAGGTTCCAGATAAGTATCTGAGAACCCCTTTGAGCCCTTGCCAGTATTCTAAACCTGGATTGGCTATGAATTTGCTTAGGATACTGATGGCATAAGCTAGGTCAGTTCTTGTGCATAGTATAAGGTACATTATACTTCCAACACCTACATCATAGGGATATTGATCCATTGCTCTTTGTTCATCCTCATTCTTAGGACTCTTGTCAGATACCATCTATAGGTGAGATCCTAGGGGAACAGAACTAGGTTTAGCTTGTTCCATATTGAATTGAGCTAATACCTTTCTTATATAATTCCTTTGAGCAAGCCAAAGCTTTCCTTCCCTCCTCTTTCTGACTATTTGCATTCCTAGAAGCTTGTAAACTTCTCCCAAATCTTTCATTTCAAAATGAATGCATAGTTCAGACTTTACTTCGTAAATTCTGTTAAGGTTCTTTCATGTTATTGTTAGGTCATCTACATAGACCAATATGAAGACTACTTTAGTCATTCCTAGATTCTTAAAGTATAGGCAGTAATCATATGAACTTCTAATGAAGTTCAAACCAGCAGCAACCTTATGGAACTTTTTGTTTCATTGCCTAGGTGCTTGTTTAAGCCGATATAGGGATTTCTGTAATAGACAGACATGATCTAGCTTATTCTTTTCCTTAAATCCAACTGGTTGCTTCATATAGATTGTCTCCTCAAGCTTTCCAAATAGAAAGGTTGTCTTGACATCCACTTGATGGATTTCCCAGTCATATAGAGTAGTTAGAACTAAAATAAGCCTAACGGTTTTGAATTTGACTGCTAGAGAGAATATCTCCTTGTAGTCAATTCCTTCCTTCAATCTAAACTCCTTAGCTACAAGCCTAGCCTTGTAAATCTTAGGTTCTGCTTCTGTCACTCCTTCTTTTAGTTTGAACAACCATTTGTTCTCAATTAGTTTAGCTTTAGGAGGTCTAGGGACTAAAGTCCAAGTCATCTTCTTCATTAGAGAAGAATATTCTTTCTCATAAGCCATTTTCCACTGTTTTGCATCCTCACTTCTTATGGCTTCTTCATATGTTTCAGGAGCCTTGTATTCTATAGTTTCAGCCATAAGGCATGCAAATTCAACCAAGTTTGAGTCAGTGTACCTCCTATTAGGGATTCTTTGTCTTGGTTATTTGTCCGTTGTGAGTTGATAGTCTTGTAGATTTCCTTGTGGATCATCTGTAGTTGTGTGTAGGGTTTCTTCTTCACCCACACCTTCAGTCTCTACTATCCTTTGTTCATAATGTGTAGTGCCTTGTATAGGCTCTACATCAAGGGGTTGAGTAATGCCACCTTCATCAGTTTTTGGTAGCACATAGAAATGGACTAATTGGTTCAGTGATCCTAATTGCTTTTGAATTTCCCTTTGGAAATCTACATTTGAGGAACTCTTGTTTAGCAGAGGGAATTCCTCTTCCTTGAAGATTACATCTCTGCTTATGATAGTTTTGTAGCCTCCCTTTTGGAGTATTAAGATCTTATATCATTTAACTCCTTCTAAATAGCCTAGGAAAACTCCCTTGATTACTTTAGGTTCTAGTTTTCCTTCTTTCTGATATGCATAAGCAGCACATCCGAAAGTCCTAAGGTGAGTTAGGTTAGGTTTCTTACCATTCCACACTTCTTGTAAAGTCTTGTAATCATTTACAGAGGTGGAGAGCCTATTAACTAGGTAGTCTGCTGTCCTAATAGCTTCTCCCTATAGTGAATGTGAGCAACCCAAAGAGAGTAGCATGCACTTGGTTTTTTCTAAGAGAGTCATATTGAATCTCTCAGCTACACCATTCTACTAAGGTGTAACCCTCACTATTTTTTGCCTTAGGATACCTTTTTTGCTGCAATACTCTTCAAACTTTTTATTGCAGTATTATAATCCATTGTCAGTCCTTAAGCATCTTAGTTTCTTCTCAGTCTGATTCTCCATAAGTGTATGTCATTTTATGAAGTTTTCTAATGCTTCATCCTTTCTCTTCATCGGATATACCCAGCACTTCCTAGATTTGTCATCAATAATAGACATAAAGTATAGATTCCATTCTACAGTAGGTACTTGAGCTAGCCCCCATAGATCAAAGAGATCACTGTGAGCATATTGCATGATCTCTGTGGCCCTCTGTGCTCCCTTTTGAAAACTGGATCTGTGATGCTTTTCTAGCACACATGATTCACAAAATTCTAGATTCTGTAAGTCTTGTTCAGGGATCAATCCTTGTTTAAAGAGGTGGAACATACTTTTGTTCCCTACATAACCCAACCTTGCATGTCATTGTTTAGTTGGTTCATGATTTCCCTTCTCTGAAACTTGATTAACTTCTGTGGAGCCTATAACATAGTACAACCCTCCCCTTTCGACTACTATAATAATAACCCTATCATCCTTTAGGATTTCTTTGAGTCCATCTTTTGATCCAATTTGAAAACCTTGCTTATCAAACAAGCTTTCATAAATCAAATTTCTCCTTATTCTAGGCACAAATCTGACATTACTAAGGATCCTTCTCTTTCCATCAAACATGTTGATGGAGACACTTCCAATCCCTTCTATCCTTTGCTGCCTAGAATCTGTCATTTTTACCTTGATAGTAACTAATTCGAATGTAGTGAACTAGTCTCTATGTGGTGTCACATGCATTGTATAACCTGAGTCAAAGATCTATTCTCTGCTCAAGTCTTCACTTGCTTCAATGACAGCCAGAATCTCATCACCACTTGAGTCTTCTAGTTTCTCCATATTTCCTGCATCTCCACTTTCTGCAACTTTATCCCTTTTTCTTCTTCCTACAGTCTCTTGCAAAATGTCCCTCCTTATCATAATAAAAACACTTCTTTCCTTTTCCCTTTTTCTTCTTTTCCTCACCTTCCTTGGTGTGCTTATCCTTTCCACTTCCCTTTTGCCACTTTTTCTTTTTTGCCATTCTTCTTATGAGTCTTCTACAAACATTACTTCTGCCTCTTTCTTGAATGGATTAACATCCACTATTTCTTCCATTAGTGAGTCTAACATCCTCTTGATAGTGAGGGATTCTTCACTAGGATGCCTAATTACCTTCTTGAATGCACTAAATTTAGAAGCTAAAGCCTTTAGAATTACTATAGCTTGATGCTCCTCAGATATCTTTTCATCTGTAGCTTCTAAGTCTTGTACTAGCTTAAAGAAATAGTCTAGGTTATCATCTAGGGAAAAAAATGTGTTCATCTTGTAGTTAACAAGATTGCGAAGAAGTGTCATCTTGTTAGGAAGACACCTCTTTGCATAAATTTCATTAAGTTTGACCTATAGCTTCTGTGCAGTATTACAATTTTGCAATTTTCTTATCACAGTTGGTGATAAGTGAAGCATTAACTTCCAGTGTGTAAGTCTTTGCATCTTGAATATTTCTACTGGATCAGTCTCAACATCATACTGATCTTCGATAGCCCCATAACAATCATAGGACTCAAAAAGAGCTTGCATATGGAGTTTCCAGATGGTGAAGTCTTCTTTTCTAGTAAATACATCCATTTCTTTTCCTACCATTGTGACTATAGTTTAAAGAAATAAAATACTTTTACTTACAAAAAGTTCTTGATGACCTTTTGTGCTTCCAGTAGTCAAGAAATACCCCAGGAGGTTTCCAAATACTCTGATACCAATTCCGTTAGGATAGTTGTGTTTACTACTGCCTGTTTTTAGCAAAGACTGATAAAGACTTGTTAACTTTCCAGATATGTAAATTGCATAAAGTAAAGAACACCAAGATTTTTACTGGGTTCAATAGCTTCAATGCTATCTACATCTAAGATTCCCACTGTTGTGGTTCAACTAGGATGAAGAAAAATGAGCAAGGTTACAAGAGTATGGGTGTTTTTCTAAACACTTGCAAAGAGTCTCACACTCTTCTTAGTACTCACAGGTCAATACTCTAGCAACTCTCAAGCCTTACTCTTAATTTTTACATTCTCAGAATGATTGAATTCATTGTAATGTGAATATGAAATCTCTGTGTCTCTCTTCTCTTATGCTTGTGATTTTTTCCTTTTATAGATGTTGAAGCAAGTGGCTTTTGGATGAGCTTGCACGAATTAGACAAATGTTATGTGCCTCCCACATGAGTGACTAATCCCTCTGCTTTTGGTTTGTGTATTGTGTTGTTTAAAGCTATGTTTTAGTTTGAAGCTTCTGATGTTTGTAATACAACAGTGCTTTGAGCCATTCTCTTTTGACTTAGTCTTCCATGTGAGTCTCACGTGCATATGTCTTAAACTTACTCGTTTGTTTTTGACTTAGTGAGAACATTCAAGAGCTTCCCTCTTTTCCTCACTTCGGCATCTTCAGACACCTCTTACACACGCACCTTCAATCCCTTAATTTTTGCTATTGTTTGATGTTTCTGAGTGTTGGTTGGTGGAGTAAACATGATTACCATCACATAAAAGCAATAGATGAGTTAGGGAAAGAGAAAATTACTCGAGTCGGGCCATGAACTTGAACATTTAACATTATCGTGTGTTTCATAATTGTCACTTCAACAAAAATGAACAGGAAAGGATTTATTTCATAATTTTCACAAAATACAAATGGTTTTTATAAGATTTTTAAACCATATAAAATTTTCATAAAATTCATGAAACTACCCAATAGTTGGTGTTTTTTAACCTATATCAAAAAACGCTTCACCTGTTATCCATGAACTTTAATTCAAGTGATCCTTTCTCTCTTAATCACAGCAAAGACGAGTGAACTTGTAAATGACAACTAGTTAAATAGCTTGATAAATTTAACAAACAACTGAAACTATAGTTGATGTCTAAAGTAAAAAGTCCTCGCATCTCAGCATTATCAACAGATTATAAGCAGTGAATGAAAAACTCATCAAGAGTACTGATACACAAATCTAAAAGGTTATTAGATAAAATAAACCAGATAGTTGGTTGACATGATTAAATATGTTAAGATATATATTGATATTTTATCATTTAATTTTGAATATTATTTGATAATTGAACCTATTAGACTTAAGTGATACTCTTTTAAGATAAGTTTGATAAGGTTTAAAATCCTAATCAAAATGGGATTTAATGGATAACCTATTTTGGGTAATATTTTGCAGCTTATTTTATGGGATATAACTCTATTTGGTGAAATCTTCTTAGTGAATTATGTGACCTATGTTATTGAGTTTTTCTACCGTGTGTTCCTTGGGTTTATGGACGATTGATAGGGTTTTGTGCAGCTGTGGTTTTATTGTTGACTTTTGCATGATTCAACTGGATATTTTTATTATTCTTCAACAACTTTTGGGGACGGTTTTTTGTGACTTTGACCAACTGCTTTATTCTCTTTGTGGTTTAGTGGGTGTTTTTTAGCAGCTGCGTTTTACTTGAGTTATCATTGTTTATTGGAAGTTGAAGCAGTTATTTTTCCATTGGTATTTATGAGATTTTCAGGACTGAAGTGGTTGGGTTTTCGGTAGTGAAAAATGAAAATTTTTGCTGTGTTTTATCTTTCTATTACATGATTTATTGGGGTTGTTTTGTTGCTTTCTTGTATGGGGAAAACCAATAAGGATATAGTGACTCGGCAGCTAGATTTTTGGGTTTTTGAGTAATTTTTGGAAGCTGATTTTCAAAGTTTTTTTTTTCCAAATTGGGAGCTACATTTTTCTGTCCATCTTGGGTGATTTTTTGGGTTGTTTTTGTAGCGTGTTTTTGTGGAAAAACTTTAGAAGTTTTTCATGTGGTTAAAGCTCCATTGTCTGCAACGTCTCGATGATGAAACATTTGTTTTGTTGGTGATTTTACTGTTGTTGTGCATGGTATTTTCCATTGATGATATTAAAGTTTCACAACAAATTTTTCAGTGGACAATTTCCTATTCTTTTGTTAATGAAGTTACATTGTTACGAAAGTTGTTTTCTATCTCAAATGCCTTTGTTTATATTTGTTGTTTATTTTAAAAACTTGAGTTGTGTGTTTGTTGTCTTTCGTTAAAAAGTTGTTGAGTAAACCCTCTGTTGAGATTAACATGAGTCGGTCGTGTTATCAGGAGTAAAATGCTTTCACGGGTTGTGAGGATGAGGGATAATGTCAAGGATTGAGTGGTGTTAGCTTAGTAAAACCTTGTATAAAACTATTGTCATTAGTAAAACTATTAAGCCGAGTGAGGGCCCCGCAAACATAGGCAAGGTGTGCCAAATTTCGTTGACAAATTTCATTTGTTGATTTACATTTGTGCATTTAATTTTTCTGCTTTTGATCATGATAGAAACAACTTCGGCTTAACCAGAAATTTTGCAAAACTACTACACCCCTTCGGAAATTTTCAATTGCTATCAGAGCAAAGACACCGAATCAGAACTTGGTACAACAAGTTGGTACAGATTCGTGTTCCATAAATATGGCGACAAGAGAAGGAGCATCAATTACCAGGCCACCGCTGTTGGACGGTTCTAGTTATTCTGCTTGGAAATCACGAATGAGAGTCTTTATTCAAACACAAGGAAAAAAAGCATGGAGCTCGATGTTACATGGCTAGACACATCCAATAATAACTGATAACAAAGCAAAAGTAGTACTGAAAGATCTGTTTAAGTGGACAAGAGCTGAAGAAGAGAGAGCACTTGGAAACTCAGAAGTCATGCATGTCATCTTTAGTGTTGTTGATGAAGGTCGCTTTTCAATAATTCCAGCTTGTGAATTAGCTAAAGAAGCATAGGATACTCTATAAACTATACATGAGGGATCAAAATCTATTTTAACTCAAGACTTCATATGTTAGTTGTGATATTTGAAGAGTTAAAGATGGATGACAGGGAAACCATTGGAGACTTCTATGAGAGATTGCATGATATAGCAAAACAAGCACATCAAATTAGGAAGAAATACTCTAACTTGAGACTGGTCAAGAAGACGATGAGATCACTACCTCTGAGGTTCATCTCGAAAATTACAAAAATTGAGGAAGCTCATGACATAAATGATTTGTCATTAGAGAAGGTAATTGGAATTCTTACTAATTTGAAATGAATCTATTAAGGGGCAAACAAGAGGAACAAAAGATTGGTACTACAAGTTGAAACTAGAAAAGGTAGATGAATCCGACGAGAATGAGGATATGGTATTACTAACATGAAAGTTTAGTAAGTGGTTAAAGAAAGTGAAAAAGGACAGACCCAAGTTTAGGCAAAACGGTAGGAGTTTATCGAACAACAACTTCAAACAACAAGATAAAACTCAAAAGGGTGAAAGAAAAGTGAAGAGAATTCAATGTCATAAATGACAAGGATTCGGACAATGTGTAAGCAGAATATGCTAACACCTTGAAGAAGAGAAAAAGGAAATCCTATACAAGCACTTGGAGTGAGAATGAATCTGAAAGTGAATATGGTAGTGAAAAAATGTGGTGAATAGTGCTGTGTTAGTAGCTTTATATAGCAAAAGTCCAGTTGCTTGCTTAATAGCAACCAAGAAGGAACTAACTATTGACCAAAACATAGATAAATCAGAAAATTATGGAAAAAAGTAGACGAATTAGCTCAAAGTTTAATTTCAGATTATGACAGTGATGACAATAATTCAGATGATAAAAAGGAAGACATTTATGAAGCCTATATATTAACGTATGCTAAATGGGTGCAAAACTGCAAGAAGAATAAAAAGCTAAAGAAGGAAACTCTGCTTTGAAGAAAATCATTCAACATTTAAAGAAGAAATTATTATCTACAATAAATGATCTTGATGAAACAAAATTGAAGTTGGTCAGTATAGAAAAGGGAATAAGAATGTTAAATGAAAGTACCAAAAAGTTAGAAAAGTTGTTGGAAATTAGTAAGATTAAAGGAGACTTTTAAGGCATTGGCCATAAAGGTGAATTTTTAAGTCGAATGATGAGAAAAATGGTGCGACTAGATCTATCTAAGAAGAAACCTCAAAGAGGAAATGAAAATTTATACCTAATTGTCACTTTTGTAGGGTTATCAGGCACATTAGGCTAAAATGTTACATGTTATTATAAATAATATTTCAAAGGGCTCAAAACAGAAAATCTAGACACTTTTCAATGAAATTTCATCAACAACCCATGTTACTAAAATATACTTGGGTTAGAAATGGTCAATTACAAGCACAAAGACATAGTGAAAGAAAAATAAGAAATTGTTTAAATTTACTGTAAGTTATTGCTGATTGAAGAAATTATTCAAACAAAAGACCAACTGGTTGCTTATGAGGGAGGAATCAACCAAACATCTGATGAAAAAGTTAGCGTGGAGAGGAATAAGGCCAGGTTTGAATTCTTCGAGGGGTATAGGGGCTGTACTCTTTGAATTTTTGAAGTAAATTGATGTTGTTTCCTAAAAACAAAAAAAGGGTTCAAATGAGTTATCGTGTAGGCTTTCTAAGTTTTTATTTATAAGTATTTAAAGGTTCAATTGATTGGTGTGTGTTTGGATTTTTCTTTACTTATTGAGTAGTAAATTTGATGTGAGAATGAGGCTATGCTTGATGATTTGAAAGTTTTTCTTATGAATGTTGATTTATAGAGCTATGTCGAGAAAAAGTTAACGCTTGGATGGAGAATTGTAGGAAGATTCAAGTTTCTTATGATTCGAGAAGATTCAAGTTTCTTATGATTCGAGTTTTTCAAGTTTTTATCTTGATTTCTCTATATCGTGGGCTGTATGAATTTGGGCAATTTATGTTCATATGGTTTATGTGAGGAGGAGATTGATTAAATTTGATTATGATTCTTTGAATGCATTGGGGTTTTCTGAATTTAATGAGTCGTATGCGGATGACGTCGATGTAAGTAATGATATGTTGGCTAGTGTTTTGATTGGTAGTAAGTTGTCATCTTGGCGTGCTTATGATTTTTTCGTTGCACCTACTGCTGATTTTTATACTTCTTTATTCACTAAGATTGATTACATTGAAGGCATTCTTTATTTTAGCATTGTTTTATCCAAAAAGGGAGATATAAGACTATTTATTTTTATCTGATATGTTTGTTCAAGTCAGGAGGAGATTTCAGGGTATCTATATGATTATTAGTCTTTCTTTGTGGCATCTTTTGTCCAAAATGAAAGAACACTATGTTAGAACATTGTTTTTGGTTTAGGTTATGCAATTTTTGGATAACTGTATCTTTGGATAATTGATTATGTTTGAATCTTATTGATTGATTAAGGAGGAGTTCTCATGGTTTATGAATTTGATGTTATACGTCCAATTATCTCCTTTAGGAAGAGTTTCAAATATGTGACAAATAATGCCAAAAGGGGGGAAGATTGTTAAGATACATGTTGATATCTTATTATTTAATTTTGGACATTATTTCATAATTTGACTTAAGTGGGACTCTTTTAAGATAAGTTTGATAAGGTTTAAGATCCTAATCAAAATGGGATTTAATGGATAACCTATCTTGGGTAATAATCTGCAGCTAATTTTATAGGATAGAACTATATCTGGTGAAATCTTCTTGGGGAATTACGTGACCTATGTTGTTGAGTTTTTCTGTCGTGTGTTCCTTAGGTCTGTGGGCGATTGATGGGGTTTTATGCAGCTGTGATTTTGTTGTTGACTTTTAAATTATTCAGTTAGATATTTTTATTATTCTTCAACGACATTTGAGGGAGGGTTTTTTGTGAATTTGGCTAGGTGCATTGTTCTCTTTGGTCTTTGTGGTTTAGTGGGTGTTTTTCAGCAACTGTGTTTTACTTAAGTTATCATTGTTTATTAGAAGTCAAAGAAGCTATTTTTTCATTGGTTTTTGTGAGATTTTCTGGACTAAAGTGGTGGTTAGTGAAAAAAATGCAAATTTTCGTTATGTTTCATCTGCCTATTGCGTGATTTATTTGGGTTGTTTTGTTACTGTCTTGTGTGGGGAAAACCGATAAGAAAGTGGTGACTCAGTAGCTAGATTTTGGGATTTTTGAGTGATTTTTGGAAATTGATTTTCAAAGAACTTTTTCCAAATTGAGAGCTGCATTTTTCTATCCATCTTGGGTGTTTTCTAGGTTGGATTTGCAGCATGTTTTTATGGAAAAACTCTAAAAAAATTTTGTGTAGTTAAAGCTCCATCGTCTGCAATGTTTCGGTGATGAAATAGTTGTTTTGTTGGTGATTTTACTGCTACTGTACGTGGTATTTTCCATTGATGATATTTAAGCTTCACAACAGATTTTTCAATGGGCATCGTATTCTTTTGTTGATGAAACTACGTTGATAGTGAAGTTGTTTTCTTTCTCAAGTGTCTTTGTTTATGTTCGTTGTTTATTTTAATCACTTGAGTTGTGTGTTATTGTCTTTTATTAAAAAGTTGTTGAGAAAATCCTCTGTTAAGGTTAACACGAGTCGGTAATGTTATCGAGTGTGAAATATTTTCACAAGTTGTGAGGATGAGGGATAATGTCAAAGGTTGAGTGGTGTCGACTCAATAAATACTTTTATAAAACTATTGTCATTAATGAAAGTATTAAGCTGGGTGAGGGCCCCGCAGACATTGGCAAGGTATGCAAAACTACGTTAACAAATTTTGTTTGTTGATTTACTTTTGTGTGTTTAATTTTTTTGTTTTTGATTGTGCTAGAAACAACTGCGACTAAATCAAAAATTTTGCAAAACTACTACACCCCTTCGAAAATTTTCAAAATCGAAACTAGGGAAGAGGGGAAAGAATATAACTACTCTTTATATAGATGATGATCATTTTAGAATCTTTGGCTTGAATTATGAGAAAATCTTTATGGGAATATTGAGATTGATATGCATTTCCCGTACTTACCAACTAGAAGCATATGATGTAACAGAGAACTCTTTAGCAAATAACTTAAGTGACCCATCAAGTGTCTAGCATCCCTAAGATTCTTAAATCCTTAACTTAACATCATTAAATTATTCAAAGGATTGAATTTTGTAAGGTTGAAGGCTTTTGATTACTCCACTATGGCAGACTCTGGCGATAGTTGCCATAAAATGAGCCTCAGAATCTCTACATTCCAGAGATTCAATTTTCTTGTTGAAGCTGCTAATATTGCTATGCAAAGATAAGATTATTATGTGCTGAGATAAGTTGCCTAGAAGTCTAATTTACTAAACAAATAATCTTGGTCTCCCACATCCCTAAGAACAAATCTATCACGTTGATTTTACTATCTGAATCAAAATCAGGAGCTTATTATCATCAATTGTAGTCCCCAAATGCAAGGTTAGATGCAGCCTATATGGATTTGCATTTTTCTTTTAACTTGTAGACAACTAACCGAGTTCTATATATTTTAAACTTTTGGCTCTACTTGGTATGTAGGAAATACTAGCTAATTATAGTGGAAAATTTTGTACTGGGAGATTCAATTATTGTACAGAGATATTCAACTCTCATCTCATAAACAATAAGAGAAAAAGATTTATTAATTTGCTTTTTCCTTTTGAATTTCACATTATCATTAGCTTTGACAACCAATGTAGGAATTAATCCTCATCGCACATTATTAGAATTTTTAATATGAGTAGAATATAGAGCCTATTAATAAGAATTGGGCTTAATAAGTCAACAATTGCCAAAATGACTAGAACTAGTCATTTAGATAGTTGGCCCTTACCCTTTATAAACATTTTAACATTTTCATGTTTAGCCAATATGGGATACTCTAACACTCACTCTCAAGTGCAGCTGAGATTGAACATCCAGTTGTCATTTGAAATAAACGCATTAATAACTAGACCGGGCCGCTAGGACTAGACATCTAGACAGACAATGAGGAAATTAATAATCTGCACAAAACCTGTTTTGATGCAATATTAGAATTTTTTAGTATGGTCAGGGTGTAGAACCCATTAACAAGAATTAGGCATAGGTCAATCATTGTCAAAATAACTAAAACTAATATTTGGTTAATTGACTCTTACCACTTATAAGAGAATTAAGAGAGAGTATGCAATGAGTTTAGGGAATTAGGGATTTGGATAAGGAGTAAATGGTGAGTTTGGGGAGTTATACATTTAAGGAATTAGGAATTAGGAATTAGGGAATTAAATTCTCTTTATCATTTCACTTTTATTTTTCTTAATTATGATTAATAATACTTATTTAATCAGAAAGTAGGTTCCATATGTCACGTGGCAATGTGGCCACTTTTATGTTAAAAATTAAAACATATCACATCAATTATGATGTGACATTTAATTGATAAAGAGTTAACCTTGCTAGATTTTTCATCCTCTTAGGATTTGTTTTAAATATTTTGTAAACATTAGGAGTCAATTTAAATGCTTTGAAACAATAGGTTCAACTTGTATTCTAATGTAAATGTTAGTATTCAACATTTAGTTTTTACTTATATTTTAATTTTTAGAAGCTTTGATATTATATTGAAAAGCACATATTAAATATAATATTAGGTACAAAATTTAAAAGGGTCTAAGTATGATCTGATTTGACCTAAATTGATAGGATTTTTATTTAAGTTTAAACATTTTTTAATTTTTAGGTTTAAGGTTGAACATGAACTTAAGTTTCGCAGTCCTATTTGACCCATATTGAAACTCAAGTTTTAGGTTATATTTAAAATGAATAACAAATCGATGTCATATTATTAATTAATAAAAAAAACTAACATATTATGCCCAACTACCCATTCATTTTCTCTTCCAACTATCGTCTAGTGCTCTCTCGCTGATTCCTTCACTTTGTGTATCTCTCTTCTTTGTCTGGTCGCCTGGTGTTATGATCATCATCTGGTCATAGTGCCATTAATCGTTCTTTCATTCTTAAAGAATTTGTTAACCTTTCAGACTATATATATGACGCACAAAAAGATTAGTTTATATACAGTAGCTTATGCCAAAATGTAAGTTTATATTATGAGAAAAAATTACCAAGAAAATTGTTAAAGTGAATATTTCAATAAAGGCTCAATTTTTTCCTTAGGGCTTCATGTTACTTGAAGATTCAATCAAACTTTGAGTTAAACTTGATTCTTGATTAAAAAAAATTTAAATCATAACCAAGTTAGACATGGTTCGAGCATAACCTCACCTATTTCCATTCCCAATATTAGGCTATAATTTCATAAGCTTTTAAGTTTTTATTAAAGAATGACTCAATTCAATGATTTAAAGTTAGTTGCCAGAATTGTGGGAAGATTTTCTTGTTGTTTTTTAATGTTTTTGTTATGTTATAATTAAAACATTAGCAATAGATTTGTTTCCTGTTTTGTAGGAGTTTTAGTATTATTAAATATCTCTTATGTAAAGCCTATAAAAGGCTAGTGTCTGGTTCAATAAAGTTATTGAACATTGGTATAAAACTTAGTTGTCTTGCTCTATCAAATTCCTACATTGTGGTATCAAAGCCAGGTTGCAACCTAGACTTTTGTTATTCTCTGAATTTTGTTTGCAATAAGATGGCAGCAAGTAGCTCTGTAATCAATGTTTCACATCCTCAAATTCCAATTTTCAAGGGTGACTCCTATGAATTTTGGAGCATCAAAATGAAAACTTTGTTCAAATCTCAGGATTTACGGGATTTAGTTGAAAAAGGGATCTTAGAATCAAGCTTAGAAGAGACAAAAACCAAGGAGAGTCTGAAGAAAGATGCAAAAGCCTTATTCTTCATTCAACAAGCAATAGATGAAATAATCTTCTCGAGGATTATAGCAGCTACCACAGTAAAGGAGGCTTGGAACATCCTTAAGACAGAATATCAAGGTTCAGCTAAGGTGATCACAATCAAACTGTAGTTTCTCATAAGGGATTATGAGACAACAAGCATGAAGAGCATTGAATCCATTCGAGAGTACCTGGCAAGCATCTTATATATTGTTAGTCAAATGAGATCCTATGGTGAGGCATTGGCAGATGTCACTGTTGTTGCCAAAATATTAAGAAGTTTGGTGCCTAAATTTGACCATGTAGTAACAGCTATAGAATAATCAAAGGATCTCTCCACATTTTCAGTAGATGCGCTCATGGAGTCTTTGCAAATGCATGAGGCAAGGATCAACAAAAGCACTGCCAAAGAAGAGAAGTAGGCCTTTCAAACTCAGGAGGAGTCAATAAGATTCCCATCAAAATGTGGCAGAGGAAGAGGAAGAGGACATGGTCGAATGAGTGGTGTTCAGTGCACATGTTGCAAGAAGTTTGGGCATCATGAAGATGACTGTTAGAGCAAAGATAAGCAAGTTCATTATGCTAAAGAAGGAGAGGATTATCTCTTTATGATTTATGTAAGTTCTCAACCTATTTCTAAAGAAATGTGGTATCTTGATAGTGCATAATCAAAGCACTTGACAGGTGATAAGTCAAAGTTCAATGAGCTAGATGAGTCTAAACAATCCTAGGTCAAATTGGGAGATGACAAGCAGGTCCAAATTGAAGGAAAAGGTACTGTTGTTATTAACATTTAAGGAAAGGAAAGAATGATACAGAATGTTCATTATGCACCTAGTTTAGCCCATAACTTGATTATTATGGGGCAGCTAGTAGATTTTAGTTTTACTGTTGTTTTCGAGAAGAATGGATGCATTGTTAAGAAAAAGACAGGTGAAGTATTGCTGCAAACCATAATGACAGAAAATAAAATGTTTCCCATAGATTTTTCTTGCACAAAGATCTATAAGATGATGAGGAGTAGACAAGTGAATACTACGTATGGCATCAATGATACGGTCATTTGTATATTAAAGGACTGCAATTGCTTACCAACAAGGAGATGGTAAAAGGATTGCTAGTCATCAAGGAGCTAAGTCATGTGTGTGAAGGATATGCCTTAAGGAAGGAAGCAAGGAAGTAATTTCCTGTGGGATAAGCAAAAGAGCTCACGAAATGCTAGAATTGGTTCATAATGATATATGTGGTCCCATGAGAACCGAGTCCCATATAAGCAGTAAGTATTTCTTACTTTTTATTGATGAATACTAGAATTTGCTGGGTTTATTTTCTTACATACAAGTCAGAAGCCTTTCAATTTTTCAAGAAGTTCAAGGCTTTGACAGAAAAGCAATGTAATGGAAAGCTAAAGGTTTTGAGGATAGATAGAGATGGAGAGTTTCTTTCTAAGGAGTTCAATAGTTTTTGTAATGAGCAAGGAATCAAGAGATAACTCACGATTTTATAAACCCCAGAACAAAATGGTATAATAAAGCACAAGAATCAAACTATTGTTGAGATGGCAAGACTTATGCTTAAAAACAATAACTTGTTTCAAAGATTATAGACTTTTTGATCCAAATAAAAAATATATTGTTGTTAGTAGAGATGTGCAGTTTAATGAGCAGGAAGCTTTGAACAAGAGCATGATCAAATCAAACCCAAATGTGAACACTAAAGTACAAGAGGAGTGTATACAAAAAGAGCAACTATTTAATCTTCAAATTGGCATTCAAAGTAGTAGTAGTAGTTCAGATTCTTCTCAAGAAGATACAAACAATGAGGAAGTACAGATCAGAAAAAGTGAGCGTGGCAGGATTCCTAAACGTCATTTTGCAATTGAAGGAAAGGCCTATAATTTTTCCTTATTTCTTAGTGATCCAGCATCTACGGAATCTGGAATAAAAGAAGAGGTTTGGAAGAAGGTTATGCAAGAAGAAATCAATTCCATCGAGAGGAATGGAACCTGGAAACTACTTGAGCTCCCAGAAGAGAAAAAGACAATTAGTCTTACATGGATTTTCAAGATGATGTTCCTTTTAGATGGAACAATACAAAAGCATAAGGCTAGATTGGTGGCACGAGGATATGCTCAAGAGCAAGGAATTGATTTCGAAGAAACATTTTCTCCTATGGCAAGATTTGAGACAGTAAGAATTATTCTTACAATAGCTACACAATTGCAATGGACAATCTTTTAGTTCAATGTAAAGTATGCTTTCCTAAATGGGGAGCTAAAAGAGGAGGTCTATGTGCAACAACTACAATTTTTTGAAGTACTAAGAGAAAGAACGAGATGTACAAGCTTAAGAAAGCGTTATACGACCTAAAGTAAGCTCCTTGGGCATGGTACAACAATATAGATGATTTTTTTCATCTGAATGTTTTTGAGAGAAGTCCCAATAAGCCAACCTTATATGTGATAAGGGAAGGAGTGAAAGATATTATGCTAGTAAGTTTGTACATAGATGGTATAATAGGGTGCAAAATAGTTGGAACACCAATGAATATGAATGAGAAGTTAACTTCAGATGATGGAACAGGGTTGATAGATGCAAGGAACTACAGAAGTCTAGTGGGACACTTGATATATCTCACCCATGTAAGGCTTGGCTTGACATATGTAGTTGGTCTTGTGTCAAGATTTATGCATTGTCCAAATAAGCAACATTTTGTGGTAGCAAAAAGGATCCTTTGATATATTGATGGTACAATATCTTATGGAATTTGGTATTCAAGGTAAGAAAAGTTTAAATTAGTTGGCTAATCTAATAGTGGTTGGGCTAGCTCGAAAGAAGATAAGAGGAGTGCAACAAGAAATTGTTTTATTCTTGGATTAGGAATAGTGACTTGGGCTTCAAAGAAGCAAGCTACTGTCACATTGTCTTCAACAGAAGCAGACTATGTGGTTGCAGTAGCAGCTGCATGTCAAGCTGTGTGAATATGAAGACTGTTGAATGACTTGAATCAGACACAACGACGGGCAACTATGATTTTTTGTGACAACTTGATAGCATTTTCCATGACAAAGAATCCAGTAATGCATGGTGGGACTAAGCACATTAATATCAAGCATCATTTTATATGTGATCTAGTTGCAAAAGAAGAAGTGTAGTTGAAGTCTTGCAGGACAAATCAACAACTAGCAAACTTATTTACTAAGTCTCCTCCAAGAGCCAAGTTTTAAGAACTTCAGAATCAATTGTCCATTACCAACTTTGAATCAAGGGGGAGTATTAAATAATGAGTCAATTCAATGATTCAAAGTTAGCTGCAAGAATCGTGGAAAGATTTTCTTATTGTTTTTTAGTGTTTCAGTTTTCTTATAATTGGAACGTTAGTAATAGATTTGTTTCCTGTTTTGAAGGAGTTTAAGTTTTGTTAAATATCTCTTATGTAAATCCTATAAAAGGCTAGTGTCTGGTTCAACAAAGTTGTTGATCACTAGTATAAAACTTAGTTTTCTTGTGCTATTAAATTCCTACGGTTTTAAACCTTAAGAAGGTAATAGTGGTTAGAAAAGAGGAGAAATGGTCATAAAAGATGACTCTCCACAATCATATTCACTTTTTGGAAGCCATATCAAGATAATCTATTATCTATAATAGTAATTTATATTCAATCTTTTTTTAATACATTATGCATGCTTCCAGTTAATCTCATCACTTTATATCATACTTGATAGGCCCCACTTAAAAATGATTCCTTTATCTCACTATTCATACACACATGTATTTCTTTTAAATTTATTACATAGTTTGACCTACATATAAATTAAATAAAATGAGGATAATATAGTAGGAGATGACGGTGGATTTACTAAGTGTTGCACTTTTTTTCATGATTTTGTGATTGTAAATATATCTAATTAATTATGCCTTTATGTTCTCATTCTTTAATTGATTCTTGGCAATGGGAAGTCAAATGATTGCTTTCTCTATTTCTTTTTGGCTTTGTTATCACTTATTATTGTTATTCTATAATTACATTGTTAATGTTTAACATTATTGTACTTTGTTCTATATAGAATATCTTTGGCCACCATCTCCTTCCTAGGTTTCAAAACTCAATAATTCCCATGTAACAATTATGTTAGTTTATTTTTCTTTTTCTTTTTATTTAATTTTATGAAACTAAAAGTTTCCCTAAATTGAAATTTAATATGACATTAGTCTCAATATTTTGAGTTTTACTTAATTCAAAAACATTCCATATGATATTGGATTTTATAAATATTAGATTTAATTCAATATAGTTGCCACCTATCTAATTCAAGAGAAGACAAAAAATAATGGAAGGAACTAAAGAGGTCTTAAACCGTATAATTGAGTTTAAAAGTCAATTGTCAAATAGAGGAGTTAGTAGACATTTTTTTCGTGACAAAGTGGTTACCAAGTCTGAAGATGGGTTTCTTTTATAAATTTAGAGATTTTAGGAATAAAATTAAGATATGAATTTAAAGCATGCTGTTGAAGTATAAAACTTATAGTTGAATGTACGAGTTTGTTGTTTGACTTAAGACTAAAATAAAATAAAGATGTCTAATATCATATCATAGAACTTAAAAATGAAGAAAAAAACCTAAATTGATGATTTAGGGTTTAAAAATAAACTTGAATTTTAATTAATTTTAATAAAACGAAAAACCAGAACAAAATTAAATGAAGGGAAAAACTTGAATTTTAATTGATTTTTAAAAAAATAAAGGCTAGAATAAAATTAAATGAAGAAATCCAAAGAGAAATCTGAAGTGGTATCCTTAACTTAAGTGGACTTTGATTGAATTTTTGAGAATTTATAGAGTTTAAAAACTAAGAATTTAAACTAAATGGACTAAAAAGAAAGGTTTGAAATGAAATTGGGCTTGAAATAAACTATTAATGTTGTTGGAAACAAATGGGCCTACAAAGCCTAAAAACTTGGATTAGTGGAAACAAAACTAATTTTAGTAGACGAAATATGTTTTCATGCTTCTATAGAAGGATTTTTATTACTATTGGTTCAGGCATCTAGGAATGTTTGAATTTAACATGAATAGCTTTCAAAGTTAGGCAATTGAAAAAAGCGAAACAAAATCTTTTGGTAGAAGTTGATTTAGGTTGTGTGAAACTCATTTTTTCAAAAAAATTATTAATTTAATTACAAAAATTAATCTCTCTCTCTCTCCACTTACCCCTTTTGTGGAGCTAGTTAACTCAATCACTTGTCAAATACATAAGAAAAGAAATTATGATAAGGGATTCATTGTATTAAATAATAAAATGATCCATCTTTTTATTTTATTCTCTTCATATAAATTAATTCAATAAAGTGTCAATTTGTGAAACCACCTACAACATACTACACTTGAAATCACACATATGAGCACCACTTGAGTGAAAAAGACCAAAGTGAGCATGTTTGTGCATTAATGTAATTTTTTTCATATGAAACATAATCAATCAATTTCCAACAAATATGCTCATTCATTTACATTATAAGTGCTCTCAAAGATCTTAGTAAGACTTACTGTAATTTTGAATTAGTATGAAAATTACTTAGGACTTTGTTAAAAATGTGGGAGGCAAAGGTGATATCTATAGAAGCACAAGATTGAGAATTTTGTTATTGGAATAGTTAATTAGATCCTCTTATCCTATAAGATATATATGAATGAATTGCATGAAGAGGAAATCACTCCAAAAGGAAAATGTATGGTTTTAAAGTCTCCAATGATAAGAAAATTGATAATAAAAGGACCTCCTTAAGTGAGAAAGATGATAATGATATAAAGGTCATTAAAAAGATATTCAAAAAGTTCTTAAAGAAGAAAAGGGTAAAATATTAAAGAACAAGAAAGTACTTAAGGTCACATAAGATAACACTACTAGTTTGAAGAGTGAGGAATCAAAAAAAAATGGTGGGAAGTATGTGCTTTATTATCTATAATAATGAGGTACCTTCTTTCTCAAGTTCTTGTAAGTGATGATTGTTACATTGAGCTTTCATATAATGAGTTGGTTGAATGCCTACAAGTTAAGAGTATGAAAAGGAGGAAATTTTCTTCCTAGTATAAAAAAGCCGAAAAAAATTCTTACATGTATATACAATTAAGAGATAACCAATCCTAAAGTGACTAACATTTTAGGATTTTTTTATCCAGTACCCAAGCTTTAAATTTTTTCAATTAAGTGTCCAACCTTTTAAATTCTTAACATTTTAGTTTAAAAAGTTAGTTATATGAGTAATTTACTGATTTAGTTTACAAAATCTTTGTTGTTCATGATATGTACGTGTCCACCTAAAAGAAATCTCTCTACTCTAATTTAACCATAGCCAACATCTTTCTAGGAATACGTGTACATGTAATGAAAATAAAAGATTTTATTAATCAAATAAGCAAATTACTAGTGAAACTAATGCTTTGAATAGAATTGTTAAGGTTTTAAAAGGTTGATCACTTAATTAAAAAATTTAAAAGCTTAGGCACTGGATTAAAAAAAAACTCGAAAGGTTTAGCAATTTACGATTGCTTATCCCTATTACTTGAGAATAAGGCATTAAAGAAGGAGATTAATATTCACAAAGAATCATTGTCCAAGTTTACTTTAGGGAGTGAAAAACTAAATAGCATGTTAAAACCCAAATAAGTTCAAATGATACGCATAAAATCAATTTCTCTTATGGAAATGCAATATCCAATTCCGAGATAATTTTTATGAGGGATGAGCATTTATATGATGAACCTTTGCCTAAATCTATATGGAAGCATATATCATTCAATTATAAACATTAAAATTTCAAGGCATATGTATCATCTTTTAGGTTCTAAGCTAAAGATAAATTTCATATGTTTATGTATGGTTTAAAATTTAAACCTAAAAGACATGGTTCATAAGGTAAAAATATACAATTTTCATGCAAGGTCATACCAAAATTGTGTTTAATATTTTCTCATTCATACAAGTGTGTCTTCTATCAAAGTTACATGAAATAAGTTCTCAATCATCATAGGCCACTTTACAAGCAAAAGGAATATGTTCACAATCAATATAAGACACAATTTCATCAAAATAATATGTTATATACCAATTCATTTGTTAGGTCTTAGTATCGTAGAACGAGAATTTCATACCCCTCATTTAAATGAGACCTCTTATTCATTATTATATACCGAAATTTCATTATGGTCCAATTTTGATCGGTAATAGAGCCTGAGACTTTGCAAAATTTGATCGATCAGTATATTTTGTTTACTATAGAAGTTCCCAAGGAATTCATTAATGTTTCCAGTAAAAGTTGTTTGTTATTGCATATCCCTAGTGGTTTTCCAAATTAATCCCGCAGATACATATAATTCAGAGGAATAAGTATGTGATTCATATACATCATCCCTTTCTTTTATATATTTCCAAAAATAATTGAAATTCAATTTCTTGATCCGTATCTTCAGTTTTTGGAAACTTATAAAGCTCTTCTGTTAAACCCCGATCAATGAACCTACAAAATCCTTCAATTGTATTTGATTAAATCCAGGTATTGTAGACATTCCCGCATTTTCATTCCTCATTACTTTGAATTTCTCATTTATTGACATTTGGATCATTCTTCATCCAATTATATGGATTGATATAACAATGATGGAATTTGTGTATATTATGATTACAGGTTATAAAATCACATAAAATTGTACCTAACTTAAATAAGACCTAAAGAAACATATATTTCATAAACGTCTTTCTAATATCACATTAACACTTCTAATTCTTATCACGTTAGATTTCATTTTTCGGTGATTATAAGCATATAAAAGAAAATTGCTCTTTGCAAGAACAATCATTAAGTATATCAAAAAGAATATGAGTCAAAGAAAAGGTTGTAAGAATTAATCCCAAAGGATCAAAATTGTGTGGGTGCATAGAATGTACCTCGTTATATGAATATCAATTAGTATCAACTTCATAGATACTGAAAGAATATGGATCGAAAATCATCACACTTTGACACCAAAGGAAGATATAATAAGCATGACCGACCCACTTAAAGCTTGATAGCTTCAACATCTAGGTCAATGAAAAGCTAAAAGGTCAAATTTTCATATTAAAATCATGTGGATGAAAAAGGAGGTAATAAAAGCAAAATTAAAACCCCTAACCTAACATATACAATCTAGTAAATCAAATATATGATAGAAAAGACATAAACTTTCATTTCATTTTCTAATTATAAGTGATATCCACCCACTTTTCTGTTATAAAATTAAGAGACAACACTTGTTGAATTCAAATTTAGGCTTTAATTGAGTTTAGGTGAAGAAGCAAATTTAGGAAACATAGAGACACTCTTATGTTTTAAGTATCTAAGGTATATCATGTAGAGCAATGAAGAGATCGATGATGATATAGTTCACCACAACAGAACAGGGTGGATCAAATAGCAAAGTGCATCAGGGGTCTTATGTGAAAAGAAGATACTACTCAAGCTTAAAGGTAAATTCTATCAAATGGTGATTAGGCCAATAATGTTATATAGGACAAAGTGTTGGCCCATCAAATGAATACATAATAATAATCTTTTGGTTATGAAGATGAGGATCCTTTAGTAGATCTGTAGAAGAAATAAGGTTTGGAAGCATATGGTAATAGACAAATTAAAAGTGGTTGGTATTAATGACAATTTGCAAGAGACAAGACTTAGGTGGTTTAGACATATGAGAAAGAGATGCCCTGACGCTCTAGTGAAACGATGCGAGAAAATAATTCTTAGAGACTACAAGAGAAGAAAAGGAAGGTCTAAAAAGAATTGGGAGAAGTGATCAAGAATGATATGGCATGGTTGGATCTCATCGAGGACTTGCCCGCAATAGGAAACTCTAGCATACTAGGATATGAATAAAGGATATCTCTTAAAGAGAGCATGCACAGTCTTGTAGGTTATATAAATCTGAGTACTGTGAATCTATTTCGTAGTATTTACCTCCTAGGAAGTTGTGTCTAATTGTTTAATCTCTAACTCTCTAGTTGTTAGCCATGGGCTACCCGTTGTGTCTTACAACTAGACTTTTCTGCTTAAGGTCATTCGAAAAACTTTTGCATTTGAGAAGCTCCTCGCCTTCGTCACTAGTTACGAGTGTAGCTTTGATAGTTTCTCATCTACCATCTTCCACTTATCGACTGTGTTTTGTCATAATTATTCTCTTAGTATTAATTATTTATGTATTTATTTAGTTTAATATTACTAATATTATTCATTTATTTTATTTATTTAAGTTTTCTCTATGTTTGTTGTGCCTTTAGAAATAGCCTCTTTACTAGTTAGGAGTAAGGCTTGCACTACTGGACCTCCCAAGACCTTACATATTAATGGGATTTCTACCTTTTTTTAATCCATACATTATTTTTGTAATATCTTTATGTCACATTTGTATGTGAGTCTATCAGAAACAACCTCTCTACTATATAGGAGTAAGGTTGCGTACTATCAGACCTCCTAGATCCTATGTTGATGCAGGATTTTAACTGCGCGTTGATGATGATAATGATGACAACGATGGAGACACTCTTTATATATATATATATATATATATATATTTCATCTCTGATGACTATAATCCAAGTTCTTTTGTTTTATACTTCTTTATTATTATTGTACATGACTTTTATATTATTTAAATTATGTAGAAATAAGTGTAAATTAAGAAATAGAAATTTTATTTATGAGAAAATTCTAGCATCATTTAAGTCATTGATATATCACGTAAAAATAAGAAAAAGCATTGAATTACTATTTCCCCCAACTTGTATTAGATTAATATATTATGTGCATACAAAACTAATATTACTAATATTAAATCTATCTTTCTATGGGTAAATTTGAGATAGGAACCTTATTAAATATATTTTATGACTTTTTATTTAAGAATTTAAAATCTATTTCAATACTAGAAAAAGTTGCAATAATTGTTAATATTACGAATAATAAATATTTTGTTTTACAAATTGACATATTTAATAGTTGTTAATTTGCTCTCCAATTTTAAGTGCGGAAAATTAAAATACTGCGATATACATTAAGATAATATTTTTGAGTTTAATAATGGTTAAAAATTTTCTAAATGTATTTAATATGATCAAGTCACAAATCTACATTATATCATACATAAATATTTTGATAAGAATTTTGTAAATCACTATCTTTAGAAAATTAATAAGGTTGCTATTTTTTTTTTAGTAAATCAATAAGAACTTTATACAAATAATAGAAGTTACGTACATAACCAGAGATTCCTAAGAAGAAATCTCTTAGTTACCAAAAAGATTCAAATGAAACCAACAACAATTCCTTACAACAAACATAACCCACCCTACTCTATACAATCTTCCTACCAAGAGATCTTATAAAGTTAGGATATGTATCTAGTAAAATAATTTTACTAACCACAATTTCCAGTAATAAAATCAAGCAACATTAATTCATAAAACCTAATTAACAGTCAACACAAATTAAGATGCATTATGTCCTTGTTTCCTTGTTCACTGTCAAGCTTACCCACTTCTCTCAAACCTTCATTAATAAGATCATTATTGAATCTTTTGGCCACCAACCGTATAAATTAGACACTTCCATTGAGGTCAGTTGATCTACTACAAATAGATTCCATTGACTTGTTCACTCCATGCTACCTATCCTTTGCTGATTTGAGCAAGGAATTTTCTTGGATGACTTCTCTTCTGATTTATACCGAAGAGGATACCCACCTTGTCTAAACTTGAAATAGAACCTGCATAAGTTTTGTTAGAAAATAAACACTCCAATGCTTACCTTTTCTCGGTGTTTGAGCTGAGATGTTCCATAATTTGGAAGATCACTCTGGTGTTTAGGCATCCCACATCCAAGGCTTCATCTTTGAAGGCTCGAGCATTCCTTTCACACCACAGGTTATAGACAGTGGGTGAACATGTTGAGGTCACAGATATGGTTATTGGAGGATTGGTTGAACCAATTAGGTATGGAGTGAAGGTTTATCAGATTGGGGAGATGTATTTGGAAGTGGTTGAGGCAATTTATCCACACTGATTTAGAGAATGAACATTCAAAGAACAAATGTTCTATGGTCTCATTATCCGATAAACACAGAGAACGATGATTTGGTATGTGGAGGTAGAGGAGTTTATCCAGTGTTTGCAATTTTTTAAGAAAAGCCAGCCATAGTATGAAAGAATACCTAGGGTTGTTATTTTTACACCAGACCAGATTATGCCAAATAACATTCTGAGCCGGGGGTCTCAAGAAATTGTATGCTGAAGAATTGGTACATCTTTTTGAGGAGCTGGCCAACCATTCCAAATAATCAGGTCTAGAACAATTTGGTAGGTACTGTAGAGGCTCTAGTTACTGATGATCTCGACATTTGCCTCTTGCCATCACCACTCATTATTTTTGATTACTTCGAAAACTCTAGCTATCATAGGAAGCTCTGACCCATTGATCATTCTCGGTGTAGAAAAGACCTTCAAGATCCCTCTAGGATGCCAAGGATCCTTCCATAATAAAGTAGTATTCCGATTCCCTATCTTAAATATGAATTGGTTCCCTATTTGATCCCTCGCAAATAAGATCTTTCTCCAACTCCAAGAGCTATTATACATAGGTTGTGCACTCTAGAAATTTTTCCTTTTCAGAATTATTGTATGGACCCACCTAACCCACATTGCTTCACTGTAATTAAACAGAAACCAAATTCTGTTCCATAACAACACATTATTCCAAGTTGACCGATGTTTGATACATAAGCCTCCCTCTCTTTTCGACCTACAAAGATCAGTCCATCTAACATTAGCATGAGATTTCGTAGTGACCTTCCTGGCCCACAAAAAATTCCTAAGTTTAGACTCTATTTCCTTAATTATGGCAGCAGGAAGAATAAAATGAGAAGACCAATAAACTTGAAAAGTAGAAAGGACTAAGATCACTAGTTGAAGCCTACCAACATAGGAGAGGTTTTTATGAGCCCATTTGTTAATCCTAACATCAATTTTCTCCAATAATGGTAAACGGTCCCTCCTAGGCAACCTTCCTGTTAAGAGAGGTACCTCCAAATACCGAATGGGAAGAGTACCTTTCTTGAGTCCTAAAATAACTTTTATTTGAAGAGTCAAAGAATTCATGTCAGGGGATAAGAAAAGCTGACTCTTGATAGGATTCATATCCATACCAGATAAATTAGAGAAGGTACCCAAGCAATTAAGTAAGGTTTGAACATAATTTAAATCAGTATGGCAAAACAAAAGAAGGTTATCAGCAAACAAAAGATGGGTAAGTTTAAGGGTTTTGCACCACTAGAGGTATTTGAAGGATGGATTCCTATCTATACAACCATTCACACTCCTTAAAAGGGATTGCATACAAATAATGAAAAGGAATGGGGATAGTGGGTATCTTTGTCTTAGGCCTGACTTCCCTATAAAAAATTTAGAAGGAGATCCATTGATCAAAATAGCATAGGAGGGTGAAGTTATACACTCTTTGATCCATTCTATGAACTTTTGAGGGAAGCCCATTGGATCGAGTCAGAGGCTTTTTGAAGGTCCACTTTGAAAGCACATCTCTTGTGGTTATTTAAAAGATGGTAGTTCTTGAAAATCTCTTATGCTAACAAGATGTTATCCCCTATTTGACGATTTTTAATGAAAGCACTCTATTTAGGACTAACAATGTGAGGACGAGTCTCTCTAAACCTATTTGCTATGATTTTTTCAATCACTTTATAAATCATGTTGCAACAAGAGCTAGGCCTATAATCTACCACTATGGAAGGATAATCTTTTTTGGGTATAAGAGTGATAAATTTGAATTTAGCTCTTTTAGAATTTTTTCGTCATGGAAAAGATCTTGAATAGCTTTCTTAACTTCCCATCTTATAATATGCCAAGTTTACAAAAAGCAAAACCTATTAAACCCATTCGGCCCGAGAGCCTTATTTGGATTGAAAGAATTGAATACCTCTCTAATCTCTTGTGCTGAAACTTCAATAATGAGAGAATGTAATAGATTTTCAGGAAAGGAATGAGGGAAAAGATTTTCCACAAAATCTTGGGAAGGGAGAATGTCCTTTTTATCCCCCATAGAACCCTAAAAGTATCTAAGGAATTGATTTTGAATCTCTTCAAGACCAACAATCCTGTTACCATTTCCCACTAACAAAGAGTGTATGTTGTTTTTGTTTCGATTAGCTAGGATGGAGTTGTGAAGGAATTTTGTGTTCTTATTCCCTTCTCTAATCCATTTAATACGGGAGGGCTGTGTTAAAGAAAGATTCTTGGTCTTCTAGGGATCTTATTAAATCATTAATGGCTTCAGATTCCTTGGCAACCATTTAAGGAGAATTAAGCATCAGCCTCCTTTGATCTTGGATATTATTAAGAATAACTTGACCCTTGTCTACTCTGTCATTCACATCTCCTATCTGACCAGAATTAAGAATTTTGAGAGCTTTTTTAACCCCCTTGAGTTTGGATACTACACAGAACATGGGAGTGCCCTAAACCTGAGAGGACTAAGTATCTTGTATTGTCTGAAAGAAATTAGGTTGAGAAGCTAGGAAATTTGAAAATCTGAAAGGAGAGAATCTCTTCTGCTAGTTGGCTAGAGCCTTAACCATAATCGGGAATGGTTAGATATGTTTAGGTTAAGGAAAACACAATAAGAATTGGGAAACCTAGAGCTCCAGGCAGAATTAATCAGGGCTCTATCTAACTTCTTAGCAGTATAAAGATCTCCGCATTGCTTGTTGTTCCAAGTGAGACTAGGACCACTAGAATTTAAATCAAACAAAGAACAGTCCTCCATACACTTCTTAAAATCACTCATACCATTCATAGCTGAGATACTCATAGGCTTTGCCTTATGAGGGAACAAAATAACATTAAAGTCCCCGGCTATAATCCAAAGAAGGTTACCAACAGTTTTATTGAGATTAGACAACTCAGACCAAAGATTCTTCCTATGATTGAGGTTATTGGATCCATAAACACATGTCACAAGAAAGGAAAAGGAATAATCCATCAAGGTAACCTCTAAATGTATCATTTGATCATTTGTGCTTAGAATAGAACATTTGAGACTATTTGGGTTCCAAGCTAGCACAATCCTAGCATTTG
The DNA here is from genome assembly GCA_027563575.1 of Erythroxylum pedicellare. Classification (NCBI taxonomy): domain Eukaryota; kingdom Viridiplantae; phylum Streptophyta; class Magnoliopsida; order Malpighiales; family Erythroxylaceae; genus Erythroxylum; species Erythroxylum pedicellare. Next base: position 21,189,850 of record JAOQMP010000209.1, read on the forward strand.
AAGCATGGTCTACATTACTATAAGAAAGCCATCTAGGAAACATAAAGGAGCAAACATTATTTAAAAAAGAAGGGGACCTAATCCAAGATTCAGTCAAACAAACAAAAGAAACTGATAGTCTCTTCACACAAGCTTTTACAACTAATTCTTTTTTGAGGTTGTTAATACCCCTAATATTTCAAAAGACTAAATCCATACAAACAAAAACTAGAATTAGAACTCCTACTTCTGTTTCCTCTTAGATTTCCTACTTTTTCTCACAATAAAACACCCCTCTGCCCCTCCCATAACAAGACCCTGATTATTAGTACTAGGAACCAATTAAGAAATAGGAGAGGAAGAGTGGGTACCTACTTGATTTACCATAGGATGGTTTGGCTCCTCCAGGTCTCCACTCAAGTCATCTTGCTTCTTTTGATCCTTTCTTTGTTGAGTAGAACTACCAGATGGGCTAGCTTTCTTACCATTTTGTAATTCCATCTCAGACATTTAATCAATCTGTTGAGATCCTTTACCCTGAATATGCTCAATTGGATTCTCAGAATCTTTGACCTCCTCATTTGTGAAGTATCCTTTCAAAAGCTAAATCTCGCTCCCTTCTTTGCTGATTGAAACTATTTGTTAGTCTCCTTACCCTTCTCCAATTCCGGTTGTAATCCAATCTCAAACATTCTTCCCGTGGGTGCCCATTCCTTCTTCTGCGTTTGTAGTTCAAGCTTCCACTGATACTCTATCTTTGTTTCCTTAAAGATTATTTCCTCTTCTTCATTGTAAGTTGCCAGTTGAAATGATGAAGGCCAATTTCTTTATAATTCTAGCTCCACACACAATCTAGCATACATAATCCTAGACATTCTAGCAATCTGATTATCCATGAGTAAGGGACATCCAACAGCACTTACTATTCTACCCAACCCTTCTGTATTCCAGTATTCTACAGGGATGTTATAAAATTTAGCCCACATTGGAGCACACCTAACTTCTTCTTGTTCCCCCCACATTCAGACACCATTTATGTAAAAATAAGGATTTGCCTTGGATATGCCAAGGGCCCTTCTCCAAAACCAGATTCAGTCCTATCTCCGAGTCAAATTTAAACAAGAAATTATTTGAACTCGTAATTAAGACTTCTTTAAGCCCAAACTCTAACCATGATTTTGTTAATGCCCTCTGAACCACTGGAAAAGCTAGTCTCTTACTTATAAAGAATCCTATCAAAGCTAGTCAAAGATGAGCAGCCCCCTTCTTCGCCAACCCTCGTGGAGGAATGACAAAGATCTTGTCCTCCTTAACCTCTAAGGGGTAGTAAGTTAGAGTTTTAGCTGCCAAGGACTCCTCCATACAGTCAGCCACTACTGACTTTCACGATCTAATATTCTCTGACAATTTCATCCTAAGGGGTTGTGGGATTGTTTCTGGTTCAAGTTCCTGTTGGGTATCCGCTACACCTACATCTACTAGGGTTTTGGTCGAGAATGTGTTTAGGGTACAATTGATGGAAGAGCAAGTTTTGGGAGGTGGGTTTTGGTCAGGGATCTAATGTTTGGGTCTGTATTTTGCAGATTAAGGTTGGGAGAAATAGTCTTGTGAGTAGGATAAAGAGTATGTAAAGGGGTAAAAGGCACTCAGGATATGGTAGGAGTAGAAGAAGAAGCCATGGAGAGGCGCGATTCTCACCGGCAATTAAGAAATTGTGGTTCTTAACTCGTTGCTCTCTCACTTCGCTCGTCACTCATTTTTCTCTCAGTCTATTTCTATGTTTCTGCAATTATTCTATTTCTATGTTTCTGCTATTATTTATTGTCTTTGTATTATATGTAGTAATAAAAGAAATATATCTTTTTATTTGTAATAGATTGAAATACATAAATTCTCATATTTTTATTTAAGTTGCTTATTTTCTTTTATTTACGCAATAATCAATATTATGACAATTAGCATCAAAGCGTAAAATTTTTCTGTTATTTTGTTTCTTTATAAATTCGACGACGAAAAATGAAATAGATTGAATGACCTCAGCAACACTAGTTTTAGGGTCTTTCCTTCACATAAGTTTCGCCAACATATGAAAAGTATAATAATAATATTTAAAAGTATCTTTAACAGAAAAAGAAAATTATCTCACTTAGATTGTTTATTGTTGTCGAGGGAACATTAATTAAGATAGCTAAATGGAGAGACCTAATATGTTTTTTTGTATTTCTACAGATTCTTAGCATTTGTTCTCTTATTATCAATATTACATGATTTAATACTTCTTTTCCGAAAACATAATTCTAAACTTGGAAGATTGAGACAAAACCATGTTATTTCAACTCTACGGCCGGCCGTATTTAACGACCAAATGGCATTCCATTAGGTCATTAGGTCGATTTAAAATACCATTCCGGAAAGAAAACTAGAGCAAGGACATAGCCAAGAAAGTAGCAAAGCTTGACGTTCTAAACTAGAAAGAAAGACAGATTTTGCAAGATTTAGAATATCCCGGTGAGAAGATTTGCTGCAGCAGAAATTGCGGCTCCAGTAATGGCGCATTGCACGACCTGCTCGTGGGATGCATCATCCGTTGTGAGTGCTAGTGCCATGCCTGTTATTGCACCTGCCACTGCACTGTTTTTCTGCACCAAATCAACCCCAGGGTAAATTACGCTTCATAAACATCACCTCTTCAGGTAGTTTCTAGCACTTACCCAGTCATGAGCTCCACGAGCCTCTCTCAGTCCATAGGTCAGACCGGAATACATCCCTGCAGCCAGTCCTGCAATATTTTTAACCAGTAGAGATGTTTACGCACTTTGGATGTTAAACACCAGCAATGAGTTTTGCCAAGTAATGAGTCAACTTAGATTGCTTATAATAAATAGTAGAAATCCAAAATTATCCTCCAACAACCATCATTTTCTGTCTAAAGATTATCCCCGTATGGCTCGTACACGATGCTTTTAGAAGTCAGCTGCTGGTAGAGTGCTCATGCAAATCTAAAGGTCCTCATATTCTAGGGTAGTAATTACTGATAATTATCTAGTTCCAAACCGTGAGTGGAACGACAAGATCATGGATACCAACCCCACTGTAAGGATTCCTTTCCAGTGCTCTTCACCTGAAAGAAATAACGTCAGGAATAAGCGATGGCGATTAAATGACTCGATATAGCTAACATGGGGATTGAGCAACAGAGAACTCACCAGGGCTTCAAGAGATTTTCTATTGTTCTCACCTGAAAAAATTGAATGCAATAATAAACAGAAAATAATACGTAAATGGTATTATCCACTAACGTAAAATAGTAACTGGTAAAACAAAATAGAGACAATGAGCATCTAGGTGATAGGTCCGTATAAATATTTAAGTTTTTCATATCATAATTTTGCATACTAGCTAAGTTGAATTGGTAAGTAATCAAAGTGAAGGACCTCTGAGATCAGGGAAACGGTGGCGTTTCCTGCCGGCATCGGAGGTCTCCGATGACAAGCCACTTGAATCGACTCCAGAACCTGACCATAACCATATATAAAAAAGCTAGAATGTGATTATAATACTGGTAATGTAAAATACATTACAAGTACCCTCGATGGCCGTAAAGTAAGCCTCCCGTGACACCGCCTGGATTGCACCGATCTGTTGAAACCAGCACCAATCTCTTTCAGAAAACAGAGAGAAAGAGACTAAATATAGAGCAAGCAAAGGGAATAATAATACCCCGGCGGCTTTGACAAAGCTCTCGGCAGTGCGATTGAGGAGAGGATGGCCAAGGTCGAAGGAACAACCCTTGTCAAAGCTACGGATTTCGTCCAGCAACGATCGAGTCTCCAAGTTACTGCCCCCCATTTTCTATTAATTAATTATTTCTTCTTTTTTTCCCCTCTGTATATTTATATATACACACATAAAGATATAGGAACTGACTATGACTTAAAGAGAATGTAACTACTCCTAAGGAAGCAAGCAATGACTAATTCTCGGGGTATAACAAGTAGGTTGGTTTGATACAGAAATTGTGGAGTGTAAGTTACTCAAGTCTTCACGTAAACGACACGTGTTCAAGTTAGCCTTGCTTACGCGTCCGTCTACTTTCTAACTTCGTGGCGAGTTTTGTGAACCATTTTCACCACGTGGCGAGTTCTAGCGAGTCGTGTGTAACATTGCATGCCCCATTCATTTCACGGGTTAACAGTGAAATTCATGGTCACGGAAGGAATTCTATAAACAAAATGCATCTTTCGTTATGTTTTCGGCCTTATTTACTTAGCCCAATGTCTAGAACGTTGCAGGGGCACGTCTGTATCTGATTTTGATAGAACTTGAGATTGAGAAGCCTTTTCTTTATAATTCCTTAAAACCAAGAGCAGATCGTCCACAAGATGAACAAGAAAAAATTTCTCTCAACACATACCCAATATAACACGAGCAAAAGTACGGAGGGGGTGAGGTGTAGCAAAAATAGGCCCAAACTTGAAATGCTGAATGTTAATTCCTCAAAACAGTAGAAAGTCACTTACAAACCGTAATTTACATCGTTCCATAATTAGATCGCTACTCAC
>JAOQMP010000209.1:21202927-21226625 GCA_027563575.1 Erythroxylum pedicellare
ACGTTTGAGAGAATAAATTTAGTTTATTCACATTTTTTGTGGGTAAAGTAAATGAAGTACTTGCTAATGTATGCATAATCACAGTGTATGATTTATCTTATATTAATGTTTGATTAGCACATGCTCAGTGCCTTAAGCGCATGTTCAGTGCCTTAACCTATAAGTCTATTTTGAAGCGCGACATGACGCTGATCAGTCCCCTAGTAAAACAAATAGGCCAGAGTTGGAGATCAAAAGCATCAGTTCTCTATCAGTCCCCAGGAATGTTACAGATCTCCGTCAAAATCCCGGATACGGCAATGTTGATATTTTTACATACAAGGAGATGACATTGGCTACAAAACATTTCCGACCAGATTATATTCTTGGTGAGGGTGGTTTTGGAGTTGTTTATAAGGGAATCATTGATGCAAGTGTAAGGCAGGGATATGAAACCACTGATGTTGCCATTAAGGAACTTAATCCTGATGGGTTACAAGGTGACCGAGAATGGCTGGTATATGTCTCTTCATGTTTCCTTAGTTATTCTTCTCTCTGTTATACTGTATTTGGAATAACTTTTACTCGACTTGTTCTGGTAAATGAATGAATTTTCTTTGCTTAACGTAATCAATAGCATAGACAGCAATTTTTAGAAAACAATTGACATGATGTATTTGTGGGATGATTGTCATAGAAGCCGTTGAAATTTTGTATCATGTCCCCCAAATTGTCCTAACAAGCAAATGAAGTGAAATGGGATATATCTCAATGAGTACTGCTGGATGTAATTCTGTCCTTGAATATGGAGGTTACTAATAACATGCTTCCTTATATTCTCATATTCCAGTTGAGGAAAACCTGAATGGTTGCTAATTGGAGTAGATTGAATGCATAGGCCTCGGTCTGTGTGATAGTAATTATTTTCCTTTAATGTTTGCTGCATATTATTTGTGATGTTAGACAAAAGCATGCTAACTTGTGTTTAGAATGTTAAATTTGAAGAGAACACTCATTCTTCTGTTGCTTTCATTCACCGTATCAGTGTTCATCTTGCAGGCAGAAGTGAACTATTTAGGTCAACTGAGTCACCTAAATCTTGTGAAACTTATTGGGTATTGCTGTGAAGATGACCACAGGCTTTTAGTCTATGAATACATGGCCAGTGGGAGCCTTGAAAAACATCTTTTCCGAAGTAAGTTGCCATACTTTGAAGGAAAGGTCTAATTAGGAATTGCTTTTAATTAACAAGGGAATCGTCCAAATCTTCTGAATCTTATTGAGAATTGATATGCACTTTTGCTCGGTGACTTGGTTATTCTGGTGTCATGAGTATGCTTTTCTAGGCATCATTGATCATTTCATCTAAGAAGTCTCTCCATGATTGAATGGGTATTCAACAATTGTGTTTTGCAAAGGAAGAAGATTAAAGTTCTTGTTCTTCCTATTTGTTGTGGCTTTTAGGAGTGGGCTGTAATTTGACTTGGCCGAAAAGAATGAAGATTGCTTTAGATGCAGCAAAAGGACTTGCTTATCTTCATGGATTAGAACGATCAATCATATACCGTGATTTCAAGACATCAAACATCTTATTGGATGCGGTCAGTTGTGATGTTTTTTGTTTAAAAGAACTATATTTAATTGTTACTCTTAATGATTATTAGTTTCGGCATTCCTTGTGAACTGGATACTTCCTTGGAGGCTATTTCTGCTCTTTTTTTTTTAAATATATGGTCAAATCAAGTATGAACTTGCAGAAATGTCTTTTTGCATTGTGCAAGAAGTCCTGTTGAGTCAAAAGCTTGGATTTGCAAAAGCTTATGAAATCGAAGAGAATGACTTCAATTTTTTTGATTAGTTTCTTTGCTTAAGCTGTATTAACAACTTGCAGGATTTTAATGCAAAGCTTTCAGACTTTGGCCTGGCAAAAGAAGGGCCAATGGGAGACCAGACTCATGTGTCCACACGTGTGATGGGAACATACGGATATGCTGCTCCTGAGTATGTAATGACTGGTTAGTATGTTGGAATATTTTTATTTATTTGGGCAGTAAAAATTTTACAAAATTTTGCTACTTTAAACAGATAGATCAGTTATTAAATTTATGGCTTGTTCTCCCTTTATATGAAGATGATTTTCCATTTAAATGTCCAAATGAGCTATCAAGCCTATCACCTTTCTCTAGGAATAAGCAAGAAAGTTCCATAGAAAACCCTGAAAAAGATCCATTATGACAATTTTGGATTCAACTATTATTAGTAACAATTTTAGTTTCTTACTCTATTTCAATGATTTCAACCAGGGCATTTGACAGCTCGAAGTGATATATATGGTTTTGGAGTTGTATTGCTGGAGTTACTTCTTGGAAGGAGAGCTTTGGACAAGAGCAGACCTAGCCGTGAGCACAACCTTGTTGAGTGGGCACGGCCACTCCTGAACAACAACAAGAAGATTCTCAGGATCTTAGATCCAAGAATGGATGGCCAGTACTCTGTCAAGGTTGCAATGAAAGTAGCCACTTTGGCATACCAATGCCTCAGCCAGAACCCAAAAGGGAGACCCCTCATGAATCAGGTGGTTGAATTACTTGAGAGTGTTCAGTCAAAGGAAGAAGAGGCAATGTTTCAGAGTTCTGGGGGAGCTGTGACCCTGTACGAAGATCCAAGGCACTCCCCACACACCCAATCGGAGAGAAAAAGTCCAATTAGAAGTAATCATAGAGAACCACGAAGCAGCAAATCTAACAATGGAAGAAGTAACAGTGAGCCGCCACCTGAGGCAGTCACTTTTTAGCTCTTCTTCTGAAACTGCAATGCATGGTCGAATGAGAAATAAGCATCTGTCCTGAATTGACATCTGACAGATGGAGATGGAAACCGGAACTTAAGAAGTATGCCAACTACCTTCATTTCTTAGTAGGATATGGCGAACTTAAAAAAGTTAATAAACACAAATATGCCATTGAATTGAAGGTGCGAGCAGCGAGTATGCTGGGTTTGCACGCGGTCAGGTATGTTTTGCTGCTTTTTGTTTGGGAAAACAACGGAAGAGTATACATCCTGTTGAAGTTTGTATGACCTGTGGACAATTTTTGAATGGAACATATAAGCATTTCCTGTGATCTTAAGTAGTACATTACTTGACTGATTTCCACTGTTGAAAACCTTGAACTTGGGGAAGATGTAAATTAACCTCCTCTGTTTATAACAACTCACATGGTTCCAGATGGAAATATTACTGCAGATGGGTGAACTTTTATTATGGGTCTTACTTGCACTGTCAGAACTTATTTCTTTCATTCCCTTTTCATTGTTACTAATTAGTCACCGATTAGTTGCTAAAACCATTCCTCTGAGCAGTTGCATGGAAACAATTGATACACCATTAAGTTTACATGCCTGTTATTTTGTGCATTTGTGCTTATCAAGGCCTTATGAATCAGTTCTCATTGTAGTTTTCAGATGCGCAGGTCATAAAAAGACAGCCATACTTTCACCGTTTTCAAAAGACAATCAGAATAATCAAGACAAATTCATGCTTCTTCACATTTAATTGCAATTTCATTCAAACAAGCACTTTGGACGAAGTTGCCTTTTATACTGTCTGATATCACCAGCATGGAAGTACAACAGTTGATCTTGCACCAGCTTTGTCTTGCAGAAAATAGATTTCTAGGCCAGAGACTCCCCCTTGCTTAAATCCAAATTTAAGAGGTATTTCATATCAGGGACCCTACCAAAAAAAAAAATCTAATTAAAATGTGTTCTTTGCGAGTCTCGACAAGCATTTTCTGAAAATCCAAAATGTACAGTATTTACCCCAGAGATGGTGCAATTTGATGGCAAGTTGAGTGACCAATCTCCTTTCTGCAGTATTAGAAAATTCCATGTTCACAGCCTGCTGCATTGCAGACAACACCTCTCTTCTTGCTTTTGCTGAAAGAACAAGATAATCTGGTCCATGGACTGTGCTCAAGTCCACCACCTAGAAGGAGAAAAGATTACAATGAATCTCATAATGCTTCTGAGTATATCTCTGTATTAATAACACGGGTTCCAGTGAAGCAAAATCAAACCAATCATCATTAAAGCAAACTTCCATTCCGAAATCTCGCATTACGTTGGATGACAATGAAGTTCAGGAATAGGGAACTAAGAATTCCCAACCATTTATTAGCTACGCAATCAAGGGCAACAAAAGTTTAAAGTGCTCACTTACCTGTTGCAACCAAGGAATGATAGAGTTCACAAATCGTTGATCTAAGAAGAATGACGCCAAAGTGCTAAGAACATCGCTCATTGTCGTATGGGATAAAGTATCCAATACAGGACCCGTTCTATCAAGAAGTTCAATTAGAATAAGTTCATTTCGAGAACAGAGCGCTTCCACATATGCAGAATCTATGTCCCCTTTGCATAAAAAGCCTTCAACATGTTGCCGTAACCAGTTCTTGCTCTCTGAACCATTTTGTCTGACATTGGGACTTGAAAGTGGTGTTAACATGGAATCCATGTTTCTCATCTGACCAACGCTCTGCGACCCCTGTCCGGAAGTCTTCTGAATGTCCTTACATACCGCATTCCTACATGCTCTTATGCCAGTATTTTTTGAAATCTCCGACCCTTGCTCGGCAGAATTACTGAGTCTACTTTTACTGAATGTCTTTTCCTCCCAAATATGATTATTCTTTGCAGAAGGCATAGGAGGATGTCTGTTCTGAATGTGTACAGAGGGGCGAGGAGTGCAGGTAGAAAGCCTGGGAGTCGAAACACTTTGGTTCTGCTTCATTATTTTGGAGATTGCTGACTCAGAATGTCTTCCCCCAAGTACAAGAGTATGACCAATTCTATCAACTTCATATTCTAAACCTAACACCTTAGACTGTAACATATTCAAGCTATCCATGATGCCAGTTGAGAAGACCTGCAGAAGTAAGTATCATTGAAACTTCAAACATTGAGCAGATAAGAAACCTCTAACAGCAAGGGGTACGTTTTTGTCCAATATTATGTAAAAGAGCAGTTGCAGAGAATCCATGTATATTGAAAGTATATACCTGTAGTTGTTCCATTAAGGTTGCCTGTTTGTTTTCTATCTCCAAAAGTTGCTTACTGATGTAAGCCATTTCACCGGATAACTGAACACAACACTCACGATAAGGCTGGGAACTAGTGTCTGTAACTGCGGACTCTATGCTTCTGCGATCTTGCATCTTTGCAGTGTACATATGTTCTTGACTCCCAATCTCGACTGTTGCAAATTTCTGATTTCTCCCCAGTGGTTTCAGCAAACAACCCCCCTCAGGTGAGTCGTTGGACGGAGTAGCAAACTTGGTCACATAATTGTTAGCAACAAGGCTGGACACAGACGAACACTCCTGCTTGTCATCCATCGAGACATATTCACACCCAGTATCTGGAATGCTTGTAACGTCAGTACCTATGCCTTCCATAGTCTTGGTAACACAGCTACCCTCGGATTCCTCATTTTGAAAATCTGATAAAGGAAAGTTACGAGCTTTTGGAACTGCAATTTCTATATTCCAATCATCTGCTTTAGCATGCTGAGCATCCATGTAATTTTGAGAGGATTTTTTGACAGACAGCGGACTCCTTATTCTAGCCAATTTTGTGAAACCTGTCTCACGTTTGGCATCCTTCGAAGTGGAGTCACCAGTACTGGTAAGGTCACTGTAGTCACCTCCGCAAAAGTTTTCTGGAGGGAGCATGTAAAAATAATTGATATGAGGAAGTAGTACAGTGAGTGATGATGTAAGGAACCAAATTATTCCTTGATACATCAGAGATAGTATTTGAATCCAACAAGTAGACTAGTAGAAACATAAAGTAACTCAAAAAGATTGAGAAAATTCAAAACCTTTCATAGAGGATCCAGCTTCTGAGGGTTCAGGAGTATCAGGACCTAAAAGACTTTTCCAGCACCGCAAGGCATGGAGTACATAGTCCCTAACCGGTTTCACCTGTAAGAAACCCAAGAAACTCATGAACCACCACAAAGTGATGCGGCGCGTAAGAATTGGCAATCAAGAAAGGACCTTGTCGAAACGGCATGATTCAAGAGAACGGACAGAGGAAGCTTTGAAATCATGCAAGCAAGGTCCAGCAAGTTCACCCAATACAAAAGAAGCTGCTTTGCGGGTCGTCCAATCACTGTCCTTAAGAGCTTCTTGAATGGTGGCCATTGCAGCAGATAGAAGGGTGTGTGAAGGAGCACCCCCAGCCTGAGAAAAAAGAAAAAAATTATGTTTCGTTTTGCATTAAAAAAGAGAAAACGATATTTTCCATTAATGACATGATAGAACCACCATACAATACATACCTGAATCATGCTCCTAATCAAATGAAGAAGGGCCGATTTAGCCAAGAAATGCGGAGTGTTGAGCAATTTAACAGTCCTGGAGAGCATAGGGTGCAAAATATGGACAGGAGGAGGAACAGGGGTAGAATCAATGACCTTGGACAAGCACAAGGCTGCACCACCCTGAATGTGCTTATTATGTTCTGACAAAGCTTCAAAAAGAGGCTTTAACAAGACAACAAAATGAACATCTTGACTGTTATTAGTGGCGGCAGAAGCAAAGACGGACATAGTTTGAAGACAGGCGTCCCTGACAAGAGAATCAGGGTCCTTAAGCCTCTTAACTACGGCGGAGACCATCTTGGGGAGGTGAGGGGAAAGGAGAGAGTTGGGGTGAAAGGAGAACAAAGTGGCCATGAGGCGGAGGCATTCTTTGCGAACGGCAATCTTGTGGTCATCGGAGGTGTGGAGGAGAATGCAAGACAAGAAGGAGGGAATGTCAGGAGGGGCGAGGGACTGAGCGATGAGTTGGAGGTCATGGATAGCTAATTGGCAAGTATCTCGATCGGCAAGCTTGTTGAGGGCAACAACCACCTTGTGTTTGAGTTCAAAATTAGAAGATCGGGCATTGTTAACTTGGGAATATGGCTTCTTCTTCATCATCATCGTAGCGACATGAGATGAGAAAACCCTTCCTTCAACATTCATTCTGAAAGAGAGAGAGAGAGAGCTTTAATTTGGAATTTCAAATTTTTGTTTCAAGGCAAAGGCGCCTTTCTAAAGAGAGCGCATCGGTTCACGCTCCCACGGTGTCCCTGCCTGTCTGTCTGTCTTTTGTCGTTCTGACGTTCTGTTGAGTTCCCAATAATCATTTTTAAATTACCAAAAATATCTATTTTATTAATTCTTTAAAATATATACAAATATAAAAAAACCCATTATTAAATTAAATTAATCTCATTATTATTATTATTACTATCATTTATGTTTGAATACGACTTTTTTTGGTCACCATAAAACCCAACAAAGGAATACTCTCTAAAGGCATACATATATTTATTAATGGGCTTGAGCCTCGAAGAAGAAGAATGAAGGGCATGAGCGTGATATAGGCCCGAAGCCCAAATGGGGAAGATGTCCCCATAAGCTGAATAACTCATCATGCAATTCCTATTGAATACTTAATACTCCAATCAACCAAACAACCGACCATTTGTTTTTTTAATCACTTTTTGTATCAAAATTAATTAATATAATTAGTAATTACCTGCTGTGGGAAATCACCATTCTCCAACTGAGTGTTGGCGGAGAACAGATTTGTTGTTCCCAAAGTACTGTCCCAATAATCCATTACAATAAGTTGAATGGCTAGGATCTTAAAGCCAGCCTCCGCAGGGCACAGCAATTTGGGAGCAGCATATCTGCTCCCGTGTTAATGAAGCACTTGGCGGCTCTGTGCAATGGACTCGGATCTCTGTCTGATTGTCCTGAAGCTATAACCCCAAGCATTGCCCATGATGTATTACCCACGTGACCCTTCCTCTTGTTCCCAAGATATGAATACACCTTTGACCTTTCCAAGGAATTTTGGTATATTAGTTACTTAACGACAACTCGACTACATTCAACAACGATGTCACTCAAACCTTGTTTTAACAGGAATGATAAGTCTCTCCCCAACCACCACAACCACACTGTTTAGACAGCACAAACTCTCCTCCTGCTCCTTCCCCGCCGCCACCAACCCTGTTATCCCAAACCATGTTCCGTATGTTACAGCACATTCCCCATGATCCATACCTTCACAACCAAGTCAAATATAAATAAATAAATTACTACTTTCGTGAAAAATAAACAAGTTTGTGATTTGTCAGCCAAACCATGAACCATCTTCTTTCTGTATGCTTTCAATAAATGCAGCTGCGTTTCTAATGCTCCGCTCTATTTCATCTCTTCGATGCCCTGGATATAATCTTTTGAACATTGCCAGTGCTTGAATTGCAGCAGATGTACATTCCACGTAACTGTGCACACATAACTGTTACTTACTATAAGCCAGCAGCAGCAAGAATATGGATAAAACAGAGAAAAACACTTTGTTTTTCTAGTCAATGATGAGATTCAGTCACTTCCAGATAGTCAATCACAATGTCTCCAAAGGTTTCAGCAGGGTTGATCAACTGGGAACCATCCACCAAAATCATATTCATGTAAGCATTTCTGAACAATTCAAACAAGTAGACCACTTTTTAACTTCATTTCCATTAGAGTACCTCCAACCAGCTGTAAGATCTTGAGAGCTCATAGGTTGCATAACCACCATTGTCATTCTGGAGCATCAACAAAATGATTGCTAATCCCATACTGTTATTTCATCAACAATATTGCTAAAAGCATTATAAAAGACTCTACCTTCCTATCACAGCTAGTTAAAAAAACTATCTCAGTTTTTGAGTTACCTGTAGAACGAGAATCACATTTGCGGCATCATGTGGCCAGTTTGCATTTAATGGTTCCCCGACAATGTAAGGGAAAAAAGGAGAAGGCGTAAGGAAAACTTTAATTTGAACACCCATTACTTTAAATCCTTCAGCTGTGCAGTCTGAAATGGGCCATCTATCTGCAGTTGAGAAATGCCATGCACCCTTTGAATTATGACGATACCAATAGTTTTAGATCTCCAGGACAGTCCTCCAGAACCTTCAAAACAATACAAGTTAGATAGACCATCACATGATACAGGATTTCCAAAAATGAGAAGCAATGGAGAAAACAACCTGAGAATTTTTTATAAATGAATGTGCTTTCCTTAGAGTAGGACCATATTCCTCAATAAGATTAGTTGAAATAATAGCTTGAACAGCAAAACAGGCATCCCATGATTGACTTTCATCATAGCCTGTTAGGATCTTCGGGAGAAAGAGAGAGAGTGATTTATTCTAGAGGAAGAACAGTGGGCCAAGGAGAGAGTTAGTTATCAGCTGATGTGGCAAATTAGTTAGGCATAACAGAATGTACCTAGAGAGGGGGGTTTATAAAGGGGGAGAGAGAAGGGAGGATAGGAGAGGAAAAAATTGAGTGAAGATATAGACAGAAGGATATTCATACCTTCTGAGGAGCAAATCAGCTCTGGTTAGGGAGAAACACTAGGTTTCTATACTACAGTGATACATACATTACAGCTATATTGAAATAATATAGAGGAACTCTAGTATTCCAAGACTAGAGTTCTAACACAGACATTACTTGCTTCACGGTAATAAATATGCACTTTACAACAAGTGAAAACCAAGTTAAGGATTTATGATAAAAAATCATCCAAAATATAAAACTATAACAACTTCAATCAAAAACTGAAATAAAAAGAATTCATACAAACACAAAAGATAGAGAAATTACAAAGACAAGGACATGCAGGCAAAAAGATAGAAAAGGTGACAGAGAGATGTCTTCGATTGATTAAAAGTCAGTCACGTAATGTAGGAAAGCTAGCCCTACCTAGTCAATGCAAACTTTAAGATTAAAGTTAAAACAAACACATACGTTGTTCAATAAAAGTTCAATCAGCCACATCTGATCCGCAATGCCACTCTCAGACAAAGTCTGCAACACAGTTCAGCTTTGTTACTTAAAGCATGCCATGAATGAAAAGGGGGTTGCAAAATAATCGGGGCATATGGACTTGAAGGTAACTGAGATGGTTTCCAATTGCACCGAATGAGTGGGAGCATTACCAAATGCAATCAGAGAGCAAGAAAGGATCCAGTTCCATTAAATAAAAAGTTCCAAACAACACATGGCCTCAAAAGGGTAGATTTGCATCAAAACCCTATGAACATTTGGGTATATACATCCCAAAAACTTACAAAGAAACCATCGTACCCCTCCCAAGAAATATTCAACAGAAGTAAGATCTTTTATTTCTAATATAAAATATTTCTTAAAGTCTACAATTTCGTCCATAAAGAAATGATGAACTAAAACCAAAAAAAAAACAAAAACAAGGAGATAAAAGTTGGTTTCTGGTATTCAGAAATTAACTTTTCAATCTAGTTGCATGATGTTATGATATTACAAAACTTCCTTTTAGAAACTGCAAAAAGGAAAATTTTGTAAAAAGAGAGAAATAGTAGTTTAAGAGAATATCACATTCAGATACAAGATTATAAATTTATAACAACAATTCATTTCAAACAAGCAATGTTGATAATGATCTAAAAGACTAAAATCCACCACAATAAAATGAAATCAGGCTTCAGAGTTCCAAATACCTCAAAATAAAAATAAACTAAACATACCAAATTCCAAAACACTTAAAAGAAATCATATTTCAGAGTTCAAAACCCTCAAAAGAAAAATGAACTAAGAATACCAGAATTCAAAACAATAAAATGGAATCATGATTCAGGATTCCAAAGCCCTCAAACTGCATTCACAAAAGGGGGATATAGGGAATATACAAGGATGTAGGAAGATAAAAGGGCTCAACTAAATGATCCATCAATTAATACACACGCACAACACACCATGTTGGGAACAGAGAACAAGTAAAAGTACATAAGGAAATAAAAAATAAAATTGAAAACTAAACTAAACACCACTCAAGACCTTCAATATCAAAGGGAGTGTAGAAAGTTCTACTGCAGGCAGTTCCCTCAATTCACTACTGATATTGTGAAATGTCTCATCTGCAAAATTTAGAATGATTATCAATAGATCGTCTTCACATGCAATGCAAACTGCTTTATAACATATATACACTCACCACTAAGGTAGCTATAAGTGTGTCCCTTAATAATAAATAATTCCCTAAGGAAGAATTTAAGGTGCTTACTGTTCAGCGCACTAAACTGTAGGTTCCTTTGCACATTACATATATGATCCCTGAAGAAAAACAACAAATTTTAGTAGTAGCATCATATGACAGTAGATGAAAAAGCTTTCTGATGCACCAAAATAAAAAGAGTAAAAGAGAAAATTCATGAGAGAACATTTGTTGTACCATATATATGAGCAACCAGTGGTTTCTTGAAAGCTTAGTGCTAACTCAGTAGCATAGTCTGGATCTCTCCACGAGATAATTGTATCTGAAAAAAAAAATGAAGCAAATTGGACACTAAAAAAAAAGTCATGCACACGTTACTTAAATCCCACTCCAACAAGTACACCATTAGATAAACTTTTGAAGGCATACTGCTTGATGATGGCTTAGCAAACAAAGATTATAGTACCTTCTTGCTTTCTGTACATGTCTTCTGGCATGATTCGATGCAAAAGTAATGTCTCATTATCTTCTTCACCAATTACAGATAAACCCAGCTCCTCAGATCTCTGCAAATCATCTTAATTGAAAATGTAATAGGTCTACCAATTGGATAACTCATCGATACAAAGAATCCCAAAAATTCCTACGTTGGCAACAGAAAGAATTCTTTCAATTCTTAGAACTGACCTCCAAATAGTGGACTGTAACATGACCAGTCCCCTGGTCATCCCATTTACCATCATCATTCAGGCGGTAAAACTTAACTCGCTGAAAGTTAGAAAATGTCAGAAAATTTGGCAGAAAAAAGAAACAGCTCCATCAGTGACTTTAAGCTCATGCTAGGAAAATGCAAATCCAAGAAAATTAATAAAAAGAGTGCTCTGCTCAAGGTTCATATTTTGTTGAGAAAAACTAGGAAAAAAAAGGACCAACAGTTAATATAATGCAGGATGAGCCAAAAGAACAAAAAATTAATAGGAAAGATACATTTTAAAGAAAGAAGAAAATAATAAAACTATAACGTACAACTTAAAACCAAAACTAACAAATAACCATTCCACTGAGTAATAAATATCTCTTACAGTCAATACAAAAGGAAAAACAATATTCCCTATATAGAATATCATTCTCAGATATCAAGAATATAGAATGATGAAAGATTATCATTATCCTAAAATATTTTCAACATTCATCCAAGTGAGTATATCAGAACTATAGGCTTAATCTTCCATCACTTTATAATGTTCATCATGCACTCTCAAAACCCGAATCTCAAATTTTCTAACTGCAAACAAATTAAAAAATTTACAGGACATAAAGAATGATCATTGAGAAAAATGAGCAAAGGCCACTCTTAGTTTATCACCCAAAAACCTAAACCTCAAAGTAAAAGATTTCTAAAAGATGTGTTGTTGTCTAAACCTCAAAAGGACCAACATTTTCTCCATACAAATTGACCAAATTGGAAAGAGAAGGTGGGTAGTAGGGAAGATATTTAAGGTATATAACAGAGAAGCCAGATTTAAACTAATACCAGACAATAATCATCAAGATTAAAATTATTTGCAAGGTTTATTCTATGATAAGAAATTATGTAAAAACAATAATTATGTCTCAAACAGTAATACCAATAATCCACAACGTCACTAATAATTGTCAATCATTTCACTAACAATCCCATGTCATTAATCTTGAAACCAATAAAAAGGAAGATAAAAACACCAGACACATCCAAATCACCAATATAAAGTATTAGTTTATTAGACATGCTCATCAACTCTACATCATTATATTCCATTTTTACAGGAAGATTGATAAAGTACCAATCACTTTGCAACAACATTTGAACAACAAGCATCTACATTCCCATTACAACAAAGTAATGACAAGGATCCTTCAGTCTTTCCTCATGCAGCTGGCAAAAGGGACCACTATACTTCCAAACAAAAGCCAGCAAGCACACCAACCGTATGCCATAGAGAATTTGTCCAACCCATTCACCAATTGAATATTCTGATTTGAGCAAGCATTTGCTACTTCCACACTGAAGCATCAACATTTAAATGTACATAACAACAATTCTATTGAAATTTATTGTCCAATCAGCTTCCTGTAGATCCTAAACTTAGCCACAACGTGGACGTCAAGAATACTCTGTACTCAAAGAGAAGAAAACTATCTCGGAGCCTCTAAAAACACGGTAGTTGTATCAGAGATCAAACTTCATAAACAACCTTGGAAAGTAACAATACCACTTCCAGCATATCTCACTCCGGAACCATGAGTATAGCACATAAATTCAACATTCTCCTCCATCACTAAGTGAGATTTAACAGTTAAGCACCACGTTGAAACCTTATAGAATAACTATAAAAAAAAGCATTGGTACTCATAGTTGCGAATGGAAAATAACACCTAAGAACTACACCAATTACACTAGTACTAGATATGGTAGCCAGCAACTCCATAAAACAATTCCACACCAGATTCAAAGATATTGAGAAAGCAAATCAATCGTAGTCAAGAAGCAAGCTGCCGTTTTCATGTTAGAAACCTGTAACACATGAAAATTCTAGGGCAAAACGGAAAGCAGTTAGAAAGCAAAAGAGGACTAACCTGCATCGAATTGGAGTTGACTTGTGATTTTTCTTGCACGCCCATAGCATCTCCTCGCTGCATTAATCAAAATCCGAAACCCAAAGTACCACGAGACAGAATTGGCTTTGATGTCAAATTTCGGGTCTT
Source organism: Erythroxylum pedicellare (assembly GCA_027563575.1). Classification (NCBI taxonomy): domain Eukaryota; kingdom Viridiplantae; phylum Streptophyta; class Magnoliopsida; order Malpighiales; family Erythroxylaceae; genus Erythroxylum; species Erythroxylum pedicellare. Next base: position 21,216,736 of record JAOQMP010000209.1, read on the forward strand.
CTCGAGGAGAGGGAGAAGAGGGAGGGTCTATTAAAACCACGAAGAAGATTGAAGTTAAGAGGAACAACATAAAACCCTAATCGCCATTGAAACGAACCTGCTATTTCTCTCCCTCCCTCTTTTCCCTCCCACTTTTCCCTCTATTTGTTTCCTCTTTTGTTGGTTTTAGTAGGAGAGAGCGGAGCGAAACAATAGCTCGTACAAATTCGTTAATACACCCTGCTCTTCTGATATTTACCAAGGTGCCACTGTGCAGATCGGTGGAGTGACGAGTGAGTGCACCCAGGCCGCGCGCTATCTTCCGGTGATCCAATCAACAGACCCGTGGAGGTCGAGTGTTTGCATGCACGTGGAGTTAACATACACAGTAAGATCATATTCTGTTAAATGATCTGAGTAATCTCAGCCACTCATTACAGAACAGGCAAACTCATGACTTTTATAACCATAGCAATGATGTTTAAGTATTAACTGGGATAAAATCAGAATATTTATTTAAGAAGTATAATTATTCAACATTAAAGTAATTTGTAATTAAATAACAGATTTCTAAGTTTATTTTTAAAACATAAAACGATTTATTTACTAGAAAATCATGAACATAAACGATACAAACTTTATTTTTTAACAAAAAATAATTCATTGATTATAACATCCATAATAAGCTATATAAAAACCTCCGCAGTTGTATTTAACGTGTCATATAAACATTACAACACGTTAAATAAGTTCATACATTTGATCTATTTTCATGATTATGTTAAGTTAAACAGACTATTTTTCATTAATAATTTTAATTATACTAATTCTTTTTAATAAACTTAAAAGATATATATAATAAATGATAATTTCTTAAACATACTCTTTTTTATTAAAATAAATAAATATAATGTCAAAAGTGGGATAATTTATGCTTTTTAAGTTGTTTTAATATAATGCATAAATATTTTGGAAATAGGTGTAAAATGAAATATTGCAAATAAATCTAATTTTTATTTTTATACTATATCAAATAAGAAAACGCAACATTTGGGCATAGTTTATCATTATAACTAATGATTAAAAGGGGGGAAAAGTGTTTAAATAGTTTTCTGAAGAGTCTTTATACTTTTTAATATAACAAAAAAAATTATGTATGTAAATTATATATTTTAATAAAATAACAAAAAATTAATATTTAATTTTTGTGATTTGATTTTATATATTTTATAAAATAAAAAGTTCGAACATATATACATATATTTCTAAACTGTTATTAAAATTGTGAAGTTTAGTATTTAAAAATTTATTATTATCACGTAATCTAATGGAGCATTCACAAAATAGTCTTATGTTACATTAAGTTTCATCGACTTAGTTTAACTTTAAACGTTAGTATGCATTATATTTTATTAATTTTTAAAACTTAAAAAATGCCCTCGAACATAATTAGAATGATTAAACATACTATTAAAGTGCAAGGTCATATTACAACATTTGAATGGTGAGATAGGACAGCCAATTAACTTTTCTAAATGCACACTTATTTAAATTTGTCCAAAGAAGTTGAAGATAGTTTTTCGGTAGTTTAGCATATATCAGTTGCATTTAACTTCTAACAAGATAATTATTAATAATTACAACATAAAATTAAGGCATTTCGATGTCCAAATATGTTAGAAATGTAAGAATTTAAACATATACAATTTTTGTAACCACAATAATTACCATAAAACTTCCACTCCCTTATTCCATCTATAAGTTGATTGTTTGACTTACTTTTCTAGCCTTTTGGTCCATGTTTTTCCAAGTTCCAATAGTGATTGTCCATGCCAATACCTTTGTCCAACTTTGCTACAAGGTGTTTGAATTTTAGCAAACATCTTAGGTGTTTAATTTTCACCAAAATAAACAACCTTAGCAATTCAAAATTTTATTGGAACTTAATTTTTTGTACAATCTTGCTTTCATATTTTCATTGTTAATGCATGTCTCCTTAAATTTAATTACATTTAAAAAATTACACTCTCTAAATTACCAAGGGATCTTAAAACTATCTTCTAATAAAAGAAAGTTAATATCCTCATTAATAAAATTTGCGGAAATTGTCCACCATGTTTCAACATACCAGCTTGCCTTCAAATTTGTCAACGAAATCTTATTTTATCTTTTAAAAGATTATGAAACAAATTTAGTTAACAAAAAATCATAAGCACTCTCATTCATGCCATTACAGCAAATAACATTTGTAAAGGCAATCATTGCTACCAAAAAATCACATTAGCTAGCATCTTATGCTTACCCACCAATAGCTCATAACTCAAATTTTTAAGCAAAACATTTGCTTCTCAGTCTTTACAAATATTTGTGCAACAATTTGGTTGCACATCCCTATCAATCTAGCATTGGAACTATTTATCTATTGTCAGCCCTTTTGTTTTAAAAGGAAGTATAATATCACCCCCAAATATCATGATTGAACTTTGCTTTTGTACAATAGTCAAAACTTTCACTGTGTCAATATATATGACTATTCATCAAATGATCTATAATTCCAACATTTTGACAAATTTTCCATAACTAGTGGATTAACAATGGCCAACTGATCCTCCTTGACCATTATTGCATTACCAATAGTTTGTCTCTTAGGACCAAGGAGAAAAGGGTTTAGCGAGAAAAAGATTGTATCATGAGAGAATTAAGGAGGACAACCTTTTTTCAAATATACAACACATACTATGTTTTAGGCTTTCCCTCATATAGTGCAATCTACTATATATGAAATAAGTAACATTTTTAGGAAAAAAAAGGTGACAAAGTTTACCATTCTTGCCCTTCTCCACCTATCCAATATATTTCTCCCTAATTGGCTTGTAATCCTCATTGTCATTTAAGATTTTTTTCCCTTGTCCTTATTTAGCCATAAGTCCACCAATCTATCAGTCATTGTAATGACACTAGGAAGGTCTTATATAACTTGCCTATGTAACTAGATTTGTTCCCAAAATTTGATTCCCAACAAATATTGAAGAGTTTGCCTTCCTTCAACATTTTTTAATGTCTAACAATAACAAATTGAATGTTTGAAATAGTAACAAACTATTCCATCATGTCACATTTTTCTTAAGTATTCTCTTACAACCTATGATACGTTTTAAGGCAAAAGATACCCCTTGAGTTCACAAAAAAGTGCTTCATAGGTATTAATTCAAGGGTGGCATTCAAGTTATCATCCACTCAAGTTTACCACTATAATTTGGCATCCTAAACCAAGCACATGCTAATCAGTATCACTTTGTCAATTTTTGGTATTCGAGCAACGTTGAAATATTGTTGCATATCTTATAAGAAATTCTTTATGACCTTAGCATCTAAGGCATTATCAAAATGCTTCAATTTTGATATTTTCTAGCCTTAATCAATTTACACAATTATTTTAAAGCCGCATTAGTTTGAAGGAGTGCCAGTGCATCCTCTAACTTCACTCTTTTATTCGACTCTCTAAAAAATGTCGTCCAATCTTTTTTGGATGATTTGTAATGCCTTATTTATTCCACCTAATTGAGTAGTCATCTAAAACTTAGCCTAAGAAATTGCTTCAATTGAGCAATCATTTCCTATATTTGTTTATTGCTATTTTCATCTACCATGGTTACCATAATTAGATTTGAATCATGCTTTGTTATCCACTTTCATAGGTTCTAATTGATATTAGAAAAAATATTCACAAAGATGATCATATGTCATACTAAGTTTCACAAACGTAGTTAAGCAAGACCTTTTATTAAACACTTAGAGTGCATTCTAATATGTTAATTTTTGGGAGCTTAAAAATGAACTTAACATAGTTACAACAAATGAACATATTTATTGAACTGCAAAATCATACTATAACATTTGAAAAATAAGAGAGGATAACCAATCAACCCATCTACCATCATTAAGTACATATATATACTTATTTAAATATGTCTAAGGAAGTTGGAGGTAGTTTTAGTACCAAAAATTCATCTAACTTCCAAAAAGATAACTATCAAAAGTTATAACAAGAAACTAAGGTAATTAGATGTCCAAACATGCCACAAATTTAGGAATTTAAATCTGGACAAATCTTTAACTGTTATTAACTACTATAGGACTTCCAATCTTCTTAGTCCATGAAGGAGTTGAATGTTTGACATACTTCCTCAAACTTTAGTCCATATTTTTCCAAGTTTAAACAACCATTTGTCATGCCAATACCTTACTCCAAAACTAAACTATGGCATTAGAATTTTTTAAATAACCTAGATGTTGAATTTTCATGAAAATAGAAAGGTTGGGCACTTTTTTTAGATAATTTAGGAGCTTCCATATAGTTAGGATGCTCTATATTTATTTAAACAAAGATTTAATGCTTTCCTCCAAATCTATGTAGAGTAATTATATTTGAAGAATAGATATATGTATATTTTTATGTATGTTTTACCCAGAGGGCATCGATTAGGAATGTTTAGGTAGTTGAGTCTATCTCTTGTGCAAAGCTTCTTCTTGCATATTTAACCATCGTAGGGATGAAATCTTAAGGCTTATTTTCTAGTTCCAAAGTAGCTTACACTAGTTTACTCTACCTCTTACTTCCCTTATTAATTCTCTGTAAGATCTATTGGTTAACTAGCCATTTGAGTTACCTAGCTAGGTGTATTTATCTAATCTATCTGTATATGGGTTATAGTTAGGAATTACATATGCCAGCTCTGAGGGGAGTTAGCCTATTGATTTCCATATATTTGTTCTCTAACTTTAGCTTATACATAGTTCCTTTTGTAAGGTCTAAGAGTGAATTGGATAAGGGGACCCCATTGCCCCAATTATCATACAGGAATGAGATTATATGTCCATTACCTATTCGGTATTTAGTTGTTCCTAACAATTTGTACTTGAGCTCCATAGGTTGTACCATAAAATGAGAAAGTCCTAAGCTTAATTGAATCTCTCACTTAGTTGAATCTCTCACACACTCCTGCCTCTTATGAAATAGACATGTAGCCACCTAATCTATAGAGTGTCCTTATTTTCTAGGATTCTCCATAACCTTTTGGCTATTAGCACCTTATTTATTAGCCCAGTAGGAGTTATTCCCATGCCTCCCTCTTCAATTGGTTTTATGATCATTTCAACTCACTTTTGCTTTATTTTTTGACATTTGCTCTATTACCTTATAGGAATCTCTTTATGAATTTCTTTATAGATTTAATTAATCCTTTATAGATGAATTTATGACTAGACTAATATACATGTAAAGAATTCAATATTTATTTGATTATAACCAATATGCTAGCACATGAAAGATCCTTGTTGCTCAATTACCCAACCTTTTCTCCATTCTTTCTATACGTGATTATGATTATCTAAATTGATATCTCTTTGTAGATATTGGAATACCTAGATAAGTAAAAGGTAGGTCTTTTAGATGCAACCTTGTTATCTTTGAGATTTAGCTTAATAAGTTGGAAGCACTAAAGGATAGAATCATATGATTTTTGCTATAATTGACCTCCAATCCTAATAAGCTTTTGAAAATATGAAGGGAATAAATTAATGTAAATATTGAGCTACCATAACCCTTTGAGAAAGGATTAAGTCATCTATAAAGGATAAAGTGAATAATCCTACTTTGATGCATTTTCTATGGTATATAGGGATCCCTTTCAGTGTTGTGCTTCATTAGCCTGATTAATGTTTCTATGCATAAGATGAATAAGTAAGGGGAAATTGAGTCCCCGTTTATTAGATATTTGCATTCCCTGAACAAATTGTTATCCTCGTTATTCATCAGAACATTAAAGGTTGTAGAGTTTATGCATTCCCTTTTCCATTCCTTGAAAGTTCTTCAGAAGCTAAAGGCTTCCAACACTTGCAAAATGAAGTCCCAACTTATGGATTTGAATGCTTTATTGAAGTCTATCTTCAAGGCACAATTTCTTTGGGAATTCTTCTTTATATACCCTTTAAGGAGCTCATGTGCCAATAAGACATTGTCCCCAATCTGCCTTCCTTCAAGGAATGCCCTTTGAGAATTACTAATCACCTTACCAAATACACTTCTTAACCTGGTTGCTAATAGTTTTGAACTAATTTTATATAAAAAAATTACAACAGGAAATAGGTTTATACTCCTTTAAGTAACTTAGATTATGAAAATATGGAATTAAACAATTAATGTTTTGTTCACCGTTTTTAGCAGCTTACCTATGTCAAAGAACTCTAATACTGCTTTTATGACTTAGTTCCTTATAAATAGTCATGCCTTCTAATAAAAGTAGTCATTTAGGCCATTTGATTCTAGATTTTTTCGTTGGGCTTAACTTAGAACCCATCCTTTAATGTCTAAAGGTGTAAATGGTCTATATAATGCTTATTTATCTTCTTGATCATTGAAGAAGGACATGAGTAGTTGTACTGAGGAATTGCTTATAGTTGTTAAACCAACTGAGTTCCTGAAAACCTGAGGGCTTCCCCTTTTTAATTCTTCATATGCAATGATAACTTCTCCATTTGGTTTCTTTAATAAGCCTATTTTGTTGGTATTTTCTCTAGCTTTGATGGATTTATGAAACAATTTGGAATTTCTTCTCTCTCCTTGAGCCATAGCACCCTAAATCTCTATCTAATTAATAAATTATGCATGGAAACATCTCTTAAGTAGTTCAATATTGTTTTTTTATCCTCCACAAATCTTTTAAGGTCATTAGGTTAATGGTATAAGGTATCTTATGCTAGAAGCATTTCCTTCCTAGCTTTAGTTATATAATCCTTGGTGTGCATTATTCTTTTTGCATTAAGGGACTTAAGTTCTTATTTAATAAATCCAAGATTTCTAACATATATATAAGTTTTGAACCCTTGCACTTCTTGCTTATATCCCTTGAGAATTGCTTCTTGAAAACCCTCCTCCTCAGATAAGATGTTGTTGAACCTAAAAGGTCTCCTACTTCTTTCTTTAGTGAATATATTCTATATAATAATACGTACCTAATCATATATCATGGCTATCAAAAATGACTAAACTTTCAGGGAATACATCTAATATTTATTCACTATGGTTATATCTACTTCTTCCTCAAGTTATAGCTGGAAGATTGTTTATTGCACCATGAAAAAAGCTTCTCACAAACCTCAAGTCAATGGTTCTTATCTACTGAACACATTCTCTAAGGTTATTTGTGAAGTGACTTAGACTAGCATTTCCTTTAGCTTCATTTATATGAGTAGTATTATTGAAATAGCCTATGGCCCTTTAATTGATATTTGGAAGAATGAAAGCTCATTTTGTAGCTTTCTTCTTTAGAAGTAAAAAATTTGAGCCATAAACAAAGGTGATATGCACTTATTGCTTCTCTTGAATGAACAAAGCTTTTCTAGTTGATTTACCATGACTTTGCTTAAATTAAAAGCCAATAATATATAACCACAATGGTTGGTGGTTTGACAAAAAGGATCGTTGGTTCCTTGTGATCCTTAACTTTTCATAACTTAACTTTGCTTTTATTAATCCTACCATAACTGGTTTTCTAGCATTTTTAGGGCAACTAATTTCGTTAATATTCCAAAAAATTATTGATATAGACTTAGGTTTTTGGCCTTAAGGCCTTCACCTCTTTTCTTTCTCTTAGATTTCCTTTTATTATTACACTAGAAATCCTAATCTTCATGAACTTTTACGATTCTATTCTGAACCTCTTCTCCCACTAAGGCACCTTAGTGCTCCCCTATATTTGTATTAAATGTATGCTCTTAGGAGCTCTCTCCCTCAATTGCCTTAGTATTTATCTCTAGTGTACTTCTTTCCTAAGATAATTCCTTATTTGCACCCAAATTGATAAGAGGCTTCGTGATTTTATTCATAATATGATTTTGATCTTTCTATACTTCAATCATCTATAAACCAAAGCACTGATTTTCTTCTTAGTATTCATCCAATCCCATAAGCTCCATGTATTCCCCTGTAGTGAACTTTCTCCTTGTGTCCATCCATTGTTTCCTTTATTATCTTAGTGTTGGCTTTCATTGGAATGAAACCAATACAGAGTCTTTATAATGGTTATCCTCTTTCCAAAGCCTTATCAAGGGAATGTTATCTAGAAGTTCCTTTTTAAGCACCAAAATTATGTAAAGCTAAATATAACCCACTCTCTTCCTCTTATTAGTTGTCTCATTCATACAAATTGGTTTCCCAATGTATCTAACAATAAAGATTAGAACTTTACTTGACCAATACTCTAGTGACATGTTTTGTATGTTGATCCATATAGGAATATTTTTGTCGTTGATCTTCTCTAAATTGGTTTATGGCTTTTAGGCCTATAAGAAGATATAGAAACTATAGATATGCTAAAGGCCATTTTCTAACACTTCTTTTGCTTTGTATTCAAAGGATAACTTGAAAAGAACATGGTGATGCTCTAATAACAACACTTTTTAGAGACATCTACCTCTTTATGCTTTGTAAGCCCATTTGTTCATAACTAAGAAGGGGATCTTTTACCTCAAAAAACCCCATAAATATCGAGTTCTAGCTTTTGGCCCTTTCTTTTAGTACCTTTAGCTTAGGTCAGAAAATGGCATGTCCATTAGAGCTATTAGGTGGGCAGTAATGTAATGAGGAGTTTGAAGTCTCACTAAAAATTTATTTCCAGCTTAATTACTTAACATGTTCCTTTGGTTTTGCAAGTGTGGAACTTTAGGCATCTTTGGTTGGCTTCTCCGTAGTGTGGTTCTTTGCTTGTGGGGGCATAAAAGTATTTTCATCTAGGTTGTTTTGACCAAATTCAACAATTATGAAATCCATTGCTACAATAAGTAAACTACAAGTCTTAGTTTTTATCGCTTTAAAAGATTGTTAATTAAAATGATAATGTAGGGAAATAGGGAATTTAATAAGGGAAATAGCAAAAATGCCCTTTAAGCGTAGCTTAGGAAGGAAGAGCAAGGTGGGAGAGTAATCTGAGAGTTGCAAGGAAGAGGTTTGGTAAGTTGATAGAGTCTGCACTGAAATGTTTAAGGAGGGATGAAGGCTGAATGTTTAAACAAAGTCCTCAATTTAGCCATGAAAGTTAACCCAACATAGTGACATGTTGGAGAATCTCTCTCTAGCCATTTATTTAAAAATACTTTTGAACATGGTATGTACTTTTATAAGATCAAAATAAAGTCAACAAAGCCTAATACAAAAGGCTCCCAGCTTTGCAAGGGTATGAGAGAGATATATCAATTATATGTAACCTTTCCTTTGTATTTTTACAAAGAGGTCATTTCAGTGACTCAAATATGTGACCTTTTGATCACAAAGGAGTAACTTTATCAATTGCTCCAAGGCTCGCCCTCACTTTTATAAGATCAAAATATTAAGTATAATACAAATGAATCAAAATGTATTAACCAATAACAAGAAGTTACATTTTCAACTAAAAAAAATTTAACTGTTTAACTTGTTGAGAGAAATGTTTAAGTTATATTCTTTGAATGAATATGTTTCTAAATCTATGATTTGATGCCTAATGCATTTGAAAATTGACCCAAATCTGTAACATTAGACTTTTTGAGCCCTTTTGTGTTGTTTTGTATTTGGAGATACTACTGTATATTGATATATACATGGTTGTATATGAGTTCAAACATGTATTTAAATCATTTTGGTGTGTATGCCAGTGATATATAATGTTACATGCCCTTACCTGAACTTAGAGTTCATCGGTATGCGAAATCTTGGAGATTTCCGACATATGAGCTTTGAAGTGTGTAAAATCGAGTCCATTGGATGGATATGATCATGGTGGTTAAATTAAATGTGTTCTAATTCCTTAGAGGTGATTATACATGATTTATAGACTTATTGGACACTTAGAAAGCTAAATTGGAAAAGTTGATGT
>JAOQMP010000209.1:21226725-21239209 GCA_027563575.1 Erythroxylum pedicellare
GACAAGGCTCTTATTAATTTAAGTTAGATATCAACCTTTAAGTGTAGCTCTATATTCTTTAATAATCCTTTATGTCTAGACTATACTCTAATAGAAGTGAGTATTCCCATTTGTAATATCAATAGAAAATCTCCTTTTAAGTTTAATAATCACTTAAAAAATCCCAAAGATTGAAAAGAATGTTCATAAAAGACTTATATTTAGAGCTTAAATATATGAAACTTATAAATTTCCTAGGAAAATGAGAGCAATAAAAAAGGATCTTAAATGTCTTAAGAAATAGAAGTTTCATAACACCAACCTTATTAAAGAAGAAGCCTTATCTAAGCTCCACAAAATTTAGGAGGGGACGTGTTTAAAACCAACAAATGAGGTCTTGAAAATGTAAGATAAAACAACATTATTCAACTATAAGGCTTTAGTTGTGCATAGTTCTTAGATCAAACAAAATTCTTGAATTCTATGGCTAAAAAGAGCTATGAACATAAGGTACCTTCACAATGCTACTATTTCTAGGCAAAACACCAATATGTTATCATCTTTGAAGGATGCAAATGTAACATTCTATATTATTTAATGATATCTAAAAAATTTAGGCATCAAACTCTTTAAAAATTTGTTAAGAGCAACAGAAAACCTTAGTTGCTTTATGTATGATCTACTAGAATACATACATAAGGCTATTACATAGGAGAGTGTTACCTTTCCTAATAATCCTTTCTTAGGTTAGGAAGTCAAGGAAGCTTTACTTATTCTAAATTCTAATAAGACTCTAGGTTTATATGGATTGAATGCCCATTTCTTCTACAAAATCTAGAATCTAACAAGTCAAATTTTCATACAAAAAAAATAGTTTAGGAATTTTACTCTTTTGGGAAAATTCTTAGTAAGCTGAATAAAACCCATATTTTCTCCAATCCTAAGATTCTAAACCCTGAACCTTTCATTGATTATAGGCCTATTACCTGTTGTAATGTCATTTACAAATAAATTTCTAAGCTGTTTGCATCAAGACTTAAAAGTAATATTAACTAATTTGGTCAATCCAAGCCAAGGGCTTTAATTTATAAAAGAATTATAAGTGACAATATCCTAATTGTTCAAAAAATATTTAGGAACTACTATATAAGTAAAAGAAATCAAAAGTTATGCTTTGGAAGTGGACTTTTATAAAGCTTTTGATTCCATACATGGGACTTTTCTCTTCCTACTGTTGGAAGCTTTTGGATTGCTAATTCAATACTTTAATCAGGTGTAAAAATGTGTCTCGACAACCTCCCAAATCTATAAATGCCATGAATAAAATGCTATTAATCAAAAGAATATGGAAGCTCTATACAGTTTAGTAATCACTATATATAAGATGAATGCACTCACATTTTCTTAAAGGAAGGAATTTATGGTATATCAAGCCTAAAATTTGGAAGGCTGTCATAGACACAAACAAATATTAAAGATGAAGGACCAAGTTTCAAAGTTCTTTAAATTCAAAGTTGGTAATAGCAAAAACACATCATTTTGGTTTGACAATTGGAACTTTTTTGGACCTTTGTATAAGCTACCATAATTCAACTCCTTAAATCTATTGTTACTGAAAACTCTAAAGTAATAGCCGTGTTTGAAAGGAACCCTTGGCATTGACCAACACATCTCTTTAACGTGTTTTCAAGAATAATTAAGAACTTGCTATATTACAATCCTAATTTATGGTCGAAAGACTTACTCAAATGGCTACACCATCATTCTTATTAATTAACCAACAAATCATGTGTGAAAGTTATTATAGAGTCTCACCTCAAGGTGCCATGGCATGCATTGATTTAGGGCTCCAAAAACCTAAACCAACATTCATCCTATGGTTTCTTGTCAAAGGTAGACTAAACAATAAGGAAAAAAATAAATATGATATATTTATCAACTATTACTACACCCTTTGTTACTAAGTTTATAAAATTATAGTCCATTTATTCTTTAATTGTCAATATTCCTTTATCTTGTGGATAAAAATTCAAGATTTTATGCAAATTTTTATGTGAAAAATATATCTAGGATGAAATTATGAAATGTGAATATAACTTGAAAGGCCTTAAGAAAGATGGTTATCAGCTTTTAAAATAGGTTTTAGTTATACTGTATGTATTAGAGATGTCAATTTTGGGCCAACCCATCTCTATTTTAGCCCGAGTTGATCGGGTCATGGGCAGGCCACGAGCCAAAATAGTTCAGCCAACTTGTAGCTTGATCAAAACAACAAAAAAGATATTGTTTTGTAATTTAAAAAAAAAGTAGGAACGAGTCGGGCTAATCCTTCACCTAGCCTGTGGCTGGGCTGGGCCAGGAGAGACCTAAGCTCGGCCCAACTCATTTACATTTTTATTATATATTATATGAATAAAATATAGGAGAGTCTTTGGAGTTACTTGACAACACGCTCAACTGTTTCGTAAAAAGGTGATCAACTAGATTAGAGAGATCCTAATATTAAAAGGAATTGAGGGGAAATGAAGTGAAATAACGACAACGAGTTGGAGGATCTATATTTTGTATCTCCCAACTTAATGTAACCTCTAATGTTTATATCAAATATTGCTTAATTTCTGCAAATCTATAGTGTTCTGGATTTGCTAAACTTCTGATTTAATTTATTGTCTTAGTTTAAATTCTTGTTTTGATTTGGGCTATGTGCTCTAATTGTTATTTAATTCAATTTCAGTTGAAAAAACGTATGTTAAATCTATAAGTTGAGATTTAGAATGTGTTGATAGTCTCCTTTTTGTATTGACGATAAGGATTTTAAATATTTAAGGTTTTATGAATTAACAATTATGGTTCTTCTAATTTTGAGTTTAATTAATTAAATAATATAAGAGTTCTATAATTCAAGGATTCATTTAATAAATTTAAATAAAAAAAGAGATGATGTAGAGTTTTTTTATAAATATTTTATTAATGTGACGTGTTGTAACTTTTTTTTTTATTAATGTTAATTAAAGAATATATTAAAGTGATAAGTAAAAACGCTAAAAAATATAAATAAGATGACTATATATATTAATTATAATCAATCCATATTTAAGGACTTCTTAATCAAATGCATATAAAAAATTAGTAAATGACTTACCATGGCATATAATATAAGAATAAGAGTTATTGATTAAGAGAGTCTAATACTATATTGGGCTTGTCCAATAGAAAGGTTATTAACAAAAAGATTGTTTTACAAAATGAAATATAAAATCGCCATGCCTGAAAAGTATGTTTTCAGTCATAATAATTAATTATGAAATGACTCGGAGCAGTCGATACTGCAGAGGTAGTTTACCAACCTCACTTTGTTAACTCCGCCTCTTCTCTTAACTCCCATCGGACTTCTCAAAGCCAAAATCCAACCCCATTTCTCTGCCCGTCTTCTCTATAAGCACAAAGGCACACACTGTCTCAAAGTCCTCACATTTCTCTTCTTTCTGATTCTCATTTCAGTAACACCATCAACAAGCAATATGCAATCTTCTTTCGCTCTCTCACTATCATCACATCCAACGTCTACTACCATTCCTCCATCCAATCTCCCTTTCGATTCTCTCCTTCTTGCGCCTTCCAAGCCTGTGAATCTCCGCTTCTGTGGTCTCAGGAGAGAGGCTCTCCGGCTCTCTTCTTCTGCAAAGTCTCATTCCACCAGCAGCTTCCGTGCTCCAGCTCGCTCCAGTAAGATTCTAGCTTCCCTCGGTGACAATGGAAGTGCCCCCAAGTCTTTCGATTACGATCTGATCATTATCGGAGCTGGCGTCGGCGGTCACGGTGCTGCTCTCCACGCCATCGAGAAGGTAGATTTTTCGATAATTTGATTTGGTTGGTACGTGAAGTTGTTGAGTTTAGAAGATTTTATTCATGGGTTTTGCTAAACAGGGTCTAAAAACTGCTATAATAGAAGGGGATGTGGTGGGAGGTACGTGTGTGAACAGAGGTTGTGTTCCTTCGAAGGCTCTTCTTGCTGTGAGTGGTCGAATGCGTGAACTTCAGAGTGAGCATCACCTAAAAGCTCTTGGTCTGCAGGTAACAAGGCTTCGTCTTTATTGACTCCCTTTTGTCCTTCAATGCTTATGCAAACCAAAGAACTTAAGAGAAAGAGAATTCTAGTCCTACTATGAAAAATAGATCAATGGGATGTTAATGTTCTGTTTGAAATTTGTGCCAGGTCTCAGCTGCTGGGTATGACAGACAGGGAGTAGCTGATCATGCTAATAATCTTGCCTCAAAAATTCGTAATAATTTGACGAATTCTATGAAGGCTTTGGGTGTGGATATACTGACCGGCATGGCTACAATTTTGGTGAGTGATGCTCTGACTTGTATCATAAGCATATGTTCCTGAGTTCTCTCGCTAAAAACGAAACTTCTGCTGCTCTAAATTTTGAATACCATTAAGGTCAGTATTAGTCATAGACATGCATTTATTTCTTTAATTCATCAGGGCCCACAAAAGGTGAAATATGGGAAAGACAACATAGTGACTGCAAAAGATATAATCATTGCCACTGGTTCTGTGCCGTTTGTTCCTAAGGGAATTGAAGTTGATGGTAGCTATTTGTTCTCTTCTCTCATCCTTGCTCATGTTTATTACACAGGATCTAACTTTCATTCATATTTCATATTTTCTACTCAAGCAGACAGTTGTAAAAAATGATATTTTTATATCCTACGAAACTTGCAAAGCAAATGCTCATTTTGCCCTTCATTATATATTATTTGGCAATATGAAATTCTTGGAAGTTGGGTAAATCAAAGTATCCCCATTTAGTAAGCATATAAATGTAAATATAAAGGGTCTGATCTGGACACTGATTGAGGATTATTTTACCATTTTTTTTCCTAAAAAAAAAGAGGCAGTTCTGAAGTCCTTTTGGGAAGTCAAGGAGATCTTTGCAATACTGGTATATTGCAGTATTTAGTTGGTAGATGCATAAATCCTCTCATCATTGGGATTGATCGGTTTGGATCCTTGTATTGACAGATTAAAAAATCTTTGACTTTGTAACAATCATTCACAAGCAGTTGGAAGTTGTTGCTAGTTGTAAAGATTGTGTTCTTTTGCAATTGTCAGAGATTCATGGATGAGGCTCGTATTCCTGCTGTGGACAAAAAGATCCTTACTTTTGTTTTCTGCATATATCTTCTTTCTCGCATGCACTATTTCTGATTCAATGCATGGCCCCCAGGAAAGACTGTGATTACAAGTGACCATGCTCTTAAGTTAGAGTGTGTTCCTGATTGGATTGCCATTGTGGGCAGTGGCTACATTGGTCTAGAATTCAGCGATGTCTACACTGCTCTGGGAAGTGAGGTAGCTTTCTTCTTTATGTTCTTTTCATTTTTGGGAATCAGAATATATTAAATATGACTTTGACTCTATAATTATATGATGAAACTTAGTCTCCATAATTGTATGATGAATGCTTCTCTTTCCCCTTTCCTTGTTGACATCAACTTTACTTAGTAGATATTGGCTTAGTATAGGAAAATGTTTTCATTGTTCTTTGATTAATTTCTTAAATTTTTACCAAATTCACTTGTATTTGACATTGTTTACATGTTATTAGAATGGGCCGTAGTTTGGAAATTATCTTTGTTTATTGAAGCTTTACTATCAACTAAAACTTATGATTTTTAAGGCTACAAAATATTGGACTTGCTAGGTTTTCCGTACTAATCCCTTTTCATAGTTGGTGCGGTCCTTGTTTATGATGTTTTCATGGTATTTCCTTGCTCCATTCGAAGTTTATCCAGAAAATCAAGTCCATGAAGATAATTGTCTTTTGTTAGGTCACTTTTATTGAAGCTTTAGATCAGCTTATGCCTGGATTTGATCCTGAGATTGGAAAATTGGCCCAACGAGTTCTAATAAATCCGAGGAAAATTGACTATCACACTGGCGTATTTGCTTCCAAGGTACTTAGAAATTCCTCTATTTGTGGGCCTTAGTGAGCTGCTGGACTATTAGGTCTTTGTATTCTCTCTCTCTCTCTTTTTTTATTAGCATGGATTCCATTCAACTTCCATTTTTGTTTTTCATAGATTACTCCAGCGAAGGATGGAAAACCAGTTACTATCGAGCTCATTGATGCCAAGACCAAGGAGCATAAAGATACCTTGGAGGTAATTTAAGTTGTATGAATTTTGAAGTTTGGGATTGAGATGTTAACGATCCTTAAGACTTTGATGTTCCTGAATGAAAAAATAGTTTTATTTATGATATGGAAAGAGGGTACCTTCTATATTTGTGGCTCCTTTGTGATGTTCATCCAAGAGATACTTGCACCCATCTTTGAACTAGTTGGTCAATACTTGACGTATGGACTCATTTGGACTATTTCAAGACATCTTAAATGGCCAATGTAGATTGGGCCTGCTTTACTTTTAAATTTCCCATAACAAGAATGCAATTAAAATCCCATTTCATGTTTTAAAAGTTATACAAGTACCAATAGCAAGTTTGTTTTCATTCCTTTGTACTTTATTTTTGCATGCAGTACCATGTGTCAAAAAATAGAACTATGTCCTTGGTTTATTGTAATCAGAATTCTTTGCATTGTGAGCATGCCTTTATACTTCCCATCACAATTATGATCTTTGTTCATTTTGATGTATATTCCTACATCTTGGAGTCTATAATAAGTTGGTATTTGCTTTTTCTACAGGTAGATGCAGCACTGATTGCAACTGGACGGGCTCCATTCACAAATGGTCTTGGCTTGGAGAATGTGCGTGTGCTATTCTAATTATTTGGTTGCAATTATTCAAAGTTGTTATCAGAAAGAAAATAATCTTCTAATTTCTTTCCCCCACCCAGATTAATGTGGTAACTCAACGTGGTTTTGTTCCTGTCGATGAGCGAATGCAGGTTATTGACGCTGATGGAAATCTGGTTTGTTACTGATCTGTATTAGCACAATGTGATATGTGACATTTATTCATCATTGATAAGATTTGAACCCATTACAATAAATTACAGGCACCTCATTTATATTGCATTGGTGATGCAAATGGTAAAATGATGCTTGCCCATGCAGCAAGTGCCCAAGGAATTTCAGGTGAGTTGTTACCAGAATTAAACAACTTCTGGACTGGTTCTTCATTTGGCTGACATTGCATCTTTTGTGTGTATGTCTTTACACAGTGGTTGAACAAGTCACTGGAAGAGATCATGTGCTTAATCATCTAAGCATTCCAGCAGCCTGTTTCACTCATCCTGAAATTAGTATGGTTGGATTGACAGAGGTGTGTTATTGAAATATTGCAACAACCTCATAGATATTTTTTTGTTTTTGATTATTCAACTGTATTCTAGGTTATATTTTTTGTTTAGCTGCTGAACAATGAGTAATGTTGTTCAGTTTTTTCTTTCCTTTTTCTGTACTTATGGCCAAGGACCAATTTTTTGCAGCCTCAAGCAAGAGAGAAAGCTGAAGTTGAGGGGTTTGAAGTAAGTATTGCCAAGACAAGTTTTAAGGCCAACACCAAGGCACTTGCTGAAAACGAAGGAGAAGGTCTTGCAAAGGTATATAGATCTTGAAAATTTCCTTGTTCAACAGTAGTCTTTAAAGATTATAATATTAATCATTAGCAAAGAACTATCTCTTCAGTGAAATGGCTGTTAATGCCTTCTCCAGAAGGGTTTGTTATTAATTCATTCCTTGGTTTATTATCTGCTAGACCAAGGCAGTTTGTTGGTGCCCATTATTATGATACCTGTTGGATCAGACATATATGCTCAATATAAAGCAACCGTTTTTATATGGCTTAGTTATCATTTAAACCAGGAGTTATTTAGTAGTGCACTTGTTAATGTTGATGAGTTGTGGGATTTCTTGTACTCTTTGGTAACTTGAGTAAGGGAAGATGGTTTTTTATGATTTTCAAGTACTATTGGGCTATGCCTTGTGTGTTTATTTCTAAAAGTTGGCTGGCAGCCTGAAGCCAAAGGCTGTACGCTATGTGTTTCTATGAATTTTATTCATAATAGTTGATATTTTATTTATCTATTCAATAGCAACATGGCTGATGTGCTATTGCATCTATTAACTTACTGCTTACGTAAGTTGCCTTTGTAATTTCCATATAAGTTCTGCATGATTTACTTGTCTAACTTATATTTGGTTGTTTTGTGGTTAATTTTCTTTTATTTTATGCAGCTTATATACAGACCTGACAATGGAGAGATACTTGGAGTCCATATTTTTGGTTTGCATGCTGCAGATCTCATTCATGAAGCATCCAATGCCATAGCTTTGGGGACACGTATTCAGGTTGGTATTCATTTCACGAGATCAGACAACTATTTGTTGTGTGCTAGCACTAATTCATGAGGCATCAAGTGGCATAGATCATCCAACGCCATATTATTGGAGACATATATTAAACAAACCTTCTAATAGCTCAGTTTATTCTCAGGCTGATTTTTTCCAGTCTCTAAATAAGGAGCTTCCAATTTTTGTTCTCTTCTGTTAATGCCTGCCCCCTATGTTGAATTGAATTTTCTGGAAGTGATATAAGTCATGCCTAAGATATGTTGCCTTTAGCTCACTTTATTCTAGATTATAAATGTAAGAAAACCTTTATGTTTTGCATGGTGCAGGATATTAAATATGCAGTTCATGCTCATCCGACTCTGTCAGAAGTTCTTGATGAACTTTTTAAATCGGCTAAGGTAAACTTTTGGTCAAATGCTTGCTTCTAGCATCATTTTAATGTGGATAGACTCTGTTTCTTGTATTACTGTATGTTAATGCATATAAAATGATTGATAGTACACATGAAAATATTGTGAGGTTTTATGCTTTTCTTGGATTTACATGTCATTTCGCTTATGTACTGAATGGGGAATACTTCATTTTCTCTAAAATTGTACCTGACAGGCAATTTCTTGTGTGCATCCTTGAGATTAAGTGGAACTCTAATTGCATACTCCTATATCCTAATATGTTTTCACCAATATCTGGTGGTTGCATGTATTTGTTAAGCTGAAGACTGCATCCCCTACATTAAAGCTAGTGACAGAAGTTTTTAATTTATGGGGCAGGTGGGAGCTCGTTCTTCAAGCCGAGTAACCGAAACAGTTGTAGTCTAGTCGTCCTGATACTTAAACATAAAATTTTGAAGGGAAGTGATCATATTGGCAAGTTGAAGTAAGTCATTTCTTGGAAAGAGAAGGAACTGGGGGATTTTGTTTGTTACTAGAAGCAAAAATTTTACAATTCAAAGAGTGGATGGAGGTAGAATGTTTTGCTAGTTTGTGAATTGTTTTCTTGAAATAGTCACTGGTTCTAATTAAATTTAATGTCTAAAAATTGTTTCATTTCTGTTTTTCTAAAGTTATAACTGCACGTGTACTCGTATAAAATTTTTAAGCTTGGATATGCACTCTGGTATGATGATGTTCGCACACTTGGATACATAGCTTGAAGAAAACAAGATGAGGTATAAGTAGATTTAAGAGCACTCGAAACTCGATTGATGATAGATTGACTATATGCTAAATCAAAAGGGATGCTTTCATCTGGGTTGTATAAGATCAAGAATGGGAAATATTTACTTGGGGCGTGAGGGGAACTACAGCAGAGATTAAGAGAAACTGAAGATTTATATTGATATACTTAATGAGATTTCAGTGGCCTAATAATTAATTGATTTTGCAAAATCATTTGAAATATGGCTAGAAATTCATAGAGCTATTGAAATAGAACATGTGCAAGCTTTGTTTTTGAGTGGACCGCTTGGCAATGGACCCTCGTAAAAATTCAGATTAAATAAAAAAGACTAATGAGCAACTTCGAGATCGGCCATAAAATCCCAATGGCATGATGACATGAAGAGGAAGGTCACGCTTAAACTTAGAAAACAATGCACGCATAGGTCTAATTCTAAAACAAATTTCATGATGTTACATTATAGATCTAGTTCTGAAATAAACTCCAAGATGTTACATAATAATTAAAATTATATTTTAGGTAGTATTAATGACTTAATTTGTGAAATGTTTTTTTAAATATAATTTTAAGGAAATAAATTAAATTGTCTTCAAATTTAACATCTTAAATTTTAAAAATACTTGCCTTTGACAATATAGCAATTTTATTAAACTAATTGCTATTCAAATCCATTTAGGGTAGTTTTGATGATTGAATTTTTATTTATTTGAGTTAGATCGTAAAATATCAAATTTTAGAAATAAAAGACAAAATTTGAAGGTTATTTTACTATTATTTAATTTAATAGTTTTGAAAATGTTTATATTTAGTAGTTAAATATTACATCTTTTCTCCGGTCTCTCCAACTTATTATCGGAGGTCAAATATCAAAAAATATTCTAGCTCTTATTTCTGCAAGTTTAAAAAAGAGGAAGTCCACAATTTATACTCAAATTATATTCTCATTTATCACTTTCGCCTACACTAAAACTTAAATTTAGGCTCAAATAATTGAAGTCTACCTTTTTTTTTTTACTCCTCCTCCACCTCCTCCTACTTTAAGTTCGATTATAGGATCTTTTAACCTATTATCTTTTTGATGAATTAAGTTGGTCCTTTTATATCAATGTAGGGTAAACCAAATGTAAATATGTTTTCAATTGAAACCACAAATTGAATGTAGGAAACTACAAACTGAATATTGGGGAGGAGAAGAGTTCACATCTCAACCAGACATCTGAGAATGAGAATTTTCCCCCTCTCCCAACCACCTAGCAGACTATCTCATTACCCTATAATGTAGGAAAGTTGTCATGGAGTTGACTTGTTGGGGACCCAGAGACCTTTGGTAAACTATGGTACATAGCTGGAAACAAGGATGACCCTATCAATTTGCACAAAATTTTTCTTGAATATTGGTCATCTAAAGGATTAAGCTACTTAGCTAGTTACTTAGGTGTTCCTCTTGCTATGGACGAAAATACCGCGAATATCAAAAGAATTGGTTATACAAGGGTGTGAATTGAAGTGGAACACAAGAAAATATTGCCCGAATACATTCCTCTCACGAAGTATAACTATAGTGGAGCATTAAAGGAGGATAAAATTGTAACATCTCGTCCCTATATTAAGGGTTAGAACCTAGATTTCAATAATGGAGAAAATAGCAATGTGAGAGCTAGAAAAAATTGCATTTCATGCTCAGCCAAATGTCCACATACATGCATGTGGATTTGAAATTTTACACACATGAAAATAATTGTACACGCACTTATTGACATTCCAGATATAATTGAATTGCCATGGGATTAGTTGAAAATTTGTGGATTCGATGTTAAATAATTTTATATGGTAGATTGAGAATTGTGGTTATAGTGAATGAGTTGAATGAAATGAAGTAGAAATACTAGAAATAAAAATTTAAGTGTTGGATTTAGTGAAGGAAAATACGTTGGAGAAGTTTACTGAGAATGTATAGTTAGAGACTTAAATTTGGATTTGAGAGGACGTATCATCTGGTGATGACGTATCGTCTAGTAATGACATGTCCTCTAGTGAGGACGGATCATCTAGTGAGGACGCTTTGTCTAGTAAGGACGTATCGTCTAGTGAGGACGCTTCATGTGGTGATGATGTATCGTCTGGTGAGGACGCTTCGTCTGGTGACGTCATATCATCTGGTGCTCTGTTCATCTGATCCTTTCGTATGGTCCCTTTTTTGACCCTATAGATGATAGAATTTGTCTTTAAGTTCTTCATAAAAGATGTATATATTTAAGTCTTCTTTCAAACCATTCAAGAATGACTATTATCTGATATCCCTAGACCAAGTTATGCTTTTTGTACCAAAATAGGTTCAATATGGTTGAGGACATAACCTTGTTTGATTTCCTACGACCATAACTTTGTCATTTGATGTCCAAATGACTTAATTCTTAGACCAATAGATTCATATGTCATTGAATTACTTCTTCACTAAAAATCATAGCTTTCTGAATTGACTGGTTGGTGAATTTAAGATAGAAATGTGACGGTGTTGAAGTATGATAATTGATAGGATTAATTTACTGAACATACTTCAGTGTGTTGATTATATCTGGCTCTATAGAATTCCAAATGAGATTATTTTTTATTTGAGTAAACTAGAGACATAGGAATACAAATCATCTGAATAAGTCAAATTGTGATTCAGTTTATACGAAGTTCAATTTCCGGATGGAAGTTGTTTATAGTATATTATTTTGGACAAGAGTAGTCCGAAAACGTTTGAAGTATATCTTTCAAATCACTAAACCAAATTGAATGTTTTTGATGTCGATGGAGACATACGGCATAGGGGAACATGTTTCTAGAAGAAAGTGTTAAAAAATGACTTCAGTATCAAGGTTAAAAGAACATGCAAAGTTGACTCGAAATGATATTTTTATAGGAAAGATCTGAAAATGAGTAAGGGGTTATGACTTGTGATTTCAGTGGTTTTATTAAGTCATAAACTTAAGTATAAATCATACTTAAGTGAG
>JAOQMP010000209.1:21239309-21254698 GCA_027563575.1 Erythroxylum pedicellare
TTTGTGGATTCGATGTTAAATAATTTTATATGGTAGATTGAGAATTGTGGTTATAATGAATGAGTTGAATAAATAGAGTAGAAAGACTAGATATAAAAATTTAAGTATTAGATTTAGTGAAGGAAAATACGTTGGAGAAGTTTACTGAGCATATATAGTTAGAGAGTTAAATTTGGATTTGAACTTTTGTGATTTTATTGTACTAATTTAGGCTGAATTAGACAAAGTTGTCTTCTAGAAAGTTGTAACTTAGCTTTCTAGCTTCCCAACAGTATATAGTATGAGATTTTTGGATAACGAAGTCAAAAGTTATGGTCCTTATAAGTAGAGATGCTCAGGAGTAGAGGACGTATCGTCTGGTGAGGACGTTTCGTCTGGTGAGTAGACCTAGATTGTCTCATTTCATTATTTGTTTTGTTTGAATTTTTTGTATTGATTAACTACTGAATGATTATATGAATGTGACTGAATGTGTTGGTTTTCAAACAGAAGGTCCAATGATTTGATGAATTGGATGATTATGAAAAAAATGATAGATTTTTGATTTGGTTATGATTTGTGAGTTGAAATGAAATAGGAATGAAGAGGAAATATTGAGATTTAAGCATAAAGTTGATTGTAATATATATATATATATACTTTGTTTTTCCTCTTCACTAGTCACATACGGGTATATATGGGAAAATTTGTGGATGAGTTATTGATATCAAAGTACCAAAGGATTGAGGATGTGGTTCAAAGAACTGATAAGTGATTAAGTTATGAAATGAGAATAAGCATTTGATATGAAGTTTGTTAAAGTACCTGGGATTGTCATTGAGCATGCATTATATATAATCCATTTATACAATTGTGCATAAATAAATGCTTATAAGTGTGCAATTATGAATGTGAGTGCAATGTGTGTCTTGGATAAATGAGTTATGTAGGTTAAACTTTCGCATTTAGGCGTTTCTAGAATTTGGAAGCAAACGCTAATCTGGAGCGTACTTTGAGTAGACCGAGATGGTCTCACTTCATTGTTTGCTTTATTTGAATTTTGTATTAATTGACTATTGGATGATGTTATGAATGTGATTGATTGTGTTGGTTTTCGAACAGAAGGTCCGATGAATGTGATGCATGAATGAAATATTGAAGTGCTCCTTGTATGTGAATTTGGATGAAATATATGATACATGACTTGTTTGTTAAATGCCAGACTTAGTTTCGAAGGAAAGTGTGATCATGCATATAAATGGAAATGTTATTCTCAACTTAATGTTGAATGTCAGACTAAAGTCCGATGATATGTGAGTGTAATCGAATGAGATTATACAAATGTGATTGACCCATTTCATTTCATGAATGCATGAAACATAATAGTAGTTGTGACCAGAGTAGCCACCGATCAAAGCTTAAAGCTCAATAAGTGAAAATAAGCCTCGAACTCAAAAGTGATTAAAAGCCTAAGGCTCAATATGTAAAATGAGCCCTCTATCTCCTAAGCGGATAAGGGACAATTATTAATAAGCCCGACATCCAATGGATACGGGACAGTTTAGGTACTTGGATGCAACAAAGTAATAAATGGAAAGTGGATTTCATGTGCACCACATATGCATAATATGAGTGATTAAATTGTATTGAATATGAAGTGTGAAATGTATAATGATGTGAATTATGTGTTATGTGATTGGGTGAGCCATCGATGATGGTCACTCATTGAGTTTGCAAAAGTCACCCAAAATTTGTAAATATTTTTCAGGACTCAAAAGAATACTCCGTTAGGCAAACGAAAGTATACTTACTGCATGCAAGGGAAAGATATAGGTCAGGATCAGTTCGTGTCTGCATTAGTGTTTTCCTATTTTTGTATAAATTGTATTCTGCGAATTCTGTAAAATAAAGTATTATAAATTTTTTGTATAATGTGTATACAAAGTTTTTTATGGTGGAATGTAAAGACATTATGACTAAAGTGTTTTATATTTGTAATAGGCCCCAATTGGCTATTGAAATTCTATTGATTGTATTGTGTTGATTGAAAATGTTTATAAATGAAGTGGACCCGAATTGGTTATTACTTCCGTATATTATGCTTGTGGTTTCAAAAAAAATTTATACCAATTTTTGAATGATTGAGTGCTCTAGCATGCCATCTTCACGGGGCACGGACTCAGATATCACCCAAGATGTCAGGCATGTGTCTTGCGGAAGTGGGGTGCTACAAAAATCCTATTGTCCTATCCTTGGAAGCCGTATATGAAAGTGGGAATCAAAGTTTAGGCCCCCATGATAAATAAGAATGAGGAGGGTAATGGAAGAAATATGAAATCAAGTACACTAGAAAAAATCAGTAGCTGGGTATGATATTGTTGCAGAGGAGAAAAAGGAAAAGAATGTCAAGAATCCAATGATGCAACCTAAGTATGTGAAAATGAAGAAATTAAAGAGGTGACAAGGTTAATTGATACCAGAGATTCTACTGTTGTTATTTTGTATGTAGTTGGGAAAAACAATGAAGAGAATGTGCAGAATGTTGAATATGCTATATGTGTAATTGAAGAAATTCAAGAGGAAGCAGTTTCTATTTATACAAAACCAAGTGTTGGACATGAGGACGCAAAAGTGGAGAAAATGGAAAAGAACAAGCAACAATATAATGATAATCAACTAGTTGGGTTGAGGACTGACCAAGTTGTCACACATATTTCTTAGGGAAAAACAACTCTTGACAATTCCGGTGCAAACAATATGGAGAATCTAGATAATGACGCGAATGATTTCACCTCCCAATATTTGGAGTATTGTTAGACAGATTGGGCCAACATGCTAACTTTAGTTTCAACTGTTGAGCGAATTAGGGGATATGGGATATTGAACAAACAGAGGACATTGATACCCCACTAGTTGTAAACCATGTCCCAAACATCCCTGGCAATTTTATGTGCAATCCAAATTTGCAAAAAGGAAATTTGTTAGGAAGAGAAAGCAAAATCTTAAATATCAGAAGTGGTGAATGAGCTCCTATGAAGATGAAAGTTTAATGGTGCTTATAATTGTTCTTGTTGTTATTTATTATGCAGATAATCATACTATCTTCCTTAGGGAGTTTTTGTTTTTAGGTCATATTGCAATATAATGGTAGGCTTAAAGCCTTGAACTCGTTATGACGTCGATTAAATTTTAACTATAATTTAAATTATTTTTCTTTTTTTAAAACCACAATCTAAACATAGAGATGCCTTGGAGGAGAGTAGATCCTAATATACTCCTTCCTAAATCCCAAATTTTGTTTGTTATTTGTCTAATTGGCAGGTTAGTAAAGTCCTTCTAGTTTCCTAGTTGTTTTGAAATTTCAGTTTGTTGATAATCTGGACTTTGTGATAACTAGTATGATTTTGCTAGAGAGTTTGAGAATTTCAGTATGGCAATTATATCCTTCACAGAAGTTGAATCTTTAATGAGTATCAGAAAAAATAATTATTGGTAACATTCTCATATAACTAAAAATCTGCCTTAAGCCTTATGGTACAATCATGTGACTTTAATCCTGCGTCTGAAGGTTAAGATTTATCGGTAGTGGATGTCAGGAGAACAAAGATGGCTATCAAATTGATTTGTACAAATTGATCCAATATTTATGGATTGATGAGTTAAACTTTAAAATTAAAAATCAATCTTTGAATTAGATTTGGGTTTAAAATTAGTTTAAAAATTAGATTTGGGTAGGGTTTGAATTACAAAAAATAAAAAATCAAACCTAATTTATGGATATCTTAAATTTAGGTTAACTTATAGTTGTCATTTAATAATTGCTCATCTACATAATTATTAGAAAAAAGAATATAAGACACAAAATTATCTAAGTATCTATATTTTTAAAAACTTAAAAAAATTTATAATATACCAAAAGATAAACAAGTTTGTTTATAATAACAATATTTATTCCATATGTCAAGAGTCCTCTTAAGACCAAAATAAGAGAATTCATGCTTACCTTATAAGCCTATCTAATCACTAACAATTATTTATAAATATCTTGCAAATTTTAGCTTGCAACTGGTCCTTATAGGATTCATTTCCATATATAGTTTCCTTGTGTTTTGCTTTCCTTTTTGCATCAGTTAAGTGACCATTTTTGTTTAGATTATAAGATAAGTCTGAAGAATACTCCATTTGTTTGCCATCTCCAAGCTTAGATTGCTCTTTATGTCCTTAGGATTATAATCTCTCTTATCCAACTTAATGTGCTCTTTATATATACACATGCATCTAACTTTCTTTGCTTAAAAATTAGAACATTCTAATCAAATTTATCTACTCACACACAATAAGTAATTAAATTGGAGTAATTCCAGAATATTAAATCCTACAAGGAATTATATCATTATAGTTATTATTCCTAATTAAACAAGAAAATTAAATAATATTTAATGGAAAATAAATTAAACTTTTAAATTAACAAAAACATTGTATACAACGCCAAAAAGAGACCAATTAATTAAATATTGGGGCTTCAAAGCTCACTTATATAGAATTCTAATTATCATACAAGTTTGATTTTTTAAAGTTGAAATAACAATTACCCTAAGTTATATATGCCCTCTCTTGCGAGACATAGGTATATCTAATGAAGTACTAATACCTTTTGATGTGCGATTCAACCGTATTAAATTCATTAATTATAGTTAATCTATTTGATTATTATAAAAGCCTAGGATATTGTCGTTCTCTAGAGGTGAAGTTTTTGTTCTCTTAGTGCACATATTATATTTCATTTTCAGTCCTTCATACAATCCCTAAGATTAAATTTATGATGTCTAGGTATAAACTCAACTATTAAGAACAAAAATAATAAATTTGACTAATAAATAATCAAATCATGTATAGATAACTTAAGAATCTATACAAGTTACATCCTTACTCCTATGTAGGGTTTTAGGCCAATAAATATAATGAAAATAAAGCACAGACAAATAAATTTTATCATAAAGAAAGAGTAAAAAAAAGAAAGAGTAAAAAAAAAGATGAAGAGAAATTGTCATGTGCTCCTCTAATTTTGCTCCAAATCTTCCTTCAACATTAAGAACAAATGAAAACTATGAAAACAAAGCTAGGTGAGGTTACAAAAATAAAGTTTTAAACTATTTAAACTTGAGAAATAATACATCCTCATAAGTTGGGCCTAAGAAATAGCGTTGGGCTAATATCAACGTTGACACCAGTTTTTTTTTAAACTTTTATTCTTCACAAGTTAATGAATAATTGGCAATTGAAGACAAGCTGTATTTAACACGACTTTGGTTCTGTAACTTTCTTTATTAAATGGTGATGAGTTTGATGCTACTCTTTGATCAACTCAGATGCCGATCTTATTCTATGTCTCAATTACTCAAATCTTCATGAAAGACAAATATTGTTCCTTTATATATGTTCGATGTCTATTATACCTTATTTTACCAATATCTCTATTTTTTCAGTCTTCGAGCAAGAGTTGACCTCTGATATCTTCTTAAAAGTTGTTTCCCATCTTCCTATCTTTCCAATGACTCAAAAATCTCCTCAATTAGACAATAGTGAAGAAAGTTGTATTTGATTCAGGACATTGAAACAAACATGGAAAACATTATAAAATCTATATTAAATATGAATAGAAGTGCAAAATACTAAGTAATGTAACCTCAAATTATTTGTAAAATATAGGATTATCAAATTCTCCCACACCTAACTCATTGTTATCCTTGAGCAATCAATATAAATAAACCCTAAATATTAACCCAAATTCTACTAACTAAAAAAAGAACTTGTTTTTATTTTCATATATGTACATTGACATTTAGCATATGGCATAAGCCTTTAAACCTGTTTAGTCCAATTCATACAGATATTTAGGTCATATTTGCATATTCATTCATTCATTTTAGTAGCATTTTTAGGTTAATTTATTTATTTTCGTTGAGTTTGATATTTTATTTTATTTTTTTTTTGTTTCTTTGTAGGAAGCTTGAAGTTTGGCTTCAAATCTCACCTAATCTACCATGGAGAAAAATTTGGAATGAAGAAGTTTGCTTTGCAAATTAATCGTCAAGAAGTCTGGAAATTTTTGTGCACCTGGCAGATATATGAAGAAGCAGAATATGAAAATGAGTTAATTAGAGAGGTTTTAGAGAGCAGCAGCATAGGAGAGAGACAGGATGCTCGACAAGGAACGCAGCTACGCAGAAGGCTTGAAGCAAAGAGACTAGGGAGGCGGCAGTGCAAGGATACTTGGACGCATGCACACCGCAGCTGGACAGGAGACTTTGACGCATGACAAGACCAGACGCATGAGGTGGAAACCAAGAGGAGACTTGGACGCAAGAAAGGCATGCTGACTCCAAGACTTTGACGCACACGAAGATAGAGACGGTGCAGGAGGGACCTGGACGCACGACTCTCTTGAGTTCTTTGTTCCTTACTTTTTTAATGTCTATTATCCTTGATTTGATATTTATTTTGCTGAACATGAATATGATTGAGTAGATTTCTTGTTAGGATTCAATGATGGGATGTAGTTTTCGAATTTCTATATGATTTGATTTTGGATTTTGTTCAATAAAATTGATTCATGGCTTTTGACTCTTATTTTGAGTATTATTGTGCTTATTATGTGTTAGGCCTCACATAATTTGTGTTAAAATTATCAATTGAATAATTGAAAGGTGAAAATCGGTAGTGGAAAACCAAAATTAAAAACTTGTAGGTTTAGACCTAGACATAGGCAAAAATCTGTGAGAGGAATTACCAACTAGATAAAAATCTTAATGGGTTTTAGTTAATTTCATAAACTACGATAGTCGGGATTGATTTTAACTATGATACTTCTTTGACATCTTGATAGAGAATCATAGATAATTTAGATTTAGTTTCCTTCAAAGTCTAGGTGTTAAGATTATTGAATAAACCAAAAGAGAATAATTAAAAGTCGATCACAAAGCCAGATTTGAAACTTGCCTTTTATAGATCTGATTTATTCGTTACAGACTTATACTACATAATTTCTAATTGCTTTAGGATTAGTTTTAGCAATTCATTCATTAATTAATTTCTTAATAATCAACATTTGAGTGATCAATCCAAATAATTAAATGATTTTAGCCTAGTAATTGTTCAGTAACTCCCTGTGGATCGATAATTATACTTCTCTATTTACTTGTATGAATCGTACTTGTGGGGCCTTGGACAGTGTGTGGCAAGGTCCAAATGGATGAGGAGATAAAGGCTATAAAGGAGAATGGAACTTGGTTACTAGTTGATCTGCCTAATCCAGAAACCAAAGTTGTAGACTCGAAGTGGATTTACAAGGAAAAGCTGAATCCTGATGGATCTATTAGCAAGTACAAGGCTAGACTGATTGTAAGAGGTTATAAGCAGGAATACGAGGTGGTTTATACTGAAACATATGCACCTATAGCAGGCTAGACATAGTGAGATTGTTGCTGGATTTGGGAGCAAACAATGGATGGAAGGTACACCAAATGGATGTAAAGAGTGCCTTTCTCAATGAAATGCTAGATGAAGAAGTATATTTGAAGCAGCTCGAAGGATATGTACTAAATGGATAAGAACAAAAGTTTTACAATCTAATGAAGGATCTGTATGGATTGAAACAAGCTCCAAGAGCCTGGTATTCAACAATCAACCGCTACTTGATGCAAAACGGATTTATGAGAAGTAAGGTTGAGGTTACACTGTATGTGAAAACCAGTGATAGAGAAAAATTGATTTGTTCTTTATATGTTGATGATTTACTAATAAATGGTACTAAGGATAAGCTGGTATAAGAGTTCAAGGAGCTGATGAAGTCTAAATTTTAGATGACTGACATAGGAGAAATGAGATACTCCTTAGGACTAGAAATAGACCAAAGGGAAGATGGAATGTTCATTCACTAGAGAAAGTATGCAGAGGAGATGATTGAGAAATTTAGTTTGAAGGAAAGTAGTGGTATGGAAAGTCCCATAAAGCATCAACTGAAATTGGAAACCACAAAACCAGGTGAACAATTCAATGTGACTTACTATAGGATCATGATAGGCTCATTAATGTATTTAAGTGCATCTAGGCCAGATATTGCTTGTGCTATAAACATCATGGCTAGTTTTAGTCATAATCCCTCTAGAAAGCATGCTATATATGCTAGAAGGATACTCAGATATGTTAAACATATTGTGGATTATGGAATCTAGTATGGAAGAGGAGATAAAGTGGAATTATATGTTTTCAGTGATGCAAGCTACGCTGAAAGTAACGAATGCAAGAGTAGAAGTGGATGTTGTTGTAGCTTGGGACCAGGAATTTTTGCCTGGAGCTCAAAGAAGCAGAAGAGTATTGCTTAGTCAACAACTAGGGCAGAGTACGTGGCAATGAATATGGCTACTAAGCAAGCTCAGTGGGTAAAGAAGATTTTGATGGATGTAGGAGAGTTGAAGGATTATTGTGTTACCATCACTGTGACTCTAGTGCTACAATTTCCTTGGCAAAGAACCATTCGAATCACATGAGAACCAAACACTTGAAAGTTAAGTACCACTGCGTCAGAGAATTGATCGAAGAGAAAGAGATTGAAATGGCATTCTGCAGGTCAATTTTCCAATTAGCTGACTTATTCATTAAAGCTTTGCCAAGATGGAGATTTGAAGCTTTGAGAAAATTGATAAGCATGCAGGCTTCACGAAACAAAGGAGGAGTTGTTGAATTATATTGTTTCATATAGCTTCCTATATTGAAGCTTGTGGAAGACTTAAGAATGTCAGTCAAAGTTAAGAGGAAAGGAAAATTGAAGAAGATGCTAAAGGTTCTAAGATATCTAAAGAAACTAGAGATAATGATCGTAGGAATAATTTAGAAGTGTATGGATCAAAAGAATAAAATTCAGATAATTGAAGATCAAAGCATGAAGAATGAAGAGGCTAAAGCAAATTGTAGTGGAGATTTCAGGGATGAAAAGCCAGAACATGAGGAGCAGATGCACAACCTGAAAAATTCAAAATAGTCAAAGAAAGGAAAGCTGAAGTAGAATCAAGTGGTTTCAACGAAGCTATGAAGATTTTTTGCAAAATTAATAGAAGCAGAATACTTATAATTAGTTAAAGTCAGTTTCGTCCTTACTCTTTACCACATTTTGATGCATGGAATCATCAAAGAATTGTCCTCCTGTAGCCTTACACTATTATTATCCAATACCACTAGTTGATATGCTATGTTAGAGTCTATTATATTTCAGACAACAACATTGTCTTTATTTTGTTGAACCAATGAGAGCAAGAAACATGTCAAAATCTTGTTCCTTAGATCAAATTTTTAGTTTTCATTTTAGCCATTGATTTAAGGTGGCCTGGAAAAACTTTGTAAGAGCTGATATGAAAAGCTCTTTTTATTCTTCTTGTATCAAACACTGTTAAGTTGTCATTTTGCACTTATTTGGTATATAAATCTCTTTAATGCGTTGAAATTATTATTCAAAATTGATGGATTTGTCTCTTAATTGTTCTCAGATGATTTTCAACACTTTAGAGATAAAATTGAATTAAAAAGATGCAAAAGTAACAAAGAAAATATGAAATTCCAGATTGGCAGCAAATTCAGTGATTAAGCGTGGGCATATGTAAGGACAAAAATAATCTGCAGAATTTGTTTTCAAGTTAAAATTCTAGATTTTCATAATCTTTAAAGATCAGATTACTATCTTATCAATGGAGATCTTCAAATTGAAGTGGGGATAAGGATTATCTGTAGAAGATCACAAGAAAGGAGAGAAGAGTGATTGAAAAGCACAAAAGGAAGGGAATTTTTCTTTTCACATCATTCTTTAGATTAGGATAGATTTACATTTTTCTACATCTTTTTTCATTAGGATAGTTTATGTTTTTCTACGGAATTTTCTTATGTTCTTTTATTCAACCACTTAAGAGTAGTGTTTATGTTTTTCTGTAGAACTTTTATGTTAGTTTTTGTTAACCATAGTGAGGTTTTTCATTTTCTGCAGTATTCCTTTAGGGATTTTCAGATTTTCTAGGAAAAGACTAGGGATGGAGACCTTTCATTTGTTTATTTCTTTGTTTTTCATTATTGTTATGAGTTCCTTTTCTTGGTTGAGGGAACCATGTTATCATCTATTATGTGTGAGATGTTTCAATAAAGTTTGTTTTGTTGATGAACATTGAGCGCCTTCTGAATTACTTTTTCTAATTGAATTGATTGATTTCTAGGGGCACAACTAAGAGTTGATTCGTTTAATAGCTAGATTAATAAAATATGACGTTCAGATTTGATAATCACAACTAGCAATTAGGATTTCCTTCTTTACGTTAGAATAGGGAATTCTAAAAAGATACTCATCTTGATTGAATGCATATCATACATGTGTTATCTTGTTTATTGGTTTCTTAGTTCTTAAAACTATTATTCAGTTGAACCTATGATTGTATCTAGGTTGTTGATTAATAAGAATGCTTAGAATACATGTTTCTATTCATTTACACTTAAGAGAAAACAACACCTAGTGAATTCCATTTTAGTGTGATAACATTGGTAACCTAAAACTAAGGATTGTTTCTTAATTTTTCAGATCCAATTTTTTTTTTTTTAATTTCTAATTTCTTAAATTCCGTGAACCAAAGCCCCTATTTGTTTTAGTTTTAAACTCACTAACCTTTACCATTAAAAATTTCTCCTGGGAACGATCCCTACTTTCCACTACTACATTATTTTGTATTGACGAAAGTTGGCTTCTTTTTAAATTTAGTTGGTTTCGATGCTATGTTTGGTTCATAATGACTGCCTTTTAAAAAAGAAGCTTTCTGTTGGGAAAAACTAGACTCAAAATATGTTTTCATGACTGGCCTAATTTTGTTGGGCGATTTAGTGACCTTGAAACCGTAGAGGCCATCCCGGAGCACTCCCTTGAGTAGAATCTTCCCTGTTGCTTTGTCCTGAAACAAACAACTTACATTAGTAAACTCAACAGAAATTTTTTTATCTTTGGTAAGTTTAGAAATGCTCAGGAGATTTTTGGTGATGTTTGGAACATGTAGAATTTGTTTTAGTGCAAGAGTGTGTGTGTGTATTATCTAGGAAATGTATGTAAGATGAGTCAATATTTGCAATAGGAAGAGAGTAACCATTACCAATAATGAGTTGATCATTTCCACCGTACCCTGAACTTATTAACAAATTATTAAGGTCTATTGTGGCATGATTTGTAGCTCCACTATCTATGAACTATGTATTGTTATTGAATACTTTGGATGATGGATATCAATGCTAATTTTGAGTCAAATAGGAATCAGGAAAGTTTTGTGCATTGTTCTGTGTCTGTTGAGTGAATGAGTCATGTCTCCATGGTTGAGTAGTGTTACCTTGCTAAAAGATATCAAACCTTTTGTTACATTTCAGTGCTTCATGATCAGGTTTGTGGAAAAGTTGATAAAAAATTCTATTTCCATTCCATCTGCCTCCTCTCCCCCAATTTCCTCTTCCTCTAAATCCACATCTTCCTCACTGATTATTTTGATTGAAAGTTGCAAAGTTAGCAACTGGTGGTAATATTTCTTCATGATTGATTGTGTTAAGCTATTTTATTCATGTTTCATGCATCATAAGAGAGTATTGCACTTCTTGCAAGGATGAAGTTTTCATTGTGTGTTAGATAAACCACAGTAGGATTATATTCATGACAAAGGCCATTTAGGGCATTTAATACACTACAAGAAAATTAGTAATTACCGAAAAAAAGTTACCGACAGAAGAGAAACCGTAACAAATTACCAACAAAAAATGATTTTTTATAGGTAACATTGTCAAAAAAGATTACATTTTATGATGGTAAAATGTATTCAAGTATTCTCATAATACAAATCTCCCCATTATGTAGATACCCATGACTTTGATGGGAAATATGTTAAGAATAAGTTAGTTTTTATAAGTTTAACACGACTGTTGTGCACTTAGGTGTGTCTCACAATAGGTATGTTATTCCCAGTATTTACATACCCATGTTTTCAATTGTATTCTTTGATTTGGCTAGTAATGGAATCTATAATAGAAACATGATTGACCACACTCCTGTACAATAAAATGTGTCCAACATATATGATGGACAAAGGTTAGGTACACCACTCTAAGCTTTTAAATTACATATATGATTGATTTTAGTGTTTAATTTCTTTTAATTGGTTTAGTTGAGCGCTTGAAATTAGATTCAATCTATATAGCACTTGAAATTGCTATAAAGCTATGGTAATTCATATTAACTACCTTATTCATATATATTATAAATTATTTGTTAGTACGTGTAAATAGTTTAGTTTATATGAGCCATAATAACTTTAAAGATCACTATAATGATAATTCAAAAAAATCGGTTTATTTAATAGTTCATCTTAACATATTAATATCATATGGTTAGATGTGTCATCTACTTAATAATTGGTCTTGATATATCAATTTCTTGTTATAGTTCATCTGCCTCCCAAGAATCGCTTTATATAAATAAATCTCATATGGCAAGGAGGTTTTAGTAGTAGTTATACCATAAGAAAATTTGATATTTGGTTCTCCGAACAAAGGAGACCAAAAGAGTAATTATTGTTTATTCTTATTTTGAAGACTCTAAGAACTATGTACCAACATGATAGCAATTATCCTATTATATGCAGGGATGCTACCATCCTAGTCCTCTTTGGTTTCCATCTATGCCTCCTTCTCTGCATTGATGAATAATGACGCTGCTACGAAGCACTTATAAGGCCCTGATTTATAAGAAGTTAAAGAGTATGTCAATAATAAGCTAAGCTATTTATTGGTGACATGTGTAACTATTTCGATCATAACCAACTCATTGAATTTGTAACCATATGCTTATCTAGTAAGATTTGACCTAAAAATAATAATAATAAATAGAAAATTTAGAAAACAAGAGGATTTGATGAATTCCATTATTCACCAAAAGGAGATTGTTGATAATTTTGATGGGAATTGAGGTTACCTGGGGGCTTCCTAATGAAAATGATCAAAGTGATAGAAAACAAAGATGTTATATCAATGATAAGGATAGATACTTCATGCTTTAAAGAGAAAGATAGAGATATTGTCTTTAAGAAGGACTTGATTCATATACTATACACTTATGGAGCTAATTTGACATAAGAAGAAAAGGTCTCATAGCTCTTCACCAAAAGAAGCTATCGAGTAATTGGACTAGTATTGAGCTCAACAATTTTTCCACATTTGACACTATAATGAAAGATCTAGACATATTATTATTAAAGAAAGATTTCTACAAAAAAGTAGGTAAAGTTTGGAAAAAGGGTTATCTATTGTATGGTCCTCTTAAAACTGAAATCAAGTTTAATAATAAGAAGATAAGGCCAATTACTTGAAATATGATATAACTTAACTTGGAAGTGTTAGGTCAGATGATGATTTAAAGGCTATGTAACTAAATATAGAAAAAAAAATTTCTAAAAGTTATTGAGGATATTAATATCAATCAAGAAGTATGTAATCGAAACAAAGATAATGGTAATGATGAAAATGATAAATATTAATTCAAAGGATGGGATATGAATTTTCGGTTAAAATATGTCACTAAAGAGAAAACAAGATATAATGCGACCAATGTTCAATCCATGATTTGGAGCCATTTACTGTCCAGGTGAAACATCACATTTTGCAGCTGCAACCGAATCAAATGTTGTACCTCCAACTACTACTACACTTATAGATGAGGCATCACCTTCCGTACTTGCTACTACACCATCCACCACCCCTATACCAATAGAGATATCAGGAGTAAACGATGTGGATGAAGAAGACGTCCTCCAATCTGCAGCTAAGGGAGCTGATGGAAGAACTTATATCATAATTGTCAATAATTTGTAAGTGAAAATACATGAAACACCATATGTTTATAATTAAGTTATAGGTCTATATTTAAAAAATGGTATAAAATTAATTGTTTTAATATTAGGTTGATTCCGTTTGAACCATGCTCAAGAAACATGACATCCAAATTCATGGAGAAGATTTATGTTAAGGGTTATACATGGAAGAATATCTTTTAAGAGACAAGGGAAATTTACTATTAGGAGTTTGAGGTACAAAAAATTATTTTTTATTTTAAATTTATTTTTATACATTTATTAGATAAATATTATTACATTATAAATACTTACCATATGTTTTTCCTTTTATTTAAGAAAGAAAATTTTTTTAGATTCTACATTTGACGTGATCATTTATAAAGTATGGGAGAGACAAGCATGTACACGTTATCGAGACTTTGTTAGTGCGATACACAAGACTAATGTACGACCACCTTATATTTATGAACAAATATGGAGTTGTTGACAGTAGTATTGGACATCATCCAAGGCAATGTCCATTTTAGGGTGCAATTCTACCAACAAACATGGAGTACTGGGGGAGAGAGTCTTCTCATACATATTGGAGGATCTATTACCTACCACGAGCATGCAGAGAGACTTATAAGTATCTACACTTTACATTTATATTCTGATTTTTTTACTATGGTGTATTTCAATTTAATTTGATGTGTGAATTTTGGAATGAAAATATGTATATTATAAAGAATGATAATGTTATAAATGTCTGGTGCTATATATGACGGTGTTGTTGAGTTATTTTCTTTGTTCAACAGGGGTAAATATCATAAAAATAGAGGAAATTCTACTGAAGTTTTTATAAATTGTAGTTTACTTATAACATTTTATTCTGATGTAGGAAAAGTCTATAGGTACGAAGCTTACACCCCGTCAACTCTTTTTGTCACTCACACTACGAAGCATAATGCTGTAACCTTCGTCAACACCCGATGTAAATAACTAAATGTGTGTGAAATTTATGCTTTTACATTAATGCTTAATAATTATCACTTACTAACGTAAACATTGCCTTATGATAGTACCAAATACAAGAAATCATTCAATGATAGTCTCAGCAGTCTGAAGATGTTGATGAGGCTCAAACCTATCTTTATGTAGTGGGTGGTAGGGACCATCGTGGAAGGATATTCAGTTTAGCTTTATTTGCGAACACATGTTATTCACAATCCTCCACATCCACTACAATAACATCTAGTAGGCAGCTCGCACCTAATGAAGTCCATGAGCTTCGAAGTACAGTACAGACATTGACAACTCAATTGCAACAGTCGATGGAATACATAGCTTAGTTCCGTAATGAGGTGGATGAATTTAAGGGGAGGTGTAGCAGCTCATCGTAGTAATCAGTGCATCCGCGGTCACTAAATGAGTAGCATACTTGTAATCATTTTGTATGAATTACAAATACTTATTATGTACAAAATAATTTTTTATTATCAATTAAGATAATTTTTACTT
>JAOQMP010000209.1:21254798-21267455 GCA_027563575.1 Erythroxylum pedicellare
TTATTGAATAAACCAGAAGAGAATAATTAGAAGTCGATCACGAAACCAAATTTGAAACCTGTCTTTTACATATTTGATTTATTCCTTACAGTCGTAAATTGCGCGGTTATTCTGTTTGTTTTAGGATTAGTTTTAGCAATTCGTTAATTAATTAATTTCTCAATAATTAACATTTAAGCGATCATCCCAAATAATTGAATGGCTTTAGCCTAGTAATTGTTCAGTAACTCCTTGTTGATCGATACTCTTACTTCCCTATTTACTTGCGTGACCCGTACTTGCGGGGCCTCGGACAAAACCCCTAAGTATCCTTAGTGCAATAGTTATAGTCTCCTAAGAATTTACTTAAATGCTAACCATAAACATCGATCTAAAGTCATTAGTAAGCTTCAAATTTTAACAACATAAACAAATTATAGTCTTAATTGAATTACAAAACTTAAACACATAATGTTTCTCACAATACATGAAAAATAAGTAAACATTATTCTACCTCCTTTATTAAGTTCAAATACTATGAATTGACATATCCTTATAAGATATCACTTATTAACAAAAATGTTTGAAATTTTGGTGAGGTGCCTCTCATCTTCTTATGAATAATGAACTTACAATAAGCTTAAAAATCATTTAATCTTTATTAATTAAATAGATAAGTAAAAGAAAAAATCAAAAGGACTTGAATAGGGTTGTAATAAGGCAAAAATGTTTAATAGGCTAAGGGTTGTAATGAGGCAAAGGCTAATAAAGGAAAGGGAATAAGAGAAGCAATAATGTTCATAATTAGTAGTGAAATAACATATAGACCAAAAGAAACTAATAAATCAATTCTCACTCCATTAATGCATATTCTTATCACAACCTCTTTTTCTTCATTCTTTTTAATCACAAGAATCTATGCTAATTAATTTTTAACACTTCATTTTTTTTTCTTTTTTTTCACATTTTTGTTTCTTTTTCAACCTTTTGAATTAGCATCCAATTTTTCAATATTCTAAAAATCCAAAATCAAAGAAGATATTCGTATAGGAAACAAAGGAAATATGACATAAAGGCTTAACTTCCTTACGATACCACTCAAGTCAATATATAATTACTTAACAAACTTAGTTTCTTAGTATTCACAAAGCTAAGATTAGCATAACATTCATTTAATCATATTATACATCTAATTCTAACCAATTAATCTCAACATTAAAACATGTCATTAACTTAAAGCTACTAATGAGAACCTAAACACACAACCTAAGAAAAAAATTTTAAATTTTTTTAAAGAGTTAATGCAATTATATCAAACTCAAGTCCACCCCCATACTTAGAATAATATTGTCCTACATATTGTGTAATAGGAGTAAATGATAAAAGGGTCCTCAAAACTCCATGAACAATTGGATTTTGAATTAGAAATTCCTTGACATTATATACTCAACCATACTCAAAATCTATATAATATCAACATTGTGCAGGTTCACAAATAATAAAATTTAGAAGACATTAAAATTTTCAATATTCTCAATTTAATAAAAATAATTAGAAAAATAAGAGTCACTCATACATAATTAAAAACATTCCAAACACACACACACACACACACACACACACACACACAAAAGGTTAAGGTCATTAGGGAAGTGGTGGAAAGCACTATAGGTAAGCCCACATAGAAATTAACATTACACACATATATGTAACACCTCTATGAAGGCTATCCATAGAAGACACTAGATGTTGCATCATTACTCTTAATGACCTGACAATTACCCCAATCTCCTCTCTGTGCTCCTTAGCATCTTCATCATTTTCATCCCTTCTTATATCTTATCCTGAGTTGTTCAAATGCCTTATATCAAGTCATTGTGGATTAATCCACCTATTATTCTCCTAAGTGTATCCGGACATCCTCATCAAATCATCATTGCTATAATTGAACTCTTCGATCTTCACAATCCTAGCACTAAAGAGTTACACCTATTACTTCTCTAACATCTAACTAATTAATATCAAAAACAAAAAAAACCTTTATCTTGCCACTCGTGTTAAACCATATTACTGATGGATTATATCATTAGTAATGATAATCTAATTAATGATTCCTTATTTAAACCATTAAAGAGTATATCCAAGAGGTATAAGTCTATGGTTTGAATCTAGTTTAACTCATAACACTAAGGTTATACATTATGGCTTAATTTGTACGTCACTAATTAAGGTTGTACAACTAAGTGCTTACAAAAGTAGTGCATTTATCTAATAGAATATCTAATCCCTTAATTCAAATTTGTTTAGTGCATCCCTCTATTTTTACTCGTCATGCGTTAATGTCCTTCCACTGTGAAAACTTAATCCCCTACCTTCTGATGAAGCCTGGGATGCTCCTCAATTGTCTCTTATAAAATTATAACCTGAATGCCTTAAAAATAGGAGTTTTTGTTTATACTTCTTCTTTATGTTGGCATAGAACTCCTTTATTGCCTCTAGGTAATAGTCTCCTTGTAGAGTTCATAAATGATCCTATTGTATATTTGTGAGCATATGCCAAATATAAACAAGTTATTTTCTGCAAACAAGTTATTATTGCTCCTTTTATTGTAACATTCTTTATTCTTTAGATTAAGGAACCTCAAAATATTTTTTGGATAGGATGATATTGAAGAAGAAAGAGAAGGAATTTGACTCTTCATAACTCATCTCTTATATTTTAGAGGCATTCTATGACACTCAATAAATCAATTATGCCAATATTTCACCATAAATCAAACACTTCAGTCCACAATCTCATACTATCATAACACTTCTTTAACATTTCCAGTAATCACACACCCACAATGTATCACAATATCTAGTACAATATACATAACCACCATAATTCAATAATCCTAAAGATAATATTCGTCGCATTTCTACAATACTAATTGCTCAATGCAAATTTTTGTCCAACTCAAATTAAATTCAATGTACTATGACCATAAAAGCAAAGAAATTAACTTAGATTTTATATCCAAAAATATATACTCACTATCTCCTAAAACATTCTGCAAATTAAAATCCCTATCTCTCTCTCTCTAGTTATAAAAACTTAAAGTTTGGAGGAAAATCTTATGTTTAAGAAAATGAGTTCTTTTTGTTTAAGTAAGGGATTTAGTATTTAAATGGTTTAATTTGGTGCTTAAATTTGAGATTTAGGTGAAAATCTAAGTTGAGAGGCGAGTACAAGGAATTTAGTCTTTTAGAAGAGGAAAAAGATGAGTTTAAGTTTATATAGGGTCGTGGTCTAAAATGAGACCGAAACCAGTTTGGTTACACATATAAGACCAGTGTTGGACATACTTTCCATATCAACATTAATTATGCTCTATTCTTTCAGAGTGTTGCTTACCCCATAAGGCTGGTTTTAGATATACTTCTATACTGATGCTGATTTTGTTATTTCTTTAGACACTCTCTTGCACTGTTTTAATGCTAGCGCCCATCCCACCTTGTAAACTAGCATCAATTATCCTCTGCGACCCTTAATTAATTCTTTACTTTTATCTTTTGTTTTCTTTCTAATAAGTCTTCACCCTTATTACCTTGTATGCATGTACTAACACATAAGAATGTAAAAGTACAACTTAAAGCCATCAAATAACACTAAACTAAGTTACTCTATTAGGTCAACCACAAAAAATGAAAATTTTTCATAAATTTCAACCTCCCAACATTTAAACATGGTTTACCCTCATTGCAAAAAAAAAAAAGGAAGATACTGAACTTAATGGAATAGAGTAATTAATTTTAAGAATTCTTCCCTAATTTTATGTAAGTTTGGTGAGATAAACTTCAAGAATTCCCTAAAAAAAAACCTACAAAAGAAAATACAAATTAGTAAAGAAACTTAAAAATGAATAAAGTAAAATAAAATAAAAGAAGAGTTAGAATTAATGATTTACCTCCCAACAAGCACTTCTTGAGAAGTCTTTTAACTGGACTTTCCTTTAAGCTTCTTACTCATTCAGAATTATTGTTTAGAGAAGTCTATTTCTCTTCCTACATATAATATAAAGGAGAAGAAAAAGTATGATATACTTTATCTAGACTTATTGTTTAGATGAGCCTGTTTCTCTTCCTACATATAATATAAAGGATAAGAAACATTAGTGTGATATACTTTATAATCCTTTAGACATGTAAAACACTAATGAGGAGACAATGTCTTTAAATCCATATTAGGTGCTTTTTTGGTAGAAGGTATATGTTCCATCTCCCTTTTAAACCTAAAAACACCATCTCTAATTATACACTCCTCTTTTTTTTAGAAGTCTTAAAGCTTAGATGATTTCACATAATCATCCCAACTTAATCTAAGAACTTCATGCACACTAAGTTTTATGAAATCCATCCTAAAGCAATCCTTATCTAAGGAAAGAGGTTTTTTTAAACATCCTATAGATGTGGAACTATCCTTTCTCTTTGTCTACCCTAAGTTTAAGCTTTCCCTTAGCCGCATCGATTACTAAGCCTTCAGTATCAAAGAAAGGTCTCCCTAAGATAATGGAAATTCCAAATTCCAATGTCATACTCCATATCCATCACCAAAATTTTATCTAGAAAGATAAATTTTCCTAGTTTTATAAGTAGGTCATCCATAACCCTAATTGGATAGTTGATGAAATAACCCTTCAACTAGATAGACATGTTCGATGGCTTAAGTGCTCATATTCCTAGCAAGCAATTATAAGTGAATAATTGTTCATATTCTTAGGTTTATATTTATTGTATTTCACTTGTTTATTTGAGTGTTTATTTATTGTTTTTGGTAATTCATTCATATTTTATTTTTAGGTTGTAGTTCACTTATTTAAAGGAAAAGGAACGAATTTGGACAAGTTCAAAGCAATTTATATTAATTTTGACCAAGTTATAATACTGTAGGGAAAGAACATGACCTATGACACAACTACATACTTGCCTTTGTTATTTATTATTTATGAATTTCTATCTTTCATGATCATGTTTGAAGAGTTTGAGGTGTGTTAAAGTGATGCACACCAATGTTTAAGAGGTACACACCTACATTGTATGTTGATAAGCTTATGGTCACATTTTTAGCTCGTGTTTACGCATAGGATTGCTTTAGATTTGAATATCATGTTTTAATTATATGACCAAGTACATAGTCTTGTACTTGCTTGTATTCTTTCTAAAACATAATTTTGGAACAATAAAAGCCAAAAATAAAAGGTGGAGGCAGAATGAGGTTTGGGATGCACAAGTAGACAACTTAAAACAATAGAGAAAGTGAAAAATAAGAAATAAAACACATTTAGAGTGGATTTGTATCAATCTAAAGTGAATCTCAAGAACATTATAAGGAATTTCATTATTTTTATTTTATTTTTCTATTTTTCTTTATTTTTGATATTATTTCTTCCATGATTAGGAACTAAATATTTATGATACTTGGATATGATGAACCTTAGGATGAATTTTATAATGATTTATGTTTAATTTAATTGGTTCTTTATTTTTATTGAGATTTGATTATATGTTCTTTATTTTTCTTAAATTGATTTATGCCAGTATAATGATTCATATATTTGGTATTGAAAAATTCTTTGAATTAATTGATCTAGCATAATAAAAAAGAGTTACATGCAAACTTAGAGATAGGTTAACATAAATTGTCTAGATTAACATTAAACCTAATAAAGGAATTCATTAACTAGGTAATAAAATTCTAAGGGTTTTAATTTGAAAGAGATTTCGATTAATTAACCTAGGATT
Source organism: Erythroxylum pedicellare (assembly GCA_027563575.1). NCBI lineage: Eukaryota > Viridiplantae > Streptophyta > Magnoliopsida > Malpighiales > Erythroxylaceae > Erythroxylum > Erythroxylum pedicellare. The sequence continues at coordinate 21,260,562 of JAOQMP010000209.1, forward strand.
GTTTGTTAATAATATTGAGAAATTCATTAATATAATTAAGGAATTTCCACTATTTGATAAACTTTAGCTTAAATTGATGTGTGAATTTTTATTTGCACGAGAAATCCTAAAGGAATTCACTATATGGGTACTGTTATTTTATTGATTATTTCTTGATTTAATGTTTGTTTAAGTTGGTTAATTGCGTTGATATATATTTTGATCAATCACCGTCATCATAATTTATCAGTTAGATGATAGAAAAAGGGTTAATAATAATATTTGTAGTCTTTGTAGGATCGACACTTAGTACTTTATAACTTATACTATAGAAGTGACAGGTGCACTTGCCTAAAAGAATCTATAAGGTGGGAGATTGAAAGTCGAGTTTTTGGCACCATTTCTAGGGATTAGGATATTAGGAACATATAATTTCTATTAATCTAGCCACTTTTACGTTCACATTTTTACTTTTTTCTTTATTTATTTATTCTTAAAGCTCTCTTTATTGATCTTGTATTTATGGCCTATTTTCAGGATTTGGATATTTATAGTTATAGCTACCAAACACAATGGAGGGATGAAGATGATGATATTCTCTGAGGGATTATATTATACCATTGCTTATGGCAAAATCGGAAGCTTAGAACAAGAGGCAAGGTATATATATATATACCCACACACACAAAAGATCAATTTAATGATGTATTGTGATATTTATAGAGGTGGCCGTCCTAATCTTGAATGTCAGGCATTAGACTACATGTGGGAGCAACTAATTTATATAGGGAACTGAACTCAAAATATCCCTTATAGGGATACTCATAATCTAAAGTAGAGTAACTTTCTCGACTTGCATTGAACGATCAAGCTTCACCCAGATTTCTTCAATAATAGAAAGAAAAAGGAGGATCAATCTCTTAATAAGCTCCCTGTGAAAGTCATTGCTATAACCAAGGTTAATATCCAAGAAACTAAAGAGCTATTCGTTTTTGAATAGGCAATTTATTAAGATTTTTTTAAAGAAGGTATGTATTTTATCCTAATACACTAAGCCAAATTTAAGGAAACAAGTGAATGTGATAACTTTGAGGAGTACAGAGGAGTTAGAGGCTAAAGAGATGGAAGAAAAGATTGTTATTCTAGAAGAGAAAGAGGAACTCATTAGTTTGTTTATGATTTTGATTTTATTTGTTTAGGAAAATAGTTATAAGTTTTGAGAATGGATACTTGATTTACAATATGATTGGTACCTTTTGTGGGTAGATTGACTCTATTGTAGAATTTTTGCAATAGGAACTCATTTGGTAAATTACAGTGTGGGTAGCTCTTTTGTAACTCTTTAAATCTTCCCCACGCTTCATATAATGATTCCCCTTCACTTTGCCAGAAATTTGTTATTTCCTTTATGATCCTTATGGTCTTTGCTAAACGGAAGAACTTAATCAAAAAGGTTTGTACCAATTGCTATGATGTCGTCACATTTTTTTAGGCTGAAATAATTCAACCACACTTTGGCTCAATTTTTATGTATGAATGTGAATATCCTTACCTTTGTTCATATTTTTAAATCTATCTATATCGTAAGTATATGGATCGTATCCTTATAGTATAAATAGTATCGTCCCCTCGAGGATTTTTCTACACACCTAACAATTTTTGTAACATTTTGTTTAAGGTAAACAATATGGTAATATAACTACAAAATGAAATAAACTAAAGAAAACTAATAATTGAATATTTAACAAGCAGTAGTGAATTTGTTGATAATCAATAATGACAACTTAGAAATTACTTTTATCCTTGTTTTGTTTTTACTTTACCTTCTTGATTTAACAATACTCAACCCTAGTAATTCAACAGTTATAATTACCCTCTCTTAAGATCTAACCAAGTAATCCCAATTAAAATATATAAGAATTGAATTGCAGCCTCTCGATCTCTCATAACTCCCCGTACTTATCGAATTAGACTTGAAGCAATCTTATGGGTAACTAACAAACAATTGAGATATTTCTTCAATTGCCTATTAATCTAATGTTTATAGTTATATTATGGTACCAACTCTTATTGTACAATATAAAATAGAAAATTCAACCTAATATCTCGATTCAAATAAAAAATAAAACAATAAACACCATAAAGTAGATCTCCATTAAATTAAGAACATAAAAGTTTAACAAAACAATTCAAGAGTAATTCCTAAAATAAATTTAGAAATCTGTAGCCAAAATATATTTGAAAATTTTCATAATAAGAAAAGAATATAAGTTTGAATTATGGATGTGTTCTTCTTATCCTCGAGATGGAAAATTCTGCAGCTCTATTCTTTTGGAACTTTGCCTGTTTTATCTCTTTATTTGATGTGCTAGCTGCCTCTCTTTATGTTTTTGGTTGCCTTTTATACTTCTTAATCCTGCTATGCTCTTTCTATGGTTTCCTCACTTATTTATATTTCAAAATAGCCTCAAATCATTAAAACAATATTCGCGATATGGAAAATATGACATTTGTGTGATCATTACTGTACATGATTGTGCACTTCTCCTACTTGCATGTTCTATCACAATCGTGCAACTTTACACAATGGAGACAGTGACTCCATAACGTCCATCTTACAAGATTATGTGGGTGCACGATTGTGACAAACCTCTTCCTTCAGCTTCTTTTTCAACTTTACTTCAAGTTTCCTATCTCAACTCATTATCAAAACATATTAAACATCTCCTAAAACAGGCATTAGGATCAAATTCTTTCCCTAATCAACTATCATTAAAAAACCACACAAAAACACTAACAAAGACATAAATCTAAGTTCTAAACGCATGATTATCACTCAAGAAAATACCTAAAAACACACTATAAAGCACACCCATCATATATTCTATGGGAGCTTCCTAAAGTGATACTTTGTTTATCTGACAGAGGAGAAGTGTGAAGGATGAGTTAGAATGAACATATCTACAGATTTTACATATCAAAGAATTACTAGGAGGGATAAAACTAATTATTACAAGAAAGCAATTATGGGAATGATCAAAAAATTTGTTTTGCACAGAGGTAAGCTAACAAAAGGAGAAAGAAGTGGTTGCTGGAAATTAACAAGTTGAGTAATCCCATATCGAAAAGAGATATAAGAATGAAGTGAGTTATACATAAGGATAGGAATTATAACCCATTACTTTAAGGTTTTGGGTTGAGATATGATGTCTTGGTTGTATTTCAATTTCTCTTAAGCTCCCTCAAAGCCCTTTCAATGGTATTAGACCTAACTTTAATTCTATGATTTGATTAAATTTTTTGATTATTATTGATCTTATATTATGGAATTGAAATTATAAACTATAAATTAAAACACTTAAAATTTGAAAAAACATTAATGAAAATTGTCTCTAAGGACCAAAAATCTGAAGCAAAACATAAAAGCTTGTTTTTTTCTTATCATTAATGATGAAACTAAGTTGTCACTGGTGAGAAGAGAAATTGGAAATTGGCTTCACTTGCAATATAGAGGATGTGGTTCTCTTCACTATCGGAGCTGCAAGATTGCTACTGTATCAATCTAAATCTGTTAGCAGAGACATGAGTGATGGGCAACTGGTGTGGTGACGATAGGCATGAATTTGTTACACCTGGAAGCATGTTGAGGTTATTGGCTTGGAGGAGACCACAAGTGGCGAGGCAAGTTGATGTTGCTGGAGATTTTTATTGCGTGATAATGGGAGAGGAACTTCCAGCCGATAGTAGAGCTTATCTAAGAGTGCTAGAGTTGGAAGAGACGCATCTCATTTATAAGTTGAAGAGTTCATTGTCACTACTAGAAAGTCATGATTGGAGTAGCTTCTGGTCGTAGCTTGGTGATTGGGCAACTATAAAAATGGTGGTCTTAGACCAACTAGTGGCGACGCTAACCTTAGAGAAGGGTGGCGATGCTAGGTTTTACAAAGGTTACCTTTGGGACTCAAACTTCCACCTAAAGCTGATCACCAACACCCTTGTACGACAGTCTCATTTAGATCCATTAAATCAAGACTCAGTCTTTCCCACCCTCAAAGTGTTTACCTCGCACATACTTGAAGAAATAATGTTATAAAAGCAATAAGAATATAGGCATCAAGGAAACACGCAGAGATACGGTCAAAAGACCAACTTTATATACTTTCCCTCGAATGAATACAAAGAATGCTCTCTCTGATTTCACGAATGAGAAGAGCAAAGCTCGAATGAGCTATATATAGGCATCCTAACTTGGAGTCACAGATTCCCACTAAATCTGTACTACCTAAGATTATGCTAAGATCACGTCTATCCCTATCAGGTAAGATCACATTAACCAATTGGACGACACCCCCATCTAAATAGGACTATAACTGACAAGATAACATAAGATAGAGTGTACATTTATCTTGAACACTATCTAGATCCCTAACATCCTTATCCACGAAGATCTCCACTATCTTCAGATATTAAGTTTCACTGTAAGTCTAACTCCCCGTCATTGCCATATCATCCAAGATCTCCCTCACGATCTCTATCTGCTGATGATGTAATGTGATCTCACTGAAGCCCACTAGCATACTGACCTGATCCAATGCTTCCCACAATAAGTCCGTTAGTTATGGTCCATTCATCTGAGCATAGCCAAGTCCTTAGTCTGTCAAGTCCTTAGTCAAGGTCGAGTCAATCTCCACAAGGTTTGAGACTCTACCAAAATTATCACCAAGTCCGATCCTACTCGCACCTTTTGCCTTAGTGTTTTCACCATAGCTTATCTACACATAAGTTCATCAATGCACATTCATGGACAAGTCCATATTCCATGTCAGGCTCACTCATGGTGCAGTCTCATTGCTTCATGACTAAGTCACAACTCACAATCCAAGTTAGTACATAACCTCGAGCATTTTACATATCTCCGACCTACCTCACCAAAGTTAGGTGTTTGTACACCTTGTCGCGCTCGCATGCCTTCATGCATCCTCGTGGGTCTCATACACGTTTGTGCCTTCTCGCGCACCCTCAGGTCTTACATGAATTAGTTTTCTAACTTTGTGTGGCCTCACATTCGAATCTTGCATCTCGTCGAAGATTTTTTCCAATGTGAGCCTACATGTGCCCATGCGTATTGAATCTTGCCTACTCTCAAGATCTTCATCGATGCTTCCTGCATCCCTAGCCTACTTTGTAAGTTCCTCAGGTTTTGCTCGCCAACTCGCAAGAATTCATCTTATTCCCTTGTCAACACACCTTCCTCTTGCCGACTTACGTGCCAAACATTGGCCAAGACTCGCCAACACTCGCACGATCCCGCAGTCTGGACTTAGGGGTCTAAGAAACCACCCCCTAGAAAAATTCAACGCCCTCGTTCAAATAATCTGTGGGTACTCCTCTACGAGCGGTTCCCTAAAAAACTCCTTAGTTAACTTTTAAAGGTGGTAACAAGTCTTCATATCGATTGGTACTCCAATGATGATAGCCGACGTGTGTGCTACCAGTGTTGGTGTCTCTTTCGTCCCACCAACGAACCTACAACAATTCACAAAGAAGAATTTTTCACCATACATAACAATCATACCTCCCAAACTAGGGTACAACACCATCTTTGCTGCCTTAAGGAAGTCGATCCCCAATATCAACTCAAAATCCTCAAATGGTATGACCATGCAATTCATCTTGGCACACTAACTCCCTATGTTTACTAGGACGTTGTAAGCAGCTCCCATCACCGCTTGTGCCTTACCGGTAAGGGTTTTTAACTTTGTTGGGGTCTTAGACATTCTAAGCCCTAACTTGCACATCATCCTTTCTGCCACCAAGGAATGTGACACACCTGTATCTACCATCGCAGTCACCTCTATCCCATTAACCTATATTCTCACATACATTAGTTCATCATAAGGATTAGGTTCTTTACTAACCGCATTCAACAACGCAATCAAATTTAGTGCCACCTCCTCCGAAGATTCTCCCTCTTCTTCGGCTATTAGGGCGTTTAGCTTCTCTTTCCTCGTACATTCTCTTGCATAATATGATCCACCGCACAGATAACAACAATCTTGCCCTTTTTGGAGACATCTCCTCACTCTTGGAGCCATCATTTTGCTTGCTTTTCCACTTGAAGTCTCCCTTTTTGGAATCCTTCTTCTTTTTCCCCTCGGTATTCTCCTGTTGAGAATGGACTTTGCCCTTTGTAGAATTAGAGGAGTTTACCTTAGTTCCCTTTATCACCCGAAAGTCCACCAAGGCATCAGCAGCCGCGATTGCACCAACCACGTCCTTCACATTTTGCCTCCGTAACTCCATTTGTGCCCACGGTTGTAACCTGGACAAAAAGTTGTAGAGCTTATCCTCATCTGACATGTTTTGAATACCAAGTAATAGAGAACTAAAAGATTTCACATAATCTGTTGGGTCCCGTTTTTGAAACTTAACTCTTGTTAAGATAACATAAATGTTGGGCACCATTTCTGGAGCCCAAACATTCAGAGTCATAAACTGTATACTTGTACTTGATACTATGCATGTTTATTCCCATTTAACCCTCATTAGTCATCCTTGGTTCATCCTTATTTCTAATACCGTAGTATCAGGCCCTATCTTCCAAATCTTTCATATACTGAAGCAAACATTCTATGCTCAACTTCCATACAGATATTGATCATCTTATAGGTTAGGTTAAAATTCTATTCCTTTAGATCGTTTGATAGCTCTATGTCTCTAGTTTATCTAAACACGAGGTTCATCTCATTTGGAGGTCAGATAACAAAGTTATGGTTGAAAGAATCAAACAGGTTTTTGACCTCAATCATATTGCACATATCTTGGGACAAAAGGCATAACTTGCTCTAGGGTTTTCAGATCAAGATCATTCTAGGAGGGTTCGAAAGAGGACTTCAAGATCTGCAACTTTCATAA
>JAOQMP010000209.1:21282409-21299957 GCA_027563575.1 Erythroxylum pedicellare
ACGTATATTAACTTTCATTAAAAGTTGTTTTTAAATAGAACACATCAAACATATTGTATTTATCCAAATACATGTTATTATTTCAAAAGCCAACCGATAGAAAGGTTATTACAAATTTCGTATAGGATATTACAAACCTTAACCAGCACACTGAGTTTATCCAAATACATGCTTCGAATCTAAAACCATCCTGAATTAAGTTTGTGACATTACAAACCATTAATCAAAACAGAACATATCATATAGATGGTTTTAACAAAATACGAATCTTAAGTTCAAATACACTATGTATTACAATATTTACAAACTGATAAACAAGTTACATCATGTATCCTATTATTAAATACAATGCAAACATACATTCCAAAATAAAACACATTCTTCATTGGCCACTGCGGTTGTCTTTGTCCCAATCTTTATATCCTTTTATCTAAACCTACACGAGGCAAATCCACTGTGCTAAGCATATAGCTCAGTGGAGAATAACTAAATAGGATACATGTTGAAAACTGTCTTTAACAATCACCAAGACATTCACATATTCAAAAACAATCTAAATACCATAAATCACTGAACAGAATATAACATAGTATGACAGATTATATATTTGTTCCAAAGCAAAACTAACCAATGTCAGAATTCAAACACAATATATCTGAGAATTGAACATAGCTTATCATTATAGAATATTTCTCATATTGAAGCAAATCTTTTAAATCTCATATCAGAATAGGGTACCTTCAGAGCAGAACATGATCTGAACTAGAACAGACTTTGTTTATATTAAAACTAAATGTGTATCAGAATACAAAACAAGTTAGACTGCTAATCCGTTTTACAAAAGTGGGTAACAGGACTCATACAGGAGATACCATGATCGGTATCACATAATATAAGATACTTATGTCTCAATAATAGGAGACACTGAAGTGTCACAAGAGCAACTGCAGACTCTTCTAGGCATGCCTATTTACCCATAACTAGGACTTAACAGTTTTAAAACAAAATAAGCTCAATTCGGAATCCTCATATGAGGAGCATATTGCAAAATATTCAACTTTGTTCAAATTGACATAAACATAGATTCCAAACAAACTAACATATTATAAAATATTCAAATTCTCATTCATTCATAAAACATTTCCAAAATTATAGACATGAACATTTGGTAAACAACAATGTATTCTTAATGACAAATTCTCTTTGGACTTTTCTTAAACTATAACAAAACTCTTAACTCAAATTCAAGCATGATTTTGGAATTCGTACTGATAGAACTACAATTCAATTTCTTCATAAAATTGTATCCATATGTCTCTAGTTTAATCTGAATTAAAAATCCACTGATTTGGACGTCGGGAGAAGAAGTTATAACCAAAAGAGTTAAGGGTGTTCAAAGATGTCAAACAATAGTATACCCTCGCAAGCACGATCATGCACTTCCAATTAATCCTCAAATGTCACGATCGTGCTTGTGCAAAATCTTGCAATCCCTTCATGATTCATAAAGTCATGATCGTGCATTCCCATTTATTCCAACTTCTTCTAGCTCTTCCCAAAATAGACTTTCAGGTGACTTTTACACGATCAGTTTGACAAGGAAAATGAAGGATTTAGGCCAAACTTTCTTTTAAACAATTGTTCTTTTATATCTTAAGTTTCTAATGACACCAATTTTGTGCAATTTGGTTCATTATTTTGAAAGTTATCCCCAAAATACTACATACTGTTCACAAATAGTGACAAAATCTAAAAACTCCACTTCAAGCCAAATTTTGACACACTTAGTGACAGAAATCAAATTCAAATCCTTAATGAAAGTTGTAGATATATCTTTCTAGTTTAATCTGAATTTAACTTCATCCAATTTGGATACCTATAGGGAAGATATGTCTAAAATATCAATATCTATCCAGTGGAACTACACTTCCTATCCACTTTCTAACATTTATCTAAGCTCCAATTCTTTCCTAATTTAGTACACAATTGATCCAATTCAAACATCAAATGACACGTTATAATAGAATACCAAGTTTATAATTCCCTTATCTCTTTAAACTTCAAATTCAACTCTAAAGAACCAACTATTACATCCCCTTCCAAGCAACTTATACACTTCCAAAATCAAGACAGATGTAGTGTGATTTTAACAACCAAAGTACATCAGCCTAGAAAATCGCATAAGATAGCTTCTTCATGCAGCATATGGCAAGGAATTTAATGTCATAGTACAAAAAAATCAAAGTAAAAGTCAGAGCAAGGAAGAAAGATCATTTCGATGGAGAGAAGAGAGTCAAATGAAGACTACATAAGTTTCTTTGGAAAGGCTTGACACCTAAGCTGTTAGGTGTCTTTATTAAATATTAACACATGTCTCCAATGCATGATGCCCATTTGCCCTCCATGTAAGCTGCCAAATGTCTCCAACATGTCAGGCCATTTGTCACATAATGAATGATGCCACTTATCCTCATATTATGCTACCAAATGTCACACATTGAATGATGCCAAATGTCAATGATTCACAGGCTTAATCATACTAATTTTTATGTACTATCTTAACTTGTCACTTGATAATTTTTCTAGTTTAATACCTCAATTCTATAATGGCTACAACAAATTCCAATTCACTAACTATGGTCCATCAATACCAAAATTCAATTCACATGTCTTTCATTTTCAAATCATAGCACAATTTTAACTAATATCATACATGTACTTCCATAAATATGTAACATTTCATCTAAGGTATATTTTGGGGCCTTACAGTTCTCTCCTCTTTAAAAAAATTTCACCCTCGAAATTGATACCAGAATAACTCATTCAAAAAGTAGTACTAAACTTGATTTGTGTATCCAGAGCCTTTTAAAGACTTTTCTAGAATCTCGAAATAAATCGAATATCACGATCAGAAATAATAAACAATGGCACCCTATACAACCTAACTATCTCATTCACATATATATCTGCAAACTTATCTAATGAATAGTCAGAACGAACTGGCACGTAATGAGCAGGCTTAGTGAACTTATCCACTACAATGTATTCATATCCCCATCACCTCAAAAGTATACAATCAGAAGGCGATACTGATATCATATTTGATTCTATAACCACGAATACAAATACACCAAATCTATGTCTAACATATCGAGCCATATCGTATCTCCCATTTCAAGATATTAACAAAGTTTCATTTTCTTACACTCTGACAAATCATCATTTTTCTCAACCTCCAAATTGGCTTCTTTTCTTGAATGATTTTCTCCAATCATTCAATGTCTCAGATTCCTTAACAACTTACCTGATGTCTGATCACTTTTTTTTTCTCCACATAGTTCAAATTATTTAAAATCTCAACTTTCTGAGCTAAAAACACATACATGGAATCAAACTCGTACTTCCTGAACATACCGGCATAGAATTCATTATGGACCTAAGTCCCTATAACAATAATCATAATGTAATATCAAATTCAAGAACCTAACTTTACAATAAACAAATTACATGCACTCTTAATAGTATATTTAGCTTCCCTTGTCTGAATCTCATACTTATCCGACTTTAATATTCACGTTTGATTTGTTCAATACTCATTCATTCATTCTTGTTCAATATTCATTCATTCATATCCAAACATATATTACATCCATACACTGTAACATCATTCGTTAAAGCAACCACTTTATCAAATGTACACTCACAATAACTGACCAACTTAATCTTGAGGGCTTCTACATATTACTATCATTTACTTCATCTTCCTTGAATATGTTCTCAATCAATTCAGAAATTTAAGAAACGTAACCATCATGAAATTCTATCATCAAACCCAATGTTATAATCTTATATAGGATCACAAACTCTCAACAAGATACCTGATCGATAGCCTTGTGAGATCTTTCCATACGGAAATTCTAGAACCAAACATGGGATAAGCCGCATTAGACTAGACACAACTCTTATATTCAAGTACAAGCAATAGCTAAGCTCTGGTTAACCATAATTGCCTAAACCATGCTTGGATACCAAAAGATGTCACACCCATATACCTCCTGGGAGGATATGCTACTGTCACACAAAACAGTACGAAAATCTTTGAAAACATACTAAACATTAATTACAAGCATTCCCAAAAACTCAAGCAAACGTATATTACCTTTCATTAAAAGTTTTTTTTAAACATAACTCATCAAACATATTGTATTTATCTAAATACATGTTATAATTTCAAAAGCCAACCGATATAAAGGTTATTACAAATTTCTTACAGGATATTACAAACCTTAACTAGCACACTGAGTTTATCCAAATACATGCTTCGAATTTAAAACCATCCTGAATTAAGTTTGTGACATTATAAACAATTAAACAAAACAGAACATATCATACATATGGTTTTTAACAAAATACAAATCTTAAGTTCAAATACACTCTGTATTACAATATTTATAAACTGATAAACAAGGTACATCATGTCTCCTATTATTAAATACAATGCAAACATACATTCCCAAAACAAAACACACTCTTCATTGGCCACTACGGTTGTCTTTGTCCCAGTCTTTATACTCTTCTATCTGAACCTACATGGGGCATATCGACTGTGTTAAGCATATAGCTTAGTGGGGAATAACTAAATAGGATACATACTGACAACTGTCTTTAACAGTCACTAAGACATTCACATATTCAAAAGCAATCCAAATACCATAAATCACTAAACAAAATATAACATAGTAGAACATAATATATATTTGTTCCAAAGCAAAACTAACCAGTGTCAGAATTCAAACACAATATATCTGAGAATTGAACATAGCTTATTACTATAGAATATTTCTCATATTGAAGCAAATCTTTTAAATCTCATATCAGAATAGGGTATAAAACCTTCAAAGCAGAACATGATCTGAACCAGAACAAACTTTGTTTATATCAAAACTAAACGTGTATTATAATACAAAACAAGTTAGACTGTAAATCCGTTTTATAGAAGTGGGTAACAAGACTCATACAGGAGATACCATGATCGATATCACATAACAGGAGAGACTTATGTCTCAATAACAGGAGATACCGAAGTATCAATGACATGAGACACCAAAGTATCACAGGAGCAACTACAGACCCTTCTAGGCATGCCTATTTACCCACAACTAGGGCTTAACAGTTTTAAAACAAAATAAGCTCAATTTGAAGTCCTTAAGTGAGGAGCATATTGCAAAATATTCAACTTTGTTCAAATTGACATAAACATAGATTCCAAACAAACTAACATATCATACAATATCCAAATTCTCATTCATTCATAAAACATTTCCAAAATTATAGACTTGAACATTTGGTAAACAACAATGTATTCTTAATGACAAATTCTCTTTAAATTATTCTTAAACTTGAACAAAACTCTTAACTCAACTTCAAGCCTGATTTTAGAATTTGTATGACAGAATTACAATTTAATTTCTTCAAAATAGTTGTATATATATGTCTCTAGTTTAATCTAAATCAAAAATCAACTCATTTGGAGGTTGGGAGAAGAATTTATAGCCAAAAGCGTTAAGGGTGTTCAAAACTGTCAAATAGCAGTATACCCTCATTATGCACGATCGTGCACTTCCAATTGATCCTCAAATGCCACGATCGTGCTTGTAAAAAATCGTGCAATCCCTTCATGACCCATTAGAGTCACGATTGTGCTTGTCCATGATCGTGCACTCCCTTTTATTCTAACTTCTTCCAGCTCTTCCCAAAATAGACTTTCGGGTCACTTTTACACGATCATTTTGACAATGGAAGCGAAGGATTTAGGTCAAACTTTCTTCTAAGCAATTATTCCTTCATATCTTAAGTTTCTAATGACATCAATTTTGTATAATTTTGTTTATTATTTTGAAAGTTGTCCCCAAAATACTACATACTATTTACAAACAGTGACAAAATCCAGAAATTCCACTTCAATCCAAAATTTTACAAACTTAATGATAGAAATCAAATTCGACTCCTTCATGAAAGTTGTAGATATATCTTTCTAGTTAATCTCAATTTAACTTCATCCAATTTGGATAGCTATATGGAAAGATATATCTAAAAGGCCGATATATATCCAATGGAACTACACTTCCTAACCAGTTTCTAACATGTATCTAAGCTCAATTATTTCCTAATTTAGTACACAATTGATCCATTTCAAACATCAAATGACACATGTTATAACAGAATACCAAGTTTATAATTCCCTTACCTATTTAAACTTCAAATTCAACTCCAAAGAACTAACTATTACAACCCCTTCCAAACAACTCATACACTACCAAAATCAAGATAGATGCTGTGTGATTTTAACACCAAAAGTACATCAGCCTAGAAAATCACATGAGATAGCTTCTTCATGCAGCATATGGCAAGGAGTTTAATGTGATAGTATAACAAAAGCAAAGTAAAATTTAGAGCAAGGAAGAGAGATCATTTCGGTGGAGAGAAGAGAGTCAAATGAAGATTGTTGAAGTTTCTTTGGAAAGGCTTAGCACCTAAGCTGCTAGGTGTCTTCATTAAACATTAACACGTCTCCAATGCATGATGCCCATTTGCCCTCCATGTAAGCTGCCAAATGTCTCCAACATGTCAGGCCATTTATCACACAATGAATGATGCCACTTGTCCTCATATTATAATTCTAAATGTCACACATTGAATGATGCCAAATGTCAATGATTCATAGGCTTAATCATACTAATTTTTATGTACTAACTTAACTTGTCACTTGAAAATTTTCTAGTCCAAATGTCATTTTAATACCTCAATTCTCTAATGGCTACAACTAATTCCAATTTACTAACTATGGTCCATCAATACCAAAATTCAAGTCATATGTCTTTCATTTTCAAATCATAGCACAATTTTAACTCATATCATACATATACTTTCATAAATATGTAACATTTCATCTAGGGTATATTTTAGGGCCTTACAGCTTGTCCACAGATAAGTCCATCTTCCATGACCAAGCTCACTCATAGTGCAGTCTCGTCGCTCCATGACTAAGTATAAGTCACAATCCAAGTTAGTATAAAACCTCTCACACTTTACATACCTTCGACCTGCCTCGCCGAAGTTAAGTGCTTATACGCCTCGTCAAGCTCGCATGCCTTCATGCATCCTCGCGGGGTCTCTCGTATACCTTTGCGCCTTCTCGTGTACCCTAAGGTCTTGTGTGACTTAGTTTTCCTACTCCTCGTGGCCTCGTATCCAAATCTCACGTCTCGTCGAAGATTTCTGCCAATACGTGCCTACGCGTGCCCACGCTTATCGAATCTCGCCTACTCTCAAGATCTTCACCGATACTTCTCGCATCCCTCACCTACTTCACAAGTTTCTCATGTTTTGCTTGCCAACTCGCATGATTTCTCCTTGTTCCCTCGTCAACACGCCTTCTTCATGCAGACTTGCATGCCAAGCATTGGCCAAGGCTTGCCAACACTCGTACGATCTCGTAGTATGGACTTAGGGGTCTAACAAACAGCATAGTTGACCACTGTAAGATGTAATATGGAAAATATTAAAAACAAATACAAAATATTAAAGAAAACAAAGAGGCTTAATAAGCAGCAAAACTAGTTCACTAGAAGTTGTACATAAATAAGAGTAAATATCAAATAATAAAACTTTGCAGTAAATAACTCATGTTAAATTCAAATTTCATGAAGCATTACAAGGGCTTTGAGGCTCTGAGAAGATAAGAAAAGAAAAAAAAGCCTTTGATACAAGGTTTTGAGTTCAAATAAGGTTTTAATGCAAATAAGGTTTCTCGAAGCTTTGGCTTTAAGCACTTAGCCTTCATAAGGTTTTGACTTTAAGAAGAGGAGGAGAGATATAGGAAAGGTCTTGGAAGAAGGAGGGGTCGTTGAAGTTTGTAGCAAGCTTATGATAAACTTTTTCTTTCTTGGTTTGAAATGATTCCTTATATAAGCTTTCTAATGTCCTTTTTGGCCTTTTCATACTTCTAAATGGTTGTTGATCCTTATAGAGTCATGTACTTAGCTTGCCATAGTCTTCTTTGCTACAAATTTTTATGTCATTTCAAATAATTAATTTTGTGTACACTTAAGCTTTTATATTTAGGCATTGATAGAAAAGGATCACATTACAAAAACAAAGCTCATAATAAATTAATCAAATTGCTTTTTCCTCTTTTATCTTTGTCTTTATTGTTTTTGGATGTTAAGGCAAAAGATCTTGATTTTAATAGTTGTTTCATTATTTCACAGTACTAATCTTCAATCTTCACAACAATTAACAATGTTTGAGATTTGGATTTTTATTACAAAAACATCATTGTCTCACTTATCCTTTGTCTAATAAGCTAAGAATTTTAGGTTAGCCATTCTTCTACAATAACTTGAGAAGCTTTATATCCTTAGTCAAACTCATCCCACCTTTTCACCTTAAATTTTCATATTAGCATTGGGATGTTTAGTTGTGGGTCCTGTTACCTAAGGGACAAATAACTTTGAGGCAAATAGTAGGCTTAGAGGGAAAATGTCTTCATAATCTTTGGCTTGGTATTTTTCTTTAAAAATACAATATATTTAGAACACTTTTGGAAAAAAATATTTATGGAATGCATTTATACGACTTACCTATGTGGTTAGGGAGCCTCTCTACTAGCTAGGGGTAAGGTTATGTACTACTAGACCTCTATTTATACTGGATTTTGTTGTTATTTTATCTATACTATTTCCATTAATTAATGAATCAAAATAGAAAATTATATTTTAAGTTGGTGTTGAAAAGGAATAGCCACGAATGAAGGCTAGTCACATTGTTTGTTAAAAAGACATTAAAATAGGCTTCTTGGTAGTCACAGTAACTATACTTTGAGCAATATGGTAGGTTTATTGGGAATCAGACTTCAAATTTTTTGGTTTTTCAAGACTTTAGTCCCCAATCCATTGGGTGAATCACTTTATTGATTTTACAAGTAGAATCGGCTAGTGTGGTTTTTTCGACCTCTAGTTGGCTTTGGGTGAAGGAATACTGTTGGGATCCTTTTTTGGATTGCAAAAGTTCTCTACTTATGAGCTTAGGGATAAAATTTGCTTCACCTTTAATAAATTCAATGTCAAAATAAATACTTAAAATCATTTGTTTTTTTTGAAACAATATTTTGAACATCTTTGAGTAAAATTTCTTTAGTAGATTTGCAATTAATGTAGAGAAGAAATCATTGATTCCATAAATTAGTTTGAAACTTTGAAATGCATAAAACAATAGACAAATTTTCTTTCTTAATTGTTGAATAATTACTTTGAGTCGGATTTTAATGTCTCGAAGTGTATTGAATGATTTTCTCTTTATTATTGACTTTTTTTTTTAAGGTGCCTTTGTATCCTTTACTGGAAGTAATTGTTTCTATAATTTTGAATGCATTATGGTAAGCTATATGTAACATAAGGATATCTTTCACCATTTCTTTGATTTGATTTACTAAACTAGTGTGTTCTTACATCCAAGGTTTTGGGTTTTTTCTTTAATCTATCATGGTGAGGCTTGTAGAGCCTATTTAAATTAGGATAAAAAAACCATAGAATAGTTTAGGTTACTTAGAAACCTTTGTAACAGTTTTTTTTTTTATCAAATATCTCATTAGGGAATTTATTGTTAAGTTCTAAGGTTCTCTCAATTGGTGTAATTGTGCCATTATGGATATTAGAAACCTAACATTAGTTTTAAAAAGGCTAAGTTTTGTTTTTGACACTACTAACTCATTCTTCATAATGACATGGATGAACGTTTTGATATGTTTAAAGTTTTGCTCTTGTATTGAGGAAACTATTAAGATATCGCTTATGTAGATAATTCAAAATTCAAAATATTGCGTAAATATCTCATTCATTATCATTTGGAATTATGAAGAAGCAATTGTTAATACAAAGGCCATTATATTCCACGTGTAGTACCTAAATAAAATAGAAAAAGTAGTTTTATACCTATCTTTTGGGTCTATCTAGACTTGCCAAAATTTTGATATCATATTAAATTTTAAAAAGATTTGAGAATTATAAATTTTTTGATCCAAATCTTTTCTTACTATGAATGGCTAATCCATTTTAATGCTTTGTTAAGAGGTTTGTAATTGATCACTAAATTGTGCACACCTCTTTTCCTTTTAGAATATTTATCCACATAAAAGTTTGCATAACTCCAGGGAGACCTATAGCGAGAGATTATCTTTTTATTTAACATATCATTGATCTCTTACTTATAACATTGCTTTAAATCTTTGTCATTAGACGAGACATCATTTGGCAAGAGTTTGTTTTTTATGGAAATCTTTTTCATACGGCAAATGTAAAATGTGTTGTTTTCTATTCTAAAAAGCATTCTTTAAATCAACACATGTCTCATTGTCAATGGTTTCTTGCAAGTAACTAATTTTTTTTTTATTTTCTCACCTTGAATTGTTTCTCTATTCTTTCAATCACTATATTTTTCTTTAAATAAGTTAATTATTTTTGTTTTATGTTGATTATGCTATTATAATGGTTTTTGTAAATTGAACAAAGATTTATCAAATTAATATTCCTAGTTTTTTATTTTACTATGAAAGGAAAGCAAATTCTTTTGTTTTTTATGTTTGTTAAAATATTTTTGTGGCTCACCATGAAAGGGGTTATTAACATTATGAAAATCATAAATCATTAAAATAATCATGTAGGGTGTATCCTCTACTATACCGAAAGAGGTTCTGATTAAAAACTTACCTTAGTAAATATAAACATAATTATTGAAATTTATCCTAAACTTTAAGTTATCAACAGCACTGAGTCTTTCTTGGCATTTTTTAATAATTTTGTGGGAATTAATTATTGTTTAATATAATTCAAATCGGCTCCTATGTCAAATAGTGCAATTGTTTTAATATGAAAATCTTCACTATTTCTTAAAGTTATCGTAATCAAATAGTTTTAGGAATTTATCTAGTTAAGTATGAATAAAAAGTATTTAGGTAAATTTTATGTTATTAAGCTTAAATTTTTCATTAATTTGTTCATCTAAATTGCATTATACTTTTTTGATTTGTTAAAGCAAGTTTTTTGTTATTTCACTATTTCCCTTTTGTTTTTGTTTAAATATTTTTAATTCTTGTTTTATCATTATGGTTTCTTGGTATAGACTAGATAATGTTAAATTTGAATTTTCTTGGCTATATCTAATATGTTTGTCAGATTGTAGGTAAAGGAGGATGTTGATGAAAGGCTTTGACTAGGGTTTCAAATGATTGTTGTAGTTTCGCTAGATATTCTTTTTGTAACTAGGGGTCTTAGATGATATTTATAACTTTTAAGAGGAATTTTTGATCTTTTGTTGGCATAATTGATTTGTTTGTCTTCTTCTAATTGATCATTATTTATTTATTGCATTACTGCTAAAAGAGATATCATTTTCTAATCTTAATGCTTTATTACCAAATTCCTCATCAAAATAATCATTAGAGGTTTTATTATTAAACATCATTAAGGCTTGAATTTTTTACAAATATTTCCTTATCCAAATCTAATATTTAATTTTTTTTGTTGAACCTCCAATATCTATCTATATGAAAATTTTTATTACACCTATAACATGTTATGTTTCTAAATTTTGATGTTGAAGGAAAGCTTTGGGGTTTGCTCACATATTTCCTGTTTGGTTTGGGGTTTTTATAGAATCATTTTTTAAGGGAATACATTCTGTTTCATAGAGCTTTGTTATAGTCTTTACAAGTTTTCTTATTATTGTTGTAAGAAATATCAAATTATTGGTAAAAGGTTCCTAATTCTTTTTTGGTTTTGAAAATTTCAAGTTTCAATTGTCTTTGGAGTTTCATATCTTGGCAAAGTTTCAATCCTTCTTTATGAGTGTAACTAATTAGCTCATTAGTAAGTCAATCATTTTAAGGTCGTCATGGCTTTCTCCAATCTTTTTTATCACTTTCTCACCTAATAGGGAAGGAAGTTCTGCTAAGAACTTCTCCTTTCAAAAAGGATTGGTTTGAATCTTCTTTCATCATGACTCTTGTTAAAAAAAGCTTCTTTATTGCACCTAAGATTGAACAATAATTTAACATTTTTATCTTTCAAGTATAAGGGATCTCCTACGAAATTTAAAGAAATTATTAATATCAAAGTAGGGACAACATCTTGGATTGGCTCACTATTCTCATCTAAAATTGTCTTACCTTCATTAACCTTAATGGATTAGAAAATATTAAGTCCTTGAGATTCAGTCAACTGGTAATCCTAACATCCTTTTAATTGTCTAAAAAATTCAGCTATCAGTAATTCAACTATGGTATGATCAAATGTTCCTAATTGGGCTCTATAGGAATTAATGACCATTATCATTTGTTGGAGCATATTTAAATTATTACACTTAGATATTCTATCTATATTCCACTCATATACTAAGGAAGCATTATACCTAGCATGTTGTAAGACATTAGGATTTTTTATCAATATTTACATATGATATAACAAGTTTGGACTAATATGGTTTTGTGATATGTCGCCAATAGAGTTTGTTCAGGAAAGAGGTTGAAGGCTTTTAGACTCAATGTTACTATCTTGCTCTATCATGTTCACTTCTTGGGAGCTACTAGTTTTGGCCTTAGCTTAGCTCCTAGTTTAGATGGTGTTCAATGTTTAGGATATTGAAGACTTTAGAGAATCAGAAACAATATTTTCATTAATCTTATTCGACTAGCTTTGTATGACATTAAGAAATTCTTCATTATTTTTCTTCCTAAATTAATTTGAGTTGCTACCAGACACTTCATAAAGCTTGAAGTGTCTGGCAGCAATTTTCTTTGTTATTGCAATTGAATTTTCTAGAGTTTTCTCTATTTTGAATAGTTGTCCTCATATAGTATGCAAATAGCTATTGGTGTAATTATTTTGACATAATTTTTTAAAAATCTTTTCAGTTCACATTTTCACTTTCCTTTTCATTAGGGAATGCTATGACTATGTTTTGCTTGTAAAATAAATCCTAATTTCATGAAAAAGAGGGCTTTCTTAATGAAATTTTTCTCATGTTACAGTTTCTTATATCTTTGTTTTGTTATTATTATTAATGGCTCTAAAAATATATTCTATATTGTTTTCATAGGCATATATCTCAAATCAATAAAAGAACAAAATATTCACCTTATATTAATTGACGAACTCATAATATTTTTACTGAATTTGTTTTATTTGTTAAAAAATCATAATATTTTTCCTTGTTTTCTAAAGAATAAAAAGTCACCATGAAATTATTTTTATTGACCTTTCTTTTCTTATAGACATAACTCATTATTCACATTTCCTATTATTGATAAAAAAAAGTTAGAGATGTTGGGGAAGATTGTTGCTTATTATTTTTTTAAAACACGTTGTGGAACAATTTTGTTGCAATTTACTACTTGAAGGCTTAAAGATGGGATATCATATGTTAAGTACCTAGGTAGGTCTTTATTAGGAAGATTAATCACAAAAAGATCCTAGAGACTATTTCTATGTCAATTGTTGACTTTGAGACATTGTCATCAAACTCAGAGCTCACGGATTTTCTGCTAAATAACAATTTCACCTTACTAAATTGATATTACTTTATCTTTTTTATCTTTGTGTTTGGACTCAAGAGTACAAGTAGATATGGATCCACTTCATCTTTAACTATCAATTCCTAAAGCAAGCTAATGTCTTTAGATTTAATGGACTTTACTGCTACATTGTCGGACTTTGTCAAATTTGATTATGAAAACATGATTTCACCTTTTTGGCTATGTATGAAGGCTTTAAAGGCAAATTTAGCATTCATAACATTGTAAATTGTTTTGTTAATCAAATTTATAGGAATTGATACAAGTCCGAGTCTTTCTGTGGGTAGACCATTAGATTTGCTAGAATCATCTAGATTTGAATCATCCTTGTGTGGATGATAATGTTGAGAAGGCATACAATGAGTTTTAGACTTTTTCTTTTTTCTTTATCATCCTTACTGTCTGACTCAGGGTTAAGATAGACTTCACAGCCTAGTTCGCATATAGATGGATCAACATCCCATACAAAGTTTCCACGATGATGGTTTACATGGATTGGATCTCTATTAAATTTAAAATAATGAATAGAAGGACCAAATTTACCTTCCATATGAGAAAATACAGGCTAAATCATAAATATAACACCGGATGTAGAAGTTCCAGATGGATCTTCATTGGTCCTTGTATAGATGGACCGTTCCTTCTTTTAATTTCTTCAAAATCAGAGGAGTTGTTGTATGAAAAGAGTGTCGATGTGACCATGGAACACCTTTGGTAATTGGCGATCCATTCAGTAGGCATCAACTTTTCAAGCTCCACAGTTGGTAACTGCTGAGGGATCTGGATGATAGTAGTTTGATCATTAGAATGATCATTAACCATATAAAGAGCATCCGAAGTAGAATTTGGAAAGTTGAGGTCCAAAGCATGATTCTGTAGATGATAGATCATTTGGTGATGTCAGGCAGCCATGATGGTTGTGGGATCTTAATCTTCTCCAGTGATTTGAATCTGAACTTGTAGTTGTTCAGACAAAGTGGGATCATCCAACCTGATGTTAAAATCAGGTGTTATTTTCATAATGGCATTTCCATTGTTGAGAGTAGTCAGCAAAGTACCAATCAAAGCATTTTAGCACGTTGTGTAGGTAGTGTCAAGTAAAGATATCCTAATTGTAGCAGGTATTCCTTTCTTCCATGAAGTGTGAGAACAAGGCATGTAGCTCCTATATGTAGATGTGTATGGTTGTGTTCTCTCCAGAGAGAGATCAGCTCCTTTGGTATCTCAAGCTTTACGTATTGTTCTACTGTAGTAAATGTAAGACCACATTGTTCCAATATAGAACTTTGGATTATTTCTTTGACTTTAGGTCTAGATGTAGACAAAGTAGTATGTATACTTCTTGTCTAAGAACGATCATGAGAATAAATACTGTAAGGACTCAACAAAGGTAAAGAAGACTCATAAACACAATTTTTTTACATGAATATGGGTAATTTCAACTAAATTTTCTATAAGATTAGACAAAACACGCTTAACACTAGAAGGTAGACGAAACATAGACAAAGTTGAAGACAGATGAACAAGGTCATTTGGTAGTGTTTCCATAACTATTGGGCTCTCTCCTTACTCTTATTAAGAGACAATCTTACTGCCAGCTAAGACATGAAAGATGGCTCTGATACCACCACCGGAACCCCGAAGGGCACACAGGGAAAGTACGACAACTAACTAGCTAAAACAACACCTTTGAGCAAACCATTGACTAACCAAAGTCAGATTGTAGACTATTGCAGTGTCTAGTAGACTATTATGGAACAAATTGGGAACCTTGTGACTATCAGTAAGTTCTAGGTATGATGGTCAAGACACAAAGCCACACAACTTTTAGCTTTCCTCTTAGGAACCTTACATTCTCACAACTCTTTTTCCGCTTTGAAACAATATTCGCAACATTACCTACACTCTTTCCCGTTAAACTCTAATCTTACAACATAATTGTTTTATGTAGTCATAGACTATCTTAGACTTTCTGATACACAAGATCCTTCAAAGAGGTTAGTGTAGAGCATACTTGTCTCTTTATAATGACAGATAGTAGCATTACTCAAGACTTAAGCTTTCAGGAGAGGGAAAACTTAGAGATAATGGAAAAAACACAAAATAATATTCATTGAAATCAAACATTGAACTTCTACCTTAACTTCTGCCTCTACAATGAAAAAAGAACCTTGCTTTTATAGGCAAAAAAAAGGTAGGAAAGTAAAACACTCAAAAGACACAATGATTAAAACTTTAAAAAAGAATACAATCTTCGCACCTTTCACAAAGCTACTTTGAAAAAACAAACAACTTTCTAAAAAGCTAACCATATGATGATAAGAAGGAATCTTACATAGTGGTTTTTAGGCTACAAAGATTCTCTTTCATTAAAAGACTCAAAAAGAAAAACACCTAAAAATACGAGTCCTATGAAATCTAATGCATTATTGTCACGTATTTCTTCATGCCATGATTGCGAATTGGATGGAGAGGCTAGATTATTGGAACTGTCAGTATCATTTGGATATGTCTTTTATCGCTTACTATAACTGAGCTCACATGTGTGAAGTTTGTGCAGGAATTGATTTAAGTCACCTTCATTAGGACTGTAACCATCATCATTAGGGTTTGAGCATCCTGAAAAATTGAGTCAAGAGGCTGAGAAGGTCCTACAAGGTTTGAGACTGATTCTTTTGTGTCATATTTAGGACTATTAGGACCTACTATGTCAACATTTGGTGCTTCTAGTTCACCATGAACAAATTCACCTGGATAAGGTCCAATAGAGGATGAAATGATTGATGTATCAAGAAAATGACTTATCTCTTTGAGAAAATCTCTAAGAGATTGGAGCATATTGTCTTGATATCGTGGCCAATATACTGAAGTATGATAAAAATGGATATGGTGCTCAGTGTAAAGGGCTCCAGTATAGGTTTCATGATATGGAAGATGAAGGATGAAGAAACAATTAGTAGATTGTCATCTAGCAGAAGCTTTCCATAGACGATGTTATGAAATAACTATAGAACATTGTTGCTTCCATTGATCTAGTGGTTGAAACCATTCAAAAAATGTCCATAACAAAGACCTTTCATTATTTATGTCACAGAGATGTTGGTAGTGTTACGACCCGGTACCATATCGGGCTCATGACAACCGTCACATAACTGGGATAAGGACACTATGGATATCCTTAATCCGACTATGTAAGGCTAACTAAATATCTTTTTTTCTTTTTTATTATTTTATTTTTTTGAAGAATTTGGGCAGCACAATGGCTTTATTTTAAAAAAACCCAAAACTTGCAAACAATTTCAAATACACTTCTATATTCACAACCAATCACAACTTCAGGACTTTAGAGTCCACTCAAGGCAATCTCAACAATAGTATTGAAAGTTTATACATTAATTCTTTTAAAACAAGTCTTTTAAAACAACAAACAATCAAAAGTTAAGTTTATATAATCATAAACTATATTAACACAACCAAACTATTAAAATAGTAAAACAGTTCATGAGCCACTATACAACAAAAATAAAAACTAAGAGACTACCCACATGTGGTAAAACTCAGAAAATATCAAAAGACCATACGATCCACTCAGAGCTTCAAACTCACTAAATTAACTTGCATGGTTGGAAAGTGGAGTGGGGTGAGTACACTAGGTACTCAGTGAGCAAGAAAAACATATATCACAGATAGAATTGGTTCATACTAAGACAATGTAGATAACTTATGAAGTGAATATATCACGCATAGAAAAACACATAGGCCCAGCCTATGATTTAATGTATACTGGTTAGGAACCATATAGGCCTAGCCTATTAATCACCCATCCGGTGAATATAAGTTCCAATTCCAATATACAAATGCATAAAAACATCAGATGTATAAATCAAATCTCGTCAAAAAATAAATATCAGAATAAGCCAA
>JAOQMP010000209.1:21306690-21324106 GCA_027563575.1 Erythroxylum pedicellare
TGCGGCATTCGGAAAGAGTTTCAGGACGTGCTAGCACACAATAGCCGCAGCCCAGATCGTGCATACTCGTGTGGATACCGGTAGAGGACATTCGCGTGTAGCAGTGTCTACGAATCCGAAAAAGCAACCACCAATCCGTGTCAAAAAGGTATTTTTGCGCATCCTATATGTTTTTGGTTATACATCGTGTTGTGTTATGGTCTTTTCCGCAGCGTATTGTGAATACTCGGGCCATACGTGATCCAACAGTAAAGACATGGGTCACTTTGAAAGGCCCACTCCACTTTGATTTGAGCTTCTTGGGAAACAACTTCCATCTCAAATTGTATAACAAAACCACATCTCTTACTTTGAACTCTTTTTTTTCAAATATGAGATCCATGCCACTCCTTCACTTTTTCCTTGTATAATTTTACATTCTCATAAGTATTAAAGTGTAGTTCGTTGAGTTTGTTTATTTACAGGATTCTTCGCTCATTTTCTTCTTTCCAATTAAATTTTAAAGCTTTTATGGCCCAATATGCTTTATGCTCTCATTAGCATATGCAAGTCTAAAAGTAGCAGTCCCTATCTAAGTTTTGAAGGTGGTTTAATAAGTCCACAGGGCATCTTCTAGCTTTAATACCTAGTCCTTCCTTGAACTATTTACCTTTTTCTCCAATATTCATTTTAGCTTATAGTTCATGACTTCCATTTGTCCACTTGTTTGCAGGCATAAAGTGGCTGCACAATGGTGAACTCTATATCTTTTTAAAAGAGAATCAAAATATTTGCTACAGAAGTGTTCTCCTCTATAACTTATTATTGCTCGTGCGACTCCAAATCAGTTGAATAATGTTTTAATAAACTTTCGCACAACCTTGTGATCATTTACTGTAGTTTCCATGAATTCAACCCATCATGACACATAGTCAACTCCTAATAAAATATGCTTATTCCATATGAAGGATGAGAATGGTCCCAAGAAGTTCAGTCCCCACACATCAAACACTTTGACTTCTAAGATGTTAAATAAAGTCATCTTATCTCTTTTTGGGATGTTCCCCACTCTTTGTCATATATTGCACTGTGCCAAGGAATCCCAATCATCCTTAAACAAATTTGGTAAATAAGATCTACATTTAGTTCTCGTGTTGCCATCTTGTTTGCCCCATGATGCCAAGCATGCATAAGTTCATGATACTACATTAATATATCTAAAATCTCCTCCTCGGGAACACACTTCCTTGTTAGCCTGTCAATAATCATTTGATACAAGATCTGGTCATCCTATAAATAATTGGTACACAAAGATAAGAATTACTTTTTCTATTGATATGATAAATTTAAAGGAATTATAACACTTGCAATAAAGTTTGTTATATTTATGTACCACGGTGCCATAAGGTAGTTAAGAAACATCACAGTTTCATTCGGGAATTGCTTGTTAATATTATCACTTTGCTTAATTTCCTATTCTTTCAAATGTGATGTAACATCCACATACCCTATATAAGGATATGCAGATGTCACCTCAGATAGGACTGAAACATACTAAGCATTTCATTTATATTTAACCAGTACACTATGTTTATCCAACATATGCTTCGATTCCAAAACCATTATGAATTCAGGTTATCATATTACAAACCATTAACAAAACAATACATATCATAGAGATAGTGTTTTACAAAATACATAACTTAAGTTACAAAATACATAACTTAAGTTCAAATCTACCCTATAATATAATGTTTACAAACTTTTGAACAAACTACATCAAGTCTCATATTACATTATTTATAACTCAAACAAGCCAAAACAAACTGATCAACTCAAACAAAACATAATCTTCATTGGCCAATGTGGTTATCTTTGTCCCAGTCTTTATTCCCTTTTATCTGAACCTACATGGGGCAAATCCACTGTGCTAAGCATATAGCTCAGTAGGGAATAACTAAGCAAGATACATAATGACAATTGTCTCTATCAGTCATTTGAAGTTCACATATACAAATCATATCACATTTCGAGCAATATGCATCTCAGATCAAAATAAATCATATCAGAGTAGAATATATCTACTTCAGGGTAAAATTCACAAGTACCAAAATAGAATAACATAATATCAAAAGAAAAATTTTAAAGTATCAGAACATAACTTGTTTGTATCAAAATAGAATTTGTTTATGTCATAACAGAGCTTAGTCATTTCATAACAGAGCTTGATTATAATAGAGTGGAGTAAATAATAAAATAAAAAACAAGTTAGCCTGTTAATCCTTTTTATAGAAGTGGGTAATGGGACTAGAAGAGAAGATACCATGATTGATATCTAAAATATAAGAGACTTAACTCTCTGAAATAGAAGACACAAAAGTGTCTGGAATTAGAAGACACCAAAGTGTCTAATCACAGAAGCAGTTGTTAACCCTTCTAGGAGTGTCTATTTACCCCCGACTAGGACTCAACAGTTTTAAAACAAACCATTTTAGATTTTATGAATTTATGGAAAGATGAAGTACAACATATGTCTTTATTCTATTTTGCTCCAATTGAACTTATTCATTGACATTTACATAACGTACCTTATAAATACAAATATATGCAATTATTGACCCATCACACATTATGTATATGCACACAATTAGAAAGCTCTTCCAGTTTAACCCTAATTATCAAACTCCTTGGACAACTGATGGTCCGAAATTATCACAATATTATTGCAGAAATTCCTAATTCACAAACATCCATATCCAATTCATAATACATAAGCCTTTGGAACTCATTCATTCGTGATCACACTAAGCAATTCAACAATGTAGTCATTATTATTAAACCATACATTTTTGACATTATCATCTCAATTAATAATGCATAATTAAGCTAACTATTACTCAATTACATCAAATACCAATTTAAGTTCAAGCACACCTTAAATAAGTCCATTTAAGTCCTATTATACCTAATAAATTAACAAAACCTTATATAGTTCATCAATTGCATAAAATCCCTTTTTTCACCTTTTTAACCATTTCCCACAATTTTGGGATAAGTGACCCGAAACCTTCAAACAACTATTTTCATAGGATAAGTTTTTGGATCAGTTTTTGATGGCCATTCTGACATAGAAACTGACATTTTTAGATAATATTTCTTTTAACAGATGTTCCTCTATGTATTAAGTTTCAAAAAAATAAATTTAATGCAATTTGGTCCATTATTTCGAGAGTTATACCTAAAATACTACAGAATGTTCTCAACTATGGACAACATCTAGTACGCAATGTTAAGCCAAATTTCAAAACCCTTAGTGATAGAAATAAAATTTGATTCCTCTATAAAAGTTGTAGATATGTGTATCTATTTTAATCTGAATTTAAAATCATCCCATTTTGATGTCTACTGGTCAAGATATGGCTATAATATCGATTCCTGTTCAGTAGACCCACACCTTCTAACAAGTATCCAGCATGGATCAAGTTTCTAACCTCAATTCTTCATTAATATAGTACATATTTTATCCATCTCAAAATTCCAGATGTTGAGAGGAAGAGAAAGTGGTTTTCGGTGGAGAAAATGTAAGAGTAGAGAGAGTGCTGTAGAATCACTAAATGGCTTAGGTGATTCAACACTTATTAGTGTTAAGTGTCATTGCCACCACACAACACTTAACACTACAATATGAAGTCCATTTGCCTACCATTGAAGTTGCCACACTTTAATTAAGCCACTTGTCCTTTTACTATGCTACCAAATATTACACAATGGATGATGCCAAATGTCAATTCATAAACTATGCCAAATGTCACTAACTCATAGGCTTAATCATTCTAATTTTCATGTACCAACTTAACTTATCTCTTGACCATTTTTCCTAGTCCAA
Source organism: Erythroxylum pedicellare (assembly GCA_027563575.1). Taxonomy (NCBI): domain Eukaryota; kingdom Viridiplantae; phylum Streptophyta; class Magnoliopsida; order Malpighiales; family Erythroxylaceae; genus Erythroxylum; species Erythroxylum pedicellare. The sequence continues at coordinate 21,310,556 of JAOQMP010000209.1, forward strand.
ATGTATATTTAAATAACTCAATTCTCTTATGGCTTCAATTAATTCCAATTCACTAACTATTGTCTATCAATACCAAAATTTAAGTCACATGCCTTTCACTTTCAAATCATAGCACAATTTAAACTCACATAATACATGTACTTTCTTAAATATGTAACTTTTCATGTAGGGTATATTTTAGGCCTTACACGTGGCTTACTATCGCATTCTCTACTCCGATCCTTTCTTATCTCTGATCTCAATGTCAAATTCTTCTAATAAGAGAACTCATAGAATAAGCCTCAATTTTGCATCCGTCTTGGTGAAAAGATACTTATACATAACGTGATCTATAGAAATGATCACCTTAGAGCCCATGAGATAACTGAAACTTGTCACATACAAATAACATTGTAATTTAGTTGAGGCCCAGTGAATGTTTTTCTTGTGCAATAAACTATATGTAGCTTTTTATCCTTCCTCTACCCCAACACATAACCCATAACTTGGTCACTAGCGTTGCATATGACCTCAAATGGCAATGACCAATCCGATGACATTAAGATTGGTATTGATATTAATGCCTCCTTTAGTCGATTAAACTTAGATAAACAATTATCATCAAAATTAAAAGGCACTTCCTTTACTATTAGGTTTGTTAAATGTCAAGAAATTTTTAAGTCCTCAATAAAAAGGTGGTGGAATCCTATATGACCTAGAAATGGTCGCACATTTTTAACATTAATGGGTGGTGGAAGCTTCTCAATAACCTTTACCTTTGCTCTGTCAACTTCTATTCTTTAGCACGATATTTTATGTTCTTACAATATGCCCTCCTGCACTATGAAGTGGTTTGCCCCATTTCAAAACTAAATGTGATTCTTCCCATCTTTCGAATACTCTATCCAAATTTGTTAATCATTGCTCAAAAGAGTCTCCAAAGACTAAAAAATAGTCCATAAGCACTTCTATAATGTCCTTTATCATATCTACTAAGATAGACATCATGCAGCTTATAAATTTAGATAGAGCATTCCATAACCGAAAGGCATCTGTTTATAAGTAAATGCTCTATAAGGACATGTAAATATAGCATTTTCTCAATCCTCCATATAGATAAAGATCTAGTTGTATCCTGAGTAGCTGTCCAGAAAGTAGTAGAATGAATGGCCAACCAACCTTTCTGTCATCTGATCTATAAAGTGATCTTTTTATTCACCTTGTTCAGTTTATGATAGTTAATATAGATTCTCCATCAATAACTGTTCTTATGGAAATTAGCTCCCTAATTTTACTCTCCATTATAGTCATTACACCTTTCTTTGGTACGCATTTCACTGGCTGATCCATTCGCTATTTAATATTAGGTATATGATACCCGTGCCTAAGAGCTTGACTTCTTCCTTTTTGACCACTTCCTTCATATGAGAATTCAACCTTTATTGACATTCCCTCACTGCTCTATTCCATTCTTTGGAGGTTTATCCTATGTATAAGAACGTTTGGGCTTATACCTCATATGTTAGATATTTTCCATCGAATGGCTTTCATCTGCTTCCTTATAATTTTTACCATCCTACTCTCATGTTCCCTAACCATCTGATTGGAAATAATGATGGGTAGAGTTTGTCCGTCACCTAGAAAAGTATTTATAAGGTGTATGGGTAAAGGTTTTAACTCTATTGTTGGTGGCTTGGTATGGGTGCTTCGATTCTTACTAATATATTTTGATGTACATAGACACTCGAATCCTCTTCTTCCTTAGACTCAACTTCAATTGCCTTCTCATCTTCACAGTCCATTTAGGCTTTATCATATTTAACTTCTTCAAAATAACTCTCCTCTTGCTCTTTAATACATTCATCTATAATATCAATCTTCATGCAAGAGACGCTTGCTTTTGTATTTTTCAAGAATTTGTTTATTTTGAACTCCACTTGATCCTCACCAATACGAAGTGTTAGTTAGCCTTCATTAATGTCTATTAATGCTCTCCAAGTGTTCATGAAAGTTGTCTAATAATTAGTGGATAGTTTCTATCCTTTTTAAAATCTAGGACTATGAAGTCAACAGGGTTAACGAACTTGTCCACCCTTATTAAAACATCTTTCACTACCCTAAATGATCTCTTAATTGATTAATAAGCCAACTGAATAAGCATAGAAGTTGGATTCACCACTCTTAGCCCCAATTTTCTAAATATCGACAAAGGTGTAAGATTTATACTTGCGTCTAAGTGGCATAAACACTTTGCGAGCTAGAATTCACAAACCAAACTGGGTATTATAAAACTTCCAGGATCTTTTAGCTTATAAGGTATGTGACTATTGATAACAGAGCTACAACTTCCTATTAATGCTACCATATGGTTATCATCCTACGTTTGCTTCTTTAATAATATGTCTTTCAAGAACTTGGTGTACTTAGGCATATGCTCAAATGCCTTCACAAAAGATAAGTTAACTTGTAAAGTCTTTAGGTTCTGTATGAACTTTGCAAATTGTGCATCCAGTTTATTCTTTTGTAATCTTTAGGAAAATGGAATCTTCAGTGCATATGGTGGAGGGACAATGTAAGGAAGGTACGTGTTAGAGTAGGGGTTGTTTCCTCCTCCTCGACCAAATTATGTTCCCATGTAGTTAAATTGCCCCATATTGTTATTTTGGATTAAGAAGCAATCAATGGTAATATGGTTATATTGTCCGCATAATTTGCATCCATGCTGAATTGCTTTAACTAGAGTAGATCAAGAGGCTTTTAGGATGTTTAATTGTCTAATTGTTTTGTTAAGTTATCATTCTCATCCTACATTGCTGTTACTAAACTAACTATAATGAATCCCTTCTTATCTAAACAATTCACTTGCTTTTTGCTTTTATCTAATGTCTAAAGATAGTGGTTATTTACCATCTCCTCTAGTAAGTCCTCTACTTCCTCAACAATTTTTACATAAGAGATCCTTTAAAAGCTATGTCTATAATGTCCCTTGTGGGTTGATTAACTTCATTATAGAATGTTGGCAAGTGAAATTCCTTTAGTATATTGTAGTGAGGACATCTCCTTTGTAAGTCCTTGTAATGCTCCTATGCTTCATATAATGATTACCTATCATTTTGTTGGTTAGTAATCACCTTTATCAACTTCATGGTTTTAGTTAGAGGGAAGTGATTGTACAAGAAGGCATGCAACAACTACTCCCAAGTTGTGACATTAGTTAGGTTTAACGAGTGATACCATACTTTGGCTCTATCTTTCAGTGTGAAGGGAAAGAGTCTCATCCTAACAACACCTTTCGACATTCCACTATATCAGAAGGTATCATATATTTTTAGAAAACTTACTAGATAGGTGTTAGGATCCTCATTAGTTATCCTATAGAATTACACATTAGTCTATAGCATGTTCAACAACACTGGTTTGATCTCAAATGACGTAGCTTGCACTGATGGTCGAGTGGTGCCTTGATGTGTAGCGTTAAACCCTAGCCTCACAAAATCCATAAGGGTTCGCTACTAGTCTCTTTGATTAAATTCTTCATCCATTGTTTTTTTGATCTCTTATTAATGTCTCACTCTTCAGATTTCTATTTCTTAACTTGTGATGTCAAGTGCTAGAGTGTATTCGATCTTACATAAACTCTAAGTAATCCTTATGTTTTTACAGTCGCAAAGAATGAAAAAAATTCCTTAGATCAAAGGAATTTAACTAGTCATAAACTAAGTTTTAGGCAATGGGACCAAAAACTTGGAGAGAAAGTTTTATATCTAATAAAACACTCAATTTTCTGATTGTACACCATTACTGGAAAAAATAAAATGGAAAGTAAATGCTTGGTAGAGTAAACATATTTTGTACGTAGCTTATGTTACTCTAGTCATTTTATTCTTGATTAGTTTGCATCTCTAGTGGACTGCTCACCTTGCTCTACCTTAGAAGATCATGAAGGAAATTGGCAGGTTGATTAAAGCTTTTTTGTGGTCAGGAACTGATGTAGTAGGTCAGGAGATAAAAGTGAAATGGAGTGAGATTACTTCCTTTAAGCCACTAGGTTATCTAAGCATCAATTCTGCTTCTACAATGTAAAAAGTGTTACTAAGCTACAGGATATGGAGATTATTCACCGATAAAGAATCGTTGTGGTCCAAATGGGTCCACTAAATTCATCTTCAAAACCAAAACTTCTAGCATCTTAAAAAGCATTATTCCTGGTCTTTTAATCAATTGCTAAAGATGAGGCATTTTGTTTACCTTTATATGAACTATAGATTACATAAAAGGGAGGATACATGGGCATGGTATGATAATTGGATTGATGAAATTCTACTTATTGTCAATCGTATGTTTGTTCATCTGATCAACTGATTGCCACTGACATGAAGAGTCTCTGACTTAATCTATAATAAAGCATGGTATAGAAACTTCTAAGGATTTCACTCATTGGATCAACTTCTACCAGTACTAAGGGATATAGGAACAGCAAATGAGATATGTTGGATGTTAAATCTATAAGGGAAGTTTACAAATGAGTCCTACTGCAAGCTATTCTAGTCTACAGTAGTGGAGGTTCCGTGGTTTAAGGTTGTCTGTTATAAGTCTCTTAAAGTATCCTTCATTACTTAGCTAGCAGTGAAAAATAGATTGAAAACTAAATGTCAATGGTTTGGGCTATGTGCCCTATGTCATAATGCCGAGGAAGATGGAAATCATTTGTTCTTTTTGTGTGAGTATGGCAAATCCATATGGAGTAGAATATTATTCATGGTGGATGCAGAGCAACATGCCTATAAGTAGGAACCTACCTTGAGGTGGTTTATCATCTATTTTAAACCTAGAAAACTAAATGCTCTCTTAATGAAAATGGTCATGACTAGGAAGGAGATAAGCTTTCATTTCTAAAAAAAGAGGGAGGAAGACAAATACCAGTTAATAAAAAAATAGTAAAATAAATATGAGCTACCTTGTTAGCCAAGAGGATTGTCCATATTTTACCTACTTCATCAAAAAGTAAATGGCATTTATGACTGGGAAAGGAAATAGTTGCTGAGGCGTTATGTTTATCTCATAAAAATGTTTGTTTGTATCTCATAGACCTATCTGATAATAGAGTACTAAAGAATGGGAAAGAGATGAACTTCGATACTTTGTAGTTTGTAATAGTTTTGGCTATCGTAATACATTTTATTCTTTCATTTCCCAAAAAAATAAACCTTGAATACATAACAATTCTATGGATTGTGTCTTGTAGTATATAAGGTTATCATTCCTATGAGGATTATGTAAGAATAAGTTTGAACCTAATTTTGTCTAAGGTAACAAAAAAGTGATTTTTTTTATAAACTTAAATAACAGAAGTTGAAACAAACAATAAAACAATGAAAATACGCAAATAAGATGTGAGCTACCAATTAATTTAGTGTTTTCATCAAGATTAAAAGCATAAGACTTATTCTTTCTTTATTTTGTTTCATTAACTATTTTTGATCTAATTATATGTTTGGTCTTCCTAAGGTATTGATTATTTTCTCTTAAGATCTAATCAATTAACCCTGATTGAATTTGAAAATTCCATATTTGCAACCTCTCAATTCACAAAAATTTCCCAAACAGTTTCAATTAGATTCGAAGTTACCTAATAGGTAATTAATCTCTCACACAAGATTTCTCTTTGAATGATTGTTAATTTGATAATTATGGTACCATTAAGTTGCTAACTACCGTTTCACAATCTAATTTGATTACTTTTAACTCACTTTCTCAATTTATTGTCAATTTTATGCATGGACAATAATCAAAAACACTAGAATATGTATTAACATCAATGATAATCAAGGTCACAAAATAAATCCTAATATGAAATTTAGAACTTCATGAACATGTTAAATATCGTGGAATTCAGACGTCAAGAATAATGAAATAACTAAAGGAAAAGAAAAACTCTATTGGAGACTTGATTTGGAAAGTTGGAATTCTTAGATGTTCTTCTTAATCTCCCTTTTTTAATCCACTTTTTTATGTTGGCTGTTGCCTTTTTTATGTCCACATCCTTAAATAGTGTATTAGGGTCTTAGGAGTGTAACTATGGTTTTCCCACTTTGAATGATTCCAAAAATACCCCAAAACCCCAAAACAAATGAAAAAACTCACACCTGGATAATCTTTGTCAAGATTGTAAGAATTTCCTCTCTATTGTGATTATGCTTTATAAGGCATGATCCTAACAAAAACCATATAGCCCATGCAAGCATGATGATGACACCCTTTAAATAGCTTCCATCTTCCTTGTTCTTCAATAATCTATTTTCCATCACTAACAAACACATCGAACACCTTATGAAATATAAAATTAAGATTGAAATCATGTTCTAAACCACACAAAAACTTAGTATATAAACAAACACTCATATTAACATAATTATAAGCCTACAAATACGATAATAATATAATAAACACCCAAAAACATGCTAAAACAGCTAGGAAAACATAGTATGAACTAGATGAATCAGTAGGATAAGAAATTATATATAAAAAGTGTTAAATAAAATTGTTATTTCGCTGGCCCTTTTAAGAACATTGTGTTAAAAATAGAGTTATTAGCCACTTGAGAGTTCTGATATAACTGAGTAACAGGGATAATTGAACATAAGTTTCTTATATCAATTGGTGGCAATTTCATGGTTTTTATTATACTTCTTGGCTTTTATTTTCAGATTCTATGCTTAATTTAACTCTTAACTTGCCTTGAATTTATGTAGTTTGAGGATATATTTGTCACAAATAATTAGTAATTGTACTAAATTGATTTTTAGAACAATTGATACTGCAAACTTCTATTTTTCATTATAGGGGATTCAAGAAGTAGAGCCAAGGATTGAAGGCCAAGATGATAAGTCAACAAGTCAACCAACGCAACAGGAAAGTTCTTCGCGGTGACATTGATGTTTTGTTGTGGTGAAGTCTAAAGATTTACTTAAGAGACCTTTTAGGAAAAATTCACCGGAAAAATTCACCGCGGAGAAGATAATGTTTGTGCCACAGCGAAAGCTGAAGTTGACTTAATAAACCTTTTAGGGTGAAATCTTCAAATATGCGCAAATCCAGACCATTTTTAAAAAACTAACCGACTATGCAACCTGATCCATCAACCTGTTTTTATGAAAAACACCTATTTTAGACTGAGAAACAACGAGAAAAGTAGCCCAACAAACTTCATACATATATACTTCATCTCATTCATCTCCATCAATGCACACATCATCATTCTCTCTTCCATACCATTTTTCTTCCATTTTTCCATCATCGATTGCTACCATGGGTATCTCCAGTGGGTTCTTAGTTATGAAGTCTCTTGGAACTATGCGTGGCTAGACACCTCTCTCCTTTTGAATATGTAGCAATGGCTTGAGTTCAATGGGCTTAAATGGGGAGTGGCTTAATCTATGTTCAGCTATGATTTATGAACTCCTAGGTTCAGGATTTGTAATTTGTGGGTGAACATTCTTGGTTAGGGTTTAATCAAGTATTGGATATTTAATGTGTGGTTAGGATTTGTTGATGTAGAACTTTAAGCTTAAATATATGAAGTCTCATATATGTCTATTTGCGAACTTGTTGAATCTCTTTTATCTTGCATAGTTCTGTTTAATATTGAGTTGATTGAGATCCCAAAATGATTAGTTGCATTGATTTACCCACTACGCACACTAAGGGAATTTAACAAGGTCTTAAGAAATAGAGTTCATTGATTAAGACATTGGACTTAAAGAGTTCTTTAAGGTTTACCCATTTGAAACTTAGTGATTCCCACTCCCATTGAAAATTGATTTTGAACTATGATAGCCAAAGCTCATTTTCAAGAGGATATTATCATCATTTGATCATTGTCTTTATCTTTCTGCTTTTCCATTCCCAAAAATCGAAAAATACATTTTACACAGTTTTCTTACAATTCCTTTTAATTCAGTTAGGGTTCCTAAAGATCAAAACCCCCTTCCTTACCAATTTAGCTTGCATTTCATGATATATAGGTTAACTTAGGTCCATTCATTTAGGTTCCGATTAAGTGAGACGACCTGAGGTTGCATCCTATATTGCAATCCTTGTATTATATTTTTGATTTGAACTCTAAAGGTAAGAACTAGGCTTGGATCAGGGGACATTCAAGAATATTTTTCTTTTCATAAAAAGGCTATAGTGACATTTCAACCAAGTTAAATAAAAAAATGCAACTTACTTAAGTAAGCAAAGGAAATTTATGATAACGTGTTTGCCTTCACATCAAAAGTGTAGGTGACAATTAAAGAAAATCTAAAAAGATGGTGATTTCCACAAAATTAAACCTACTGATCTTTTAAAAATAGAAAAAATTTTCATGAAAGGTTATTTAGTGATACGTTGTCTTTTTAATTAAATAAAAATAATAAGTGCATGCTTACAAGTTTTGTAGGTGCATGAATAGGGTGTCAATATTTTGATTGATATATATATATATATATATATATTCAAATCAAATCATTTAAACATGAATGGAATAATTTAGTGTATTGGCAATTTTTAAACGGTTAATCTTGGATCGAAAAAATAAAGCATGCATGATTTGGATGAAATTGTAGATTTCAAAACTTTATAGAAATCAAAATTGCAGCGGAAGCAATATATCAACATGTGTATCCATACATGATACAGTATAGAGATAAACATTTGGATACTAATAAGAAATTTTTATCGACTCCTTCACTACAGCTTTAACTACTCGCTATGCTATCCTATTCTCAGCAATGTATCCTCTCTTAGATGATGTATCGTCTTCTCGTTATTGATTCCTCTTCTCGATATTGTATTCTCGACCAATCCGATCCACCACTTGTTCTTCTTGGACAACTTGGTTAAAAAGATCCTTTGGTGGGAGAGGAGAAGAAACAGTTGAAGAGATTTTTCCTTAGAAGAATGAAGCCAAAGATGAGACACCTCTCATGTAATTTTCAGCTATAAAGGTAGGAGAGAGAGTCAAAAATGCAAGAACACCTTCTCACTTCTCCTCAATTTCAATTAACGTCAAAAGAAAGAAGAGACTTGCATCAAATGCATCACTTCATTCTTTAATCAATCATAAAGAAGCCAATAAATGAGACTCTTGTCATTTGTCTTTAAGATGGCTATATGAAAAGACTGTTGATTTAAATAAGACATATCAATTTCAATTTTTTGCGATGAAAGAGGGAAGATGGTCCATCAAAAGCATTTATTACTTCTTTAATCCAATGAATGCTAATAGGTTACATGCTATCACTAAAAGACCACCGTTAAACCGTTGAGTGATAAGATCATTACTTCATTTAATGATGATAAAGTATGTTAAAAACTATCTTAAATATAGCAAACTAATCTTAAATGCTCAACTGCACATTTTTTCCATTAAAACCGAAACTCCTCCTCCATTTATCTTTAATAACTTTGTTTTAATTTTTTTAATCTAATTAATAAAATTAAACCAAATTCTAACCCATTTCTAAATGCTCATTTAGGCTTATAATTTACAATTAATTAGTCTAAGCTCAACATTCAATCATAGGCTTTAAAACCACTATTGTATTTCTTACTTTGCTTGATAACCATCTTAGAAGCCAAATAGGGAATCTAATTGGACTTATATAATTCAAGCTCCAATAAGCCTTGAATTAATTTAATCTCATTAGAATTAATTCCAGCTTGTTAACTAAATGTCATTCCACTAAACACAATTAGTTGAACTCTTGAATTACTGAATATTATGATAAAACATGTTTCAAATAAGATGTCTAATTGCAAACTCTAATATGAACCATATTATAACCATCTGCGTAATAAAGGATAAAATTATCATTTTGCCCTTGTGCTCATTTTTCCATCTAGATCTCCTGTTTTACCTTATATGGTGATTAACGAACAAGATCTCATCTTAGTGTTAAGACTTGATGGGTAGCTAGTCCGTCAAACCACTGATGCTAGTTTAATCACCAATTTTTATAAAACAGCTAGAAGTTATGATATCACTATAAAATTTTTATTTGAGTGAATGTTTCCTGATATATGTTTCAATTAATAATTCTGACATACAAACATTGGATTGATACTCTGTAAAAATCCATTATGATCATATGAAGAATTATAATGAAAAACATGAATTCACCACTTACCAAGATTGGGGTGAATAATAAATGAATGCCTAAGTTGTATGTTTTAAGATTAAAGTAACAACCCACTTTATTCTTTAAAACATACTTGATTCCAGATTCATTTAATAGTGCCATTATTGATAGTCAACTACTATCATGATATGAAGCTCATCATTCCCTTGAAGTAAAATCTTTTACTTACTAGGAGATAAATCATAACAAGATAGTCTAAACCATAATCAAGTGACCAACTTGATTATCTATTGTGAATCAATTATTTTAGATTCTAATAATATACATGTTTCCCATACATCTCTATGAATATGTATATTACTTACAAAAGAATCTCAGTACCTTATGACTAAATATCTATTGCTCATATAAATAAAATCAAACTCTTTTGTTTTATTACTAATAAATATTTCATTACAAAAGTAACTGGAAGAAAATTAAGTTATAAGTAAATACACTTGCTTTCTAGGGAACTATATTTACATAACTCCAACAATCTACCACTTTACCTAAAGCAAGTTTGACATATCCTTCATTCCCATCCCTGCTATGTGACTCTCAAAACTCTTTTAAGACAGCGTCTTCGTAAATGGATCAGCAGGGTTTTACCCTGTGAAAATCTTTACCACAGTCACCTCACCATGTTGTACTATCTCCCTTATGAGATGGTACTTTCTCTTAATGTGTTTGGCAGCTTTATGGTTTTGAGATTCTTTAAAATTAGCCACTGCCCCACTATTATCACAATAAAGTGTAATGACCTTTTCTGCCTTAGGAACCACCTCCAAATCATTTAGGAACTTACGGAGCTAGACTGCTTCTTTTACTACTTCACAAGCAGCAACATACATAGCCTCTATAGTCGAGTCAGCAACATAAGATTACTTGATACTCCTCCAGACTATGGCTCTACCTCTTAAAATAATTACAGAACCAGAAGTTGATTTTCTTGAATCAACATCTGATTGGAAATCAAAATCTATGTATCCTGTCGAAATAAGGATATTTCCAGAGTAAACAAGCATTAAGTTCTTCATCCTACAAAGATACTTTAGTATGCACTTCACTGCAGTCTAATGCTCCATTCCTGGATTGGACTGGAATCTACTTACTAGTCCCACTGCATAATAAATATCCAGTCTAGGGTAAAGCTTATCATACATTAAACTTCCAACTGCTGAAGCAAATGGAATGTTATTTATGCATTCGACCTCCTCTTAGGTCTTAGGTGCTTCCTCCTTTGAAAGTTTGATTCCATGTTTAGTAGGTGTGAAACCCCTCTTGGAATCTTGCATGGAAAACTTATTAAGCAAGTTCTCAATGTATGCTCTTTAAGACAAGGCTACCAGTTTGTTCCTACGATCCCTTATAAGTTTGATCCCTAGAACATAGCTAGCCTCTCTTAAATCCTTCATTGAGAACTGTTCATTTAGCTATCCCTTAATTGTAGATAACATTCCTACATCATTTCCAATGAGCAGGATGTCATCAATATACAAGATTGCGAAAATAACCTTGCTTTCTTGTATCCTCTTACAAACATAAGGCTCATATAGGTTTTATATGAACCTATAAGTTAGGGCTATATAAATCGTCTCCTCAAGATCCCCATTAAGAAATATGGTCTTGACATCCATTTTTCATATGTTATAATCGAAACAGGCTGCATTGGCCAAAAGAATTATGATGGACTTAAGCATGGCAACCGGAGAAAATGTCTCATCATTGTCTATACCGTCCTTTTGAGTATAGCCTTTAGCTACCAATCTAGCTTTAAAGGTCTCTACCTTTCCATCTGATCCTCTTTTCCTTTTGTAGATCCATTTAAACCTTATGAATTTTACATCTAGTGGTAAATCTATAAGGATCTAGACTTCATTAGCATACATGGAATCTATTTTCGATTCCATCACCTTGAGCCATTTTTCTACATCAACATCATTAATAGCTTGTGTATAAGTAATGTGATCCATTTCTTCTTGGTCTGAGATGGCTATAATGCCTTCTTTTAGACCTAGATACCTGTTTATTGTCTCATAACCCTCCTACTATGTCTAGGCATTATTTGATGTTCAGGTTGCTTTTTCGATTTAACTCTTGAATCTTTTTCGACATCTTATTCTGTTATATCCAAATTAACTCTTGGTTTGGATTAAATAGCTAATCTTTTTATACTACTTCACTTCTTCCTTTGTGATTTCTCATAAATTGGTCCTCTAGGAAGGCTGCATTTGTCAACACAAATACCTTCCTATCCTGAGGACTGTAAAAATAGTATCCTCGAGTACCTATAGGATATCCTATAAACAAACATACTTCTGACTTTGATTCTATCTTTGTGGATTCAGACTTTAGAACATAGGCTAGGCAGTCTCAAGTCCTTAACTGCCGCAATGAAGGCACTCGGCTAGTCCACAACTTCCTAGGTGTTTTATGCATGCTTTGGATGGAGCAAAGTTAAGAAGATAAGTTGTTGTTTGTATGGAATATCCCCATAACAATTCTGGAAGGCTAGCGTAGGACATCATTGATCTTACCATTTCTAATAGAGTCTTATTTCTCTTCTCAACTACACCATTCTGTTGAGGTGTTCGAGAAGCTGACAAGTTGGAAATATTTCCATTGTCAATTAAATATTGTTGGAACTCTCCAGATAAGTACTCACCACCTCGACCCGATCGAAGTTGTTTTAATGGCTTGCCTAGATGCTTCTCAACTTTAACCTTGAATTCTTTGAACTTTTTAAAGGACTTACTCTTTTTATGCATCAAGTACAAATAACCATTTCTAGAGTGATCATCTATAAAGGTTATGAAGTATTCATAAACTCCTCTAGCTTGTACGTCTATGGCCCACACACATCAGTATGTACCAGGTCCAACGTGGATTCATATCTGTTTCCTTTAGAAGGAAATAAGGCCTTGGTATTTTTTCCTTCAATACAAGAATCACAGGTGGGTAATGGATCATTATCTAATCCCATAAGGATCCTATCCTTTACTGACCTGTCAAGTCTTCTGATTGATATGACCCATTTTTAAGTGCTATAGATATTTTGAATTAATGCTAGAGACATTGGATTGTTTTAGTTTTATCAATTATGTGGTGTTTAGTGAGCCTGTTATAGGTTCTATAAAGAACAATCCCTATTTAATTATTGCATTACAAATAAATCCTTATTCTCATATATTGAAACAACATTTTTAAAAATAAGCAATAACCAGATTTTATTAAACAAAAAATAGAAATCATTCTCCTTATAATCGTTGAGATGTAATATACATCCTCCAAATATAACCTATGACCACTGGAAAAGTCTAAAATAACAAATCCCACTTATTCTGATGAAACATAGGATCCATCTGCTATCTTGAATTTAAACTAGCCTTTAGGTAGTCTTTTCCTTTGC
>JAOQMP010000209.1:21327114-21347067 GCA_027563575.1 Erythroxylum pedicellare
TCCTATACTAGATTTTAGGATGTAGTATATGTAGAACAATTCTATAGAAACTTCCTCATCAATGTTGAGTGTCCAGCCTTATTTTAACACTTTTGGTGATCATAAATGCCGCCATGGTTCGTGGGATGACAAATAACTGAAGACAAGATGGATGAAGCTCTTTTGAGGGAAGACATGGTCATGTAAGGTGCTATATACTTGTGTTCTTAACTTAAACTCTAACTTCTTGTTGTGAGATGAGAGATAAAATTTTGTAAATCCTTATTTCCTTTTAGTGGATTTGCTTATTAATTTGACTTGTGATTTTTTCCTCTACATTGAAGGGTTTTTTTATGTAAATTTGGTGTTGTTTTATTGTTAAGTTTCTTGTTCTCATACTGGTTTGTTGGTTGAACTAGAAGAATATTTTGTTGTCTATATTTGTTTGAACTTTTAGAGAGTTGTGTTATTATCTCCTAACAACTGATATCAAAGCCATCATCATGGTAAGTTAAAACAATTTTATAGTCATGTTGACGTCATCAAACTCCTCTATTTGGAGGCCTATAAATGGAGGACCTGCTATATTGCTAGGATATCTTTGATCCTATTAATGTAAATAAAGATATAAAGGATCGTGCTCTTTTGAAACCTAAAAAGATGTTAGATAGAAAATGGAAAAAGGTGAAGCAAAAAACTTTAGGCACAATCAGACAATTGATTGATATCAACATATTCAATTATGTATCTTAAGAAACGAATCCTTTTGAGCTATGAAAAAAACTAGAAGAATTCTATGAAAGGAAGAATACCTATAATATGGCCTCTCATATTAAGAGGCTTATGAACTTGAAGTTAAAAGTTGAGAAATTCGTGTTGGAGTATTTAAGTGATTTCTTGGATATAATCAACAAGCTTACTACAATGAAGATCACTCTTGATAACGAGATTCAAGCCTTGTTCTTGTTGAGATTGTTACAGATACTTCGGAGACACTGATGGTGATGATTAGCAACTAAGTTCTTGAAGGTGTGCTCTCTTTGGATGTAATCAAAGAGAGTATGTTTATTGAAGAAATCAGAAGAAAGGAGATGGGAGTTAACAATGTTTAGGCTTTTGTGACAAGAGTAGGGTCCTAAAAGGGCATGACAAGTCTAAGAATAGATCAAAGTCTATAGGTGACAAAGACATAAAGCCATGTCACTATTGCAATAAGCTAGGACATATTAAGGAGTTATGCTATAAGTGGAAGAGGAATTAAAAAAAGCAAGATCATCATAATGATAAAGATGATAAGAATACAACTGCAATAACTCCAAGCACAGATGATGAGGTGTCCCTAGTTTATGAGACAATAAATTCTTCCATGACAATAATTCAGGTTCTGAGTGGTTGATTAACGCAGAAGCTTCTTATCATTTTGTTCTAAAGGTATATTATTTTTCAAACTACAAGAGCGGAGACTTTGGGAGTTTAAAGAAGGGAAGTTAAAGTTTTGATAAGATTGTTGGTATGAGTGATATCTGGGTTAAGACAAACGTAGGATGCTTAATGACCTTAAGAGCTGTATAATCCATTCCTGATCTAAGGCTAAATTTGTTATCAATGAATGTGTTGAATAAAGAAGGATTTTAGCATACTTTTGAGATAGGAAATGGAAACTATAAAAAGGAGCAATGAATGTTGCTCAAGGAAAGTTATGATGCTCAGTTGTACATGACACACTCAAAGGTGTGTTGGTGGAGAAATATACACAGTAAAAGATAAAACTTCTCTAAACCTGTGGAATCAACAATTGGGACATACGAGTGATAAGGGATTACATTTGTTAGCTAGTAAATCCCTTATCTTAGTTTAAAACACATTACCGCTTAATCCTTGTAATCATTGCTTGGATGGAAAGCAATATAAAGTCTCTTTCAAGGAAAGATCTACAAGGAGGTCAAAGATACTATAGTTGGTGTATTAAGATGTTTATGACCCTATTGAGAAGGAGGTGTTAGGAGGTAATAAATATTTTGTTATATTTATTGATGATGTTTTGAGGAAGACTTGGGTGTACATGTTGAACTTAAAGAGCCAAGTATTTGAAACTTTCTAGAAATTTCATGTCATGGTAGAACGAAAGCTGAGAGTTTCTAGCTACAATGTATTTAAACATGTACGTAACAATTAAAGAAGAAAGCTTGACTCAAAGATGATATCTTGCATCCTTAATGGGTATGATGGTGATCAATTTGTCTTCAAATTCTATAACCTTAAGAAGCAAAATGTAGTTAATGTGGTATTCTAGGAGCACGAGGGAGGTATTTGTCTTCTAAGAGGAGATAAGTCATCGCACAATAGGAGTCATATGACATTGTTAATTCTTTACCGATGTCTTCCACTGTTGAGTAATTTATAGATAAAGGATATGAAATGTGTGACCAAGCATATATTGATGATGATCAAATATAGCCTAGTAATGTTGAGCAACATGAACTACATTCGGATAATGCTGAGATAAAGTCTTTGAGTATAATGAGAATGGGGAGTAATTGGATACAACAACTAGCAATATATATCTTCGAAGGTCAACAAGGGAGAAAAGGCCTTCTATAAGGATCCATGTTTAAAATACTTGTTGGTTACTGCTAAAGGGAAGTCGAAAAAAGTGTTAAACGTTGCATCTTATAAAGACAAAGATCTCTGACTTGCAGTTATGAAGGAAGAGATGAATTTCTTGAAAAGAGTTATACATATGAGCTTATGAAGCTTCTAAAAGACAAAAAAGCACTAAAGAATAAGTGAGTGTTCAAGATAAAGAACGATAGTGACAAGCTGCTAAACCACAAGGCAAAGTTAGTGGTGAAAAGATTCAGTCAAAAGAAAGGTATAGATTTTGATGAAATCTTCTCATTAATAATCAAGATGACCTTAATTTAAATAATTTTGGGTCTGACTCATGTTTGGATCTTGAACTTAAAAAATTAGATATTAAAATAGCTTTCTTGCTTAGAGATTTGGAAAAAGAGATATACATGACGTAGCCAGAATTTTTCAAAGATAAAGGCAACAAAAAGATGGTCTACAAATTTAAGAAAGCCTATATGGGTTAAAACACTCCAAGGCAGTGGTATTGGAAGTTCAATTCTTTTATATCGGATCATGGCTACAAGTGAACTTATGCCGATGCTTATGTGTTTTTCAAGAAGTTCACAAGTGACAACTTCATCATTCTTCTTCTATATGATAATAATATGCTGATTGTGGGTCAAGATGTTGGAAAAACTCAAAAGTTGAAGGAGGATTTGTCTAAATCTTTTGATATGAAATATTTAGAACCTACAAATGTTGATTTTAGGCATGAAGATAACTTGAGACGGGAAGAATATGAGATTGTGGTTGTCTCAGGAGAGAAGTTGAAAGAGTGCTAGAAAGGTTCACTATGAAGCATGTCAAGCAAATTAGCATGCCACTGAAACCTCACTTCAAGTTGAGTAAGTGTGTATGTTACTTGACAAAAAAAGAAAGATGGTGTGTCCACTATTCCATACTCATCTGCAGTAAGGTCTTTATTGCATGCAATGGTATACACAAGGCCATATATTGTACAACCTATTAAGATGATGAGCATATTCTTGTCAAATCTATGGAAGGTTCACTGGGAAACAAGGAAATGGATTATGAGATACTTGAGAGGCACGTCAAAGTGGAGTTTATGTTTTAATGATGGTGAGCTAAGTCTAGAAGGTCTTATAGATGCAGATATGGTTAGAGATATTGATGGAAGAAAGTCCATTTCAAGTTTCATGTTCATGTTTGCTGGCCGAGCCATCTCATAGCAATCCAAGCTAAAAAAAAAGTGACTTTATCTACGACTGAAGTAGAGCATATAGTTGCAGTGAAAGCTTATAAGGAGATGCTCTAATTGAAAAGGTTCCTTCAAGATGTTGAAGTGAAGCAAGAAAATTGTGTAGTATTTTGTGATAATCAAAGCATTATTGGCTTGAACTAAAATACTATGTATCATTTCTGCACAAAGCATATAGATGTAAGATATAATCGGTTGAGGTTTGTGGAGGAGCAATAATCGATGTTGAAGAAGATTCAACATACATGAATTATATTGATATGTTGAATAAAGCTACTCTTGAAAGCAAATATGATCTATATAGTAAGCTTTTCGAGGTGTCTCTCAAGTTGATGTTGTAGAATAACCTATCTTTCTAATAATTGGGGTGGGAGGGAAATTGTTAAGTATTCAATCCTATTTTGAGACTTTTGGTGATCGTAGATGCCTTTATGGTTCATGGGAATGACAAACAATTGAAGACAAGATATATGAAGTTCTTCGATAGGAAGACATGGCCGTGTAGGGTGCTACACGCTTGTGTCTTTAACTTACATGGTTTTATATATTAATTGTGTAAGCACAAACACCTATGTAGAGTGGCACACTCCCGTGTCTTCACTTACACAATTGTGTGGATCTATCTTATAAATCTCTAGAACCATGTGAAGAAGGATGTGAAGAGTAAATAGATACACATTTATGTACATGTCTCTGTTCATGAGATGCACGATTGTATATCTCTCTGTGACAGTGTCCTTCTGTAAGTGAGGCTGCGCTGAAGAGAAATGGTCATATATGTTGATTTATGCCCTACAACCAATCGCTTTGGTTGTAGTTTAGTGAAAAATTATGTAAAGACATTCTTTATCTTATACATGTTTAGATGTATATGATAAAGTCCATGGAATAATTGTACATTGCAAATGAAATTATAAAGAGAGTAAAATTATGAGATTCATATTGCATTTATGTATTAATCCTAAATGTTCCTAGTTGTTGTTCTATTAAGATTAAACATTAATAGAACATAAACAGACTAGCATAAGTTTTGTTTTTCCTTATGAAGGAAGTAGTCGATCTCATAGGCTAAGTATAAAGATACTTAAATAAACATGTAGGTGTTGCTAAAGAACAAGTTCATTGAACAGACCTGATATGAGAAATCTATTTGGAACATTACTTGTATGTCTATAGAATTCTCATTGTGATGATTGTATACGTGATCCTTTGACTTGAGGTCATCAAAGTTATCTTGAATGGGGATTACTATGTTTTGATACTACTTATGATCTATTTAATCATGGGTCGTTTAATCGGTAGTTATTGGATGTAGCATGAACTATATAGAGATAGTTGAATGATCAAGATAGGATTCATTACCCTAAAGTAATTAGGGAGAATGTTTCATTGTTCTTGATTAGTATTGATTCAGGAAATCCTTAGCCAAGGTGAAATGATACTTTGTAAATAGTTTACAAATGTCACTAATTGAATCAATAAATAATGGAAGAGAACTAATATGATTCAACTCAAAATAGAGTAGACATTAATTCCATACTTTATGTCTAATAGGAACATTGTATGATGAAATGATTAAATTATACGAAAAAGTTATGAACGAAAAGGTTAGTCAAAACCACTTTGACATTCCTAAATATTTGGGTGGTCATGATGCGTTGTTAGACATCAATCTTGATATATGATTATAAATTGTTTAATTGGAGAATTAAAGATAAATTAAAAGGACTTTTAATTTATCTAATTTTAATTATGAATTAAACTTAGATTTTATAATCATTGTCAACATATTTGGGAACCTAATGAGTCTCACATATAGAATGGGTTGAAGAGAGCCAAATTAATTTAATCAAGTTGGACCTGATTGTAAAGTTTTAGAAACTTGATGATAAATATGAGATATTTAATAAATAAGGATCAATATGAGATATTGAATCTTATATGAGCATAATTAGTATTTAATTAGAATTACTTGTCATTCTAATTAAAGTTTAATTAAAATTAGAATTTAATTTCAATTAAATTACTAAAACATGCAAAGTTTATTATAAACAAGCTTAAGCTCTATGAAGCTAGCATTTCTTGCTTAACCCTCTCTATAAGAGTTACTGAGTTCTCTCAAGTTGTTCTGTGGACACTATTAGAGGCCGAACACTTGTGCAGCTACTGTGGTTGAGACATATTAGTTTTGAAAACGGTTTGAGGGATACAACAAGATAAAGATTAAGCTTCAAAATAAGGTACGAATTAAATTTTTGCTTTATTATAATTTGTGTTAATCAATTTGTAGAATTAAATAGATCTTAGTTTTTAGGAAATCAAAATTTATGAAAATGTTTCGTGATTATTATACTACGATCAGGATCGAATCCAGACTTGGTTTCCCAACAGTGGTATCAAAGCCAAGTTTTATTTATATAATTTGATTAAAATGTTTGATTGTTAATGGTTATAATTTTTGAATTTAATTGCAAAAGGTTTGTAACCAAAATCGAGAGAGAAGGTAACATTAAAGTCAATGTCTTCTCTCTAAACGAACCCTCTGGCAATAAACCTAGCCTTAAACCGCTCAACTTTACCTTGAGAGTCCTTCTTAGTCTTAAACAACAGATTTACAACTGACGGGTTTATAACATTGAGGCAAATTAATATTGCTCCTATACCTTGTTATGCTTAATGGATTGCATCTCTTCCTTTATTGCATCATTCCAAAAATCTGAATAGGGTCTAGAAATAACTTCTGTAAAAGTAACTAGATCCACAACCTGTCCAATATCATAGTCTTATTCACCCAAATAAACTAAGTAATCATATGAGATTGTAAGTTGTCTCACTTTAGTGCATCTGCGTAATTGTATCAGTTCTTGTACCTTAAGAATCTCTATTTGTACAAGTATGGGTTCCTATTCCTGTACAGGTATGGTACTAAGACCTTAATCTGCTGGACCTGACTGTATGAATGGTGGATACGAAATAACTTTAGTATCTATCCTGCTATCATATAAAGGGTGAGAGGGCCCACCCTCATCATAGACATTATATTCTATAAACTTAGTTGTTTGTGATTTAATCATTCTAGCCCCCTTCTTTACAATAAAATTTATAGCCTTTAGAATGACTTAGATATCTAACTAAGTAGCAACGAGTAGAACGAGCACACAATTTGCTTTTATAAGGATTATATAAGTGCACCTTAGTAGGGCAACCCCATATATGAATGTATGAAAGGCTAGGCTTCCACCTTTCCAAATCTCAAAAGGCATCTTTTGCACTGACTTGGGACTCTGTTTACTATATACAATGTTGTCTTTACAGCTTAACCCCAAAGGTAATCAGGTAGGTTAGTCCTACTTTGCATTGACCTCATCATATCCTTTAGGGTGCAGTTACACCTTTCGGCCACACTATTTTGCTCAGGACTACCTGGTATAGTAAACTATCACTATTCCAACTGATTCCACATATTTGGAAAATGGACCTTTTCCTTGTCTTAAAACACCATGTTTGCTATAATACTCTCCTAGACAATTAGATATGACAATCTTGATGGATTTTCCCAATTGGTTTTTCACTTCGGTCTTCAAAATCTTAAATTTCTTAAGAGCTTCAGACTTTTCTTTAAATAAGAACACATACACATAATGGGAATAATCATCAATAAACATCAGAAAATATCTAGCATTGCATAATGTAGCTATTTAAGGTCCAATTATATTCGAGTTAGGAGAATGCCTTCCTTTATCAATCTCTCCACTCTATCTCTGGAAATATAGCCTAAACTTTTATGCCACAATATGTATGACTTTTCCTTAATCAAAAGTTTCTTCCAAGTAACAAGTTTAGTAATATATAAAGAAGCATACATCTCATGAGGGGTAATGGACATTTTATAAGATCTATATGACAAGGAGGCAATTTCAATATGTTTTGCATTGAGAGCTACTTGTAAAACTAAATTATCAATGACAAAACATTAACCCTCTTTTTCTAACAATGATACAGATATCAGATTTTGTCTAAAAGATGGTATATAGAATGTGATGCGTAATATAACTACAAACTGCATATCGAGGTTTAAACATACATCCTTTACATACAAAACACTAACTTTTTCATTATTGCTACCCATGAGTTTCTCCTCCTTTTTAGTTGTCTTTCTCCTAGATCTGAACCCTTAGCAACACTAGAATGACCAGACTAAACACACGGAGAGGACTTTGATTGCTTTCTTTGTACCTTTGGGCCTTTCCTTTGGTTATTGCAATTGATGTTGTACGAGGATTGTTTTTCAACTTTTCCTACTTTGTAACACAATTGTCAATTAAGGCATTGACGTCCCAAGTCTCATCTTGCGCATAATAGGTCACCACTAGAATACTAAACTCTAAAAGGAGTGTATTCAAAGCCTAGTCAACTATGTAGACATAGGGAAGAGAAATATTTAGTGCCATCAATTTATTATGGAGATAAACCATTTTTGATATGTGCTCCTGCACTCCCCCTTCTCAAATATACCTCATAGAGAATAATTCTTTCAGCAAGGCACTTATCTCAACATTAGACAAGACTTTGTATCTCTAAGAGATATTATTAAGAAACCCTTGCCCTATGATTGTCTCTACAAGTCCACTAACCAGATGGTCAGGTATAGATCTTTTAATGGTCATATAACATAATCTATTTAACTGATCTCAGGCTGCATATGCTTCTTTATTAGCTTCTGAGTTGATGGATGTAGGTAGGGATGGCTTGTCCTTAAACATGGCCAAACTAATATTTGCCATCTCTATATCCTCTTTCCATTTTTTGAAATTGAAACCAGTCAGGGTTTCAATGGTGACATTGTGATCGTTCACTGAAAAGATGGCTATATAATGACAATGCAAAGATAAGCAAAAATATAGGATAACAACGATACTCAAAGCCTTAAAATAGTATCTATACCGAGAATCCAATTACACATATTATGAAATACCTGTGGGCTAAATACATAATACATGCAACCAGACCTCCACATAAAAAAGATTAGAGTACACCATCAACTCTCATGACACTACCAATTGTGGGAGAATAGATCATTTAAGCAATAACTTTCCTCCATCTAAGGCCTTTATGCACATCTCAAAATCCTATATAAGGCCAACACTTGTGGGTAGAAGAACAAAACATAAAACCAGAGACATCCCCTAATATGCAAGCATAACAATTCAAAATACTGACTTGAAAGGCCACTGTGGTGATTACATACTCAATAGTACCCAAAAGGTCCACAAAAACAAGGGATACACCTTTATGTTATCCTCCTATTTTTATGGGTATACAGTATATGACAATATGTCATCAATGAATGCAAAACCCGAATTTATGGTCTAATTATCAGATATTAGTGTTGAAGACATTATCAGTAAACTTTATTTGAGACTTTTTTTTGTAAAAAATCTCAATCAAAGTAACAATCGTGCATTACTAAACATTGAACCTACCATACGAGACATGAAAACCTCAAGTATCTCCCTCATGTAAGTTTGTAGCATGAAAATTCACTCAAAAATAGCTTTAAAATGCCTTATTTCCTTTTTTTAGAGTCAAATCACCAATGTTATAAATCTAGAAAAATTAAAAAAAACTCGTTTTATGACCTAAAATAACGCAAGGCATCATTACAAAAATTCTAAAATGTTTGAGTTTTTTTATATGCTGAAGTCAGCAGTTACTGTATGCTAACGTCAGTAATATTGCACCACTGATATCAGCATGATGTCAGGGGTGCATGTGTCTAAATGGCATATGCACTGCAACGATGTGCCTTAACTACTATTGGCACGTGTTGATAATTCTAGGTTGCATAATATTTTAGTGGGTAGTTTATTATGTGAATAGTTGTTATATTGAATGATTAGTGCATGTCTAGGTTATGATTATGTTATTTAGATAGATATTTGTGTTTTGACTATTTTATGGGTTAGAACATGCTATTTAGCTTAAATTTTGTATATTTAAGATGCTTTGATGTATTTGTTAGTGTTTCAGATCAAATATCAAAGAACGGAGAGAAATCGAAGGAAACCCAAATCAAAGCCTAGAGCCACGATCATACAGAAGCCTATGGTCTACCACGATCATGACAAAGAGCAAAAATTGAATGCCACGATTGTGGTTTGTGTGACAAGTAGAGCAGACAGCCTCCCAAACGCGACTTATCGAGGGACATTTGGGACTTTTTAGACCCAGGAAAACTCTATTACCTAAAATAGAACATAAAGAAAGAAAAAGAACCTTAGAGGGAGCTCCAACTTCTGTCAGTTTGAGAAAGAATCAAGGAGAGAGGAAGGAAGAGAGAGAAGGAGGAGAAAGGAAGAAGGAGAAAAGGTGCTACAATGCTACTATCTTCTCTATCTATTCTGACCCTTCCAACTGGCATTTCATTTCATCTTTATTGTTCTTTCTTTTGAATGTATAAGATGGATTTGATAGTGATGGATTGGGTTTGATGATGATGTTCTAAACTTCTTTAGGGATTTGTTCTTGAATCAATGTTAATGTGATTTCTTTTGATGTTAATACATTGGGTCTTGTGATTTTTTTTGTGTTTGTATCCTTCGGTAACAAATCGAGAGAGTGAAATAATAGAAAAACTATTACATTGGGTAATTAGAGTTAAACAATCTAACAGATCATGCAAATAATCAAATCGAGAATTTAGACGAAGAGAGATCTCGTGTGAGGACCCAGTAGTCTACTAGAGGGCTTAAGATCTAACTGGATGTTTGGGCTTTTTGTTAATTGAGAGATTATAAATTCCATAATTCAATTAGGGTTTATGATTTAGGATTTGATAATTATAACTCGAGAGAAAGTAATCCACCATTCGAAAGTCTAGGACCGATACCATTTGAACTTAAAAGTATACCATATTAACTTAAAAGTAGTCATATTAGCATTTGATGATAGGTTAAATCGCCCTTCTTATAATCGAGTAACCTTCTTTGTATGATTTCTATTGTTAATTTGGTGGTGCTCAAATTGATTCTTTATGTGTTAATTTTACATTTTAATTCTAATCAATCATCTTCATGTGTTTATTTTTTTGTGCAGTTTTTATTTTCATTTTAATAATTCTTTAGGCCTTAGATAACTTAGAATTAGATTAGTTCGACAATTCCTAGAGGGATCGACACCTCATATACTACACCCACGGCTTATGCGCTTACAGTATATTGAAGGTTTTAAATAAAGTAAAACTTGCCTCAACACATGTGGCACACGCGTTTTACCTGAAGACATATGTCCTCACCAGCGCGGGCCATGCTCAAAATAGGTGGCTAGGGTGTGTGATACACGCACCTATCCCAATGGTGTCAGAAGTGACGCGTGTGGCACATGTCCTCCAACGGTTGAGCCACTTGTCACCCATTTGTATGGCACACGCTAGCCTAACAACCCTCCTAACAGTAAGGACGATTTTTGGCAAGTTTTGGGCTGATTTTTTTAAGCTCTGAAGCTCATTTTCAACCCGTTTTTCAAGGCTAACCATATGTAGCACACTTTCAAACAATCATACGCAAGAAAAAGACAAAAAACGAATCGTTATTCTCCGAAAACCCTTATAGAGAAAAATTAGAAAACCTTCATTTGTAATCACCTGATCATGCAATTACTCTGATACCACGTGTATCACATAACAGAAGCCTTAGTTACGTATCCCATTTAACACCCCACTATCATAGAGCATATACCTAAATATAAAGAAGACATTCAAGAACATACCCTATGAGAATGGCATATTAGAGCAAACACATCAGCTTATTATGGCATCATAAAGAACATAAATATTTTAAGTTCAACTCATCCCATTTCATTAACAAAACATAATTTACATTGTCATTTCATTACACACCAACCATATATTTATATTATAAAACCATCTGTGAGTTCACATTTTGATACAACAAGTTCTACATGATATGAGTTATTAAACAAAAAACATTCTATCTAAACTCCTCAGATGTCAGCGAAACAGACCTTTGAGCCATTTTTTGTTCCCAAAATGGACAATACTAGACTTCAACTAGATTGCCTTAGAAGCTAAGTCTCCTCTCAGTACCTGTAAAATCAACATTGCAATTTTGATGAGTTTTGCGAACTCAGTGAGTGAACCATTATCGATGTGCTAACTTAACCATAATATAAACATCTTACGTATAAAACATAGTTCATGCAGTGTGACACCTCTTCCAAAATCAAATCCCATATATATCACCTTACTCATCATATTTCAACAAGCATATTATGAATATAAAATCTTCATATCTCAATTCTTCATATCATCAACATGTACATAAGCATTACACATCATTATAACAACACAATTCGACATTTATTTGCAGTCAATCTCATGAACACATGTAAAGATATAAATGCAAATGCGTATGAGTCACTTCCATTTTTATTTTGTCGTGACTGAGTGCCTATTTAACCATCCCATATCCATTATAAATACCAGGCTCATTTCAGATACAGTCCTGTACCTATTGTGGATATCGGGCTTATTAATCGTTGAGCATATGGCTCTTTGTGCACATTCTGATCTTTAAGCTCTTTTCACATTGGTCACTTTGATCACAACTCCTTTATTTGATCATGCACATTCATATGATGGAGTACAATATTCTACATAATATGTTGTCAATCACTTTCTTTCAATGTACACCGTCAGTTATCACAATCATTGGATCTAAGTCTGGCATTCAACATATAGTTGAGTACACATTTCCCCATTCACATACAATCAATAAGCACTTCCAATACATTCCCAAATATCAAACTCCTCAGACCAACAATGTCCAGAATATCACAATTATATAAGTAGCAATTTAGTAAATGAAATTAAAAAAAACAATTCAATTATAGTGGGGATCATCTAGGTCAACTCACAGTATGCTCTAGATAATTATTGCCTTGACAAGCTGACATGTCTGGAAGTTGTCGGTCAATTTGTGCTTTTAAATCATGCAATACACACATATGTACACATTACTAACTTGTTTAATAAAATAAGTACCCAATCATACATATGTATATGTGTTATGTTTAATGCATGCTTGATTGACCTTTTCGAGTATGTAACTATCCATAAATTTTGACCATTCAAACATCATACTTTGTATACTACATTTTGCAATCAAGTTTGTAACCTTAAGTTAGCTTGATTTACTCCAAACTCATCAACCATACTTTATACTTATCTTTGAACATTTCCATGATCAAAATCCTCTTATAATACACACACAATTGTCATTTTAAATCTGAAATTTTAGCAAAGCTAAATCTATATGTTCACCAAACTTTTTTCTAGCAACATATACTTATACATTTAGCCAATTCATCATCATCACACCTAGTCCGAAGTCCCGTAATAAAGCAGGGTCCCAATTCTTATTGATAATTACCCTATGCTCTTCAATGCTCATTCATCAATACCTGATACACATTTCTCATGTCCTTTAAGATCATGTTTGCGTTAAAAGAACTCAGTTATTCCTTTAACAAATCATAATTTCCATATTTGAACTTAACACATCAAATCAATTCATTCTTTAGATAATGACATCAATTAACTACATAAATTTATGAAGATCTTAACCAATTAATCAAGTAACAATCTAAGTTCATTACTGTCCTTAATCAAGTCCAAATATACCAATTTAGAGTGAAATTTCTTAGCTAGTTCAACATATACACAAGGCTGAAATTAAAATTCTAGAATTTGTCGACAACATCACTAATGTGTGTAAAATTTCCAGATTTCATGTCCCTTAAGGTTACTTCATTTCAGGTTAATTTAACTTCCATATTGGTTATACTAAGGCTTACAAAATTCTGTTCACTTATGTCATTAACAGTCACTTTTTACAAACACACCTATAGCTCTAATTTTTCATATTCGAAAACACCTTAATAACACCTATCTTTAGCATGAATTCCTCATTAATTATACTTCAAATCCCAACTTAAATCATCCATACAACAACCCATAAACTACTGTTTTCGTACGTGCAAAAACAAAATAGAAAAGTACCCATTCATTCTCTATATTCCGGCACATCTTCAACACCAATTTCACATTCAATCTATCCCTATTTAGTTATAATAAAATTATGCTAATATATACCACAATAGGTCAACATTTCACTTACTTGATTAGCTTGAATGCCACCTCCAAATGTCAAGCCTTCTTAGCCTCACATGCATATAAGAACATTTCAAGAATAGTGAGGGAGTAGGGTGGTTTCGGCAATGACAAGAAGAAGACAGCAAAATGTAACAATATTCTGCCTCTAAAGCTATCTTTATGATGGATTTTGCATGGGTTTTGAGGTGGTAATGTATAGAATTAGAGTAGAAATCCAAAGGTGTGGGCGAGATGTGGATTTCAACTGTGAGAGGGAGGAGAAGGAAAGAGTACAACAAAAACATTACAAAGGAGTTGAATGTGTTGGTCACATGGTGTAAGATGAGTGTTCTTTCGTTAAAGACACTTGTCATGTAAACAAGCAAGACATATGTCCTCCTTATTTGGCTGCCAAATGTCACTAAATTCCTAAGCCATTTGTCACTTAATTCTCTAAGCCATTTATCACTCATTTGATAGGCTTAGTCATCCTAAATTTTCACATGTCAACTTGTCCTGCTACTTGAAATTTTTCCTAGATTAAATGTATATATTAATCCATCAATCTTCCAATTGTGACTATTAATTCCAAATTACTAATTGTAATTCATCAAACCAAAAGACAAGACATTAACAATGCACATTCATATTGCAATTATTTTAAACCTTTCATACCCCGGAATATGTCAATTGAGTGCATATACCATTTTTGCAATGCTTTTCAAAATCATAACTCATTTTCAATATATAATTGAAATCACCCACATCACCTATGGTGCATCCCATTATGTTGAAAAGTCAAATTAGGCATAAACTAAGGTAACCATAAAAGTCATCAATTGACCTGCAAAATTACATTTGAGATGAAGATGCTAGGCACTCTCCTTCTCCACAAAAATGTTTATCCAATTTATATTATAGCAACATATAATATGACCATTAAAAGTAGGATTGGTGATTGGAGATACACCTCCACTGAGCACCCAAAAGATGTAAAATGTTCAAATGAGCTAAGTCTTTAATTCTAGTTTCTAGCAAACCTACCAAAATCAATTTTTTCTCCAGAATTAGATCTCGGAGACTAGGCTGTTTGGAGGGGTTATTCAGACTCCTCGTATTCCATACTAGAATAGACATTACGGGGATATCACCTCTTTTTTCTTCCTTTTACTTTTTTTCTTTCTGGCCCCCTTTTGGCATGCAGGGAATTATGAGGGGAATTCTATGCTGATATATTTTCAGTCACAGCATTTCCAAACTCCATAGCCTCAGTCATCTTAAGGGCGTCAACACCCTACATGGATGGACTCTCCTCCAAATCACCTGGAAGCTAATCTGTTGGATACTCCACAACAGGGGTGGACTCCCCTAGGCTCTCTGGCAGGCATTCCAGGGTAGTTTATCTCCCTCGCATAAGCTCTAATCCTAGGGAAGGCTCCTCATTGAGATTGGTGGTCACCAAACATGGAGGATCCTTATCAGCCGGTACCATATCCCCCTCCCTATTCTCCTTCAACTGCCTAGAAAGTTGCACTAGTGGTGATTGACAATCCTTTTAGGACCATTACCAGACTGGTTTACTCACTAGAACCCATTTTTTAAACTCCTTTAGTTTCCATGGATACGTTACCTTAATGGTTTTATGGACTATGTCCCCTACCTCACCCACGCTCAATACAATCAGGGTATCTAGAAGTTGTGTATCTGTAGAGATCTCAATGCAAACCTTTGCAAAGCCCACTCTCTTCATATTGGTAGTTGAAGCATCCAAGGTTACCGATTTTCCCAAAGCGCTGGCCATATAGCTCAGACCATCAGGAGTCCATAGCTTCATTAGGAGATTATGGAATTGCACCTATATAGGAAATGTATCTATAACTTTCCTACCCTTCTCCAACCTATACCTCCAACGTTGTACAAAAATTGGTTGGTCACCAATATGCCATGGCCCTTGAGCTGCTATGTCCTACAAGTCACAATCTTTATTGAATGTGAAGAGAAAGGTGTCATCTTCCCATAGCAAAACTCTCTACAGTCCTTTCTGACTTTAATTAGCTTTAGCCCAAGCATTGACAACGGGAAAGGCCGGCCTTTTACCCCACAGAGTTGTAGACCATTTGGAAATACCATCATCAATGACACCCATAGGAGGGGAAATAATGCCATCCCTCAACACATCAGGGAAATGCTTTAGGACCACTGTAGGTGGAGGAGTGAACAGTCATTTCGCCCAGGCCCCAACAGTCATTGGTCATTTCTCCTTCTCGCCTAATGAAGGTCAGACATCAGTAGGATGGGAATCAATTGTCTGCAGCAGAATCCTACTCGGCAGAGCAAGAAAATCCTCCTTGACTCCCAAAGATTCACCAATGTCCATCAAGATCTCCAACAACCAAGGATGGCTTGGTTGAAGGGGGAAATTTGGGTGAAGTTCAAAATAGAGGGTCGGAAAGAAAAGGCAATACTTTTTTTTCTAAATATATTATTACGACTTTTTTTACTACTTGCCTTAATTACTCAATTCAATATTGTTAAATGCAACAGAGTTTAATGAATTTCTGCATCCATCTAACAACAATAATCCAAAGCTCATTGAGTGGTTGTGCAAGGAGAAAGTGAGGTACATATATCACTTTTGGTTTTACATTTGTATTATCTTTGTAACCTAAATTGTCTAAATGAATCTTGGATCTTAACTTTTGTGGGGAAGGGGTCTCTCATAATGTTGGATATATCTAGTGAAAGTCCTTAATTTGCAATATGTTGAACACATGATAGGATGAAATTTGAGGGGATAAGGGACGAAATTAAAAATTGAAAGGATGCAACGGAGATGATAAGGACAGAGTAGAGATTACAAGATCATAAAATTTTAAGATCACTAACTTCTCAATTCAGTCCATTAATTAATTGGATTTGAGTTAAATAAATATTATCTTCCT
The DNA here is from genome assembly GCA_027563575.1 of Erythroxylum pedicellare. Classification (NCBI taxonomy): domain Eukaryota; kingdom Viridiplantae; phylum Streptophyta; class Magnoliopsida; order Malpighiales; family Erythroxylaceae; genus Erythroxylum; species Erythroxylum pedicellare. The sequence continues at coordinate 21,344,060 of JAOQMP010000209.1, forward strand.
TAGATGCCGCCAACAAAAAATTGAAAAAAGGGAAATGGTCCTAATTCAATAAAACTACCAAATATTATCCATTTGTTACTATTAAGGGGATGTTAATGTTAATAGTTAATTGGGGAGTGGGAATGAGTTAAAAAGATTGCAATGTCGTTTGATTCTTGTAATATTCCTCTTATTCTCTATCACTCTTGGACCTCCTAAAAAAAAGGAAAAGAAGGTAGGCTGGCGAAGAAAAGATTACAAAGTATGGATAAGAAAAAAAATCAAAAGATCAAGGACAATCACTTTTGTTTCTATCACAAGCTTACATATGTTCAAAATGTGGAAATACTTGGAATGACTATCTGAAGCTTATTTTTTTCCACTTTGTCAACTATTTGTTCCATGATAAATTGAAGAATACAAATGAGGCATTTTTAAATTAACTAATTAGAGAACACATCAAGATGTTTTTTATCATATACTCTATTCAGTCTATTTTTTCCTAATTCAAATATAAAATTTAACATGTCTAGTGTGAATCATATGCATATTCTTAGAAACAATTAACTTATATTTAAGTGTGTTTATTATTTCTCCTTAGTTCATTTCCCTTCAAATTTAATTTTTAAATTAAGAGACCTTTGAAGTTCCTAATTTGATTTTAAACTAAAAATAATATTCTTTTCCTTAAACACTAATACTGTGATTTTTTAGTAAATTTCATCAATATTATTATTATTTTGAATGGTAGTCATGGCTCATACACCTCAACATTACAATCTTTTATATTTATGGTACACATTAAGAAGAAGAAGAAGGATGAGATTTATTATAAAATTATTAAGCTTATTATCGTATCTACTAAAGAGGCATATATTGAGAATGACATGAGAGCCCAGTAAGCATAATCCATTAGTTTGAATGCCACATCTCAACAGTATGATTGTGGACAGGGACATTGTATGAATTGAGCAATTATTGTATCTACTAAAGGGGCACATATTGAGAATGACACAAGAGCCGAGTAGGCATAATCCATTAGTTTGAATGGCACATCTCAACGGTATGATTGTGGGCAGGGACATTGTATGCATTGAGCAACTTCTTATAGATAGGTGTACTTTTTGCATATTATACTCAATGTTGCAAAATATTGGTGGATTAAAAGATACTAAAAATATAGATATAGAGGAAATGGTAGCAATATTTTTACATCTCGTTGACTTTGATAAGATAAACCGAGAAATCAAATATGATTTTTGACTTTCAAGAGAGATGGTAAGTAGACATTTTCATAATGGATTGAGAGTTGTGCTTAAGATATGGAGAGTTATACTTAAAGACCCTGAAGTTGTCCCTTACAATAGCACCGGTGAAAGATGAGGGTGGTTTAAGGTAATAATATTCATTTATGGAGTTTTATTTGGTATGAGATTTACATTTAGTTGGTAATGAATAGTTATGATTTTGCTAATTTCATAATTGCTTAGGAGCTTTAGATGGTACATATATTAAGGTACATGTACCAAATATGAAAAAAGTCTGATATCGTTGTAACACTCCATACTCGATAATGGAATCAATATATCGAGTGTTACCATATTCTTAAATACCTAATACTTCGAACTACAATATTTTCTATTTAAAACCTCATTTTTCTAGCAATTACTATTTACTTTATAAAATTTTGATAGAGTTTCTTCTATATATACTTAAAACCTCATGCAAGAAATTTCAATACACTTCTCATGCATGTTACTCAACTATCTATCTCCATGTCAAGCTCCATGACAAAATAATTTACCCATCCTCTAATAAATTTCAACAAATCTAAACCAGCTTTCATACATAACGTTCATTTATTCATATATAATTCACAATAAAATCTTATAAGATCATTCACTTCTTTATGTGTACATGCCATAACCAACAAATCCACCTCCAAATCATTCGAGATCTTCTATGTGACTCTTGTCTTGTAGTGGATCCACCACATTTTTCTTCTAATTTTCTTCAAAGCCTACGTATAGAAAAAAATCCACACACTAAACTATAGGCTTAGTGGTGTTCAAGCAATTCCATTTCTCATTCAATTCAATTCATTCAACCATAACATGCATAATATATAATATTTTTCACATATAAATATCTTCATTTATTTCTAACCATAAATAGGCATTTAAAATCAAGTTATGAAATACAAGCATGTATCTAATTTAATAATTCATATCTAATTACACAATGATGAATATATATATATATATAGCTTTTTTTGTAATTGCACTAAAGTAAAATCCAATGAAATTGTATTGCTAAGCCAGATAAGTGGGATTTTAAAATACTGGAATGAGTTCTTGGAACTATACAGTCTTTTATTTAATAATATTTACATATCAAGACTGAGCTCTCGAAGCCATGCAGCTCATAACACAAATCAAATATCTTACACTGGAACTGAGCTCTCAGAGTTATACAGTCCGGTAACATATATTATGATGCAATACTGCTAACTCCCTAATTGGCATGCCAACCTTATCACATTCCTCCAATTCCTATCTATTTTACTAGGGGCAAATCTAATGCAATTCCATTGAAATTTCATAATAAAAGCTCATAATAACCAATTCAAGCTATTATATATTCGGCCAAAGTAAATGTCATAATTTTTTCATCCATTATCAATTCTAATTTAATCCATACAACATTCAAGACATTTATCTCACCAATTAGTCAAAAATAACATGTATGTCAAGTTTCTCAATTGAAACATCATGTATGCAAATTGAGGAAAATACAAATTATAAGTTCAAAATCTCAATTAATCACACATACTACTTTGTTTAACATCTAATTAAATATTTTTAACAACAATTTCATAAACCCCAAATTTTACTTAAGAACCTTAATTTCCTAATACACAATTTTTAGGAAAAAGTAGAATTGCAAGAACATATACCAAATTGATGTCCAAATCTTCAAATTAAACTTCCATAAACTTCAATTTCATCATCAATTCCTTATTCCTTCTC
>JAOQMP010000209.1:21356819-21366830 GCA_027563575.1 Erythroxylum pedicellare
AAAATAAATTTTGATAATAAGAGGATATCTTGACAATATCATAATAATATTTGATATTATTCTAATAATAAAATAGAAATAGGTAAAATCAAATATGTGTTTTTTAGTTTTTTATTACAAATCTCAATCAAATAAGTTGATTTTAGTTTTTATATTATAAATTTCAATTAAACATATTTTTTGTTTTTTAGGAAAAAACAAAAATAAAAAACAGAAGACTAAAACCAAAATCACAACAGAAAAACATAATTAGAACCAAACAAGCCCTAAGTTTTCTCCACCAAAATAAATATACTCTTCTACTATTATCTAGTCAATTAATAAAAAGAATAGTTTCAATTTTAAAATTATAACTAAGTTGAGAAAGAAAAAAATGTCACTAGAAACAATATATAGTGAGTAATCAAGAAAGAAATCAAATGTGAATAAACATCTAGACAATTAATTTTACATTTATGATTCAATAAATTTAGAAATTTTTATAAACTGTATCAGTAAAATTTAATAAGATAAAGAGTTAATCTCTCTCAAGTTACAATCAACTATTTTTAATTTGATTAATCAATATCTCTATATGATTAAAACCTATAATAATAATAATATATTATGATCTATGAAATTTAATAAATTGTTGATTTTATCTTTGAATCTTTTCAACAATGGGTTATAATCTGAATATTTAGGCTTCTTAGTGGTAATATGAATCCTTAAATGTTTTAAACGAGCACAATGGATAGACAAACCAATTATGGAGCTCAGAGCCACAAAGTTTTGAATATATGAAGAAACATACATGTAACTATTACTGATATATATTAACACACTACAGCAAAAAGTGCTTTAGACAACAACCTTTTTGCAACAATTTAAAAATGTATTGCTAAAAATTAATATAACACAACAATTTTTAAAGTGTTACCTTTAATAATATTAAAAAGCAATGAAAAAATAATTTGTTGCTACATATAAGAAAAGGAAATAAAATTAAAAAAAGTTGCAATAAAGTCTTATATATGCAACATTTGAAATTATTGCTATAGTTCTAGTATTTATTTACTAAAAGATATTATATTAGAACATGTAAGCGGGAAACTAATTAACATCACGTTACATAGATATGTTTTCAAGTGGAGCCAATTTTTAGAGCCCAGCAAGGCGCAACACCAATTCTAGACTGGCGGTGACCCATCGAGTTGATGAGCCCACAACCTAGGCGAAATCACCACCATCTCTAGTTTCCTTGGGATTCCATCGCTAGCTTTTCCGAAAGCTAGTGGTCATCTATAGGCGTCAATCGCGCCTTTGAGCTCCTCACTGATATAGCCCAACAAGGTGTAACAGTGTAAGTCGTGAATGCGTATCTCTATTACCAACAAAACCCACAAAAAGTGCTTAGAGCTTCAGAAAAGCAGGAAGGATGGACTGCCAAAGATAAAGGTAATAGAGATCTATATGTGAATCCTTAAAATGCAATATGATACACGTACTAGTTTTGATGGGGGTGATAATATTGGTGTATTGACAATATTAGTCTATTAATTAACTGATCGATTTTTAACAACAAAAATTATTAAATTAGATCAAATAAAAAAATTAAAAACTGAACTGAAAAGTTAGTCAGTTCAAGGCTTTCATTGTTAAACTAGTTAAATCAATTCATTTTTTAAATAGAATTAATAAATAAATAAACACTTTCTTCATTGTGCAATTTTGTTTCTTATTTCATGGTTGGGGCCAAGACAGAGATCAATTACAAATACAATGCTACACTTGTCTATACTAGATTATAAATGAAAAGAATTAGGTTTAATATATTGAAACGAGAATGTTAAAAACCCTTTCGATCCCTAATTCTCTCTATTTTCCTCATTTTCTCTACTCCCAAACACACCCCAAAGGCACTTCTTCCTCATTATCTCTATGTAATGTTTATAGCTATACAAACCTGTCAAGGAATATCATTTGTGGAATTGCTTTGGCATTGGATTGGATGAATTTGAAGGTGAAAGAGCTGGAGATCCCTTTTCGGTGTTACACATTATTGGCTATCTAGGAGTATTCAGTGTCAATGGCAAAGATATGTCCATGGATGTTGGTTAAGACAAGTTGTTTTCAAGTGATAATGTGTAAAGATTGAGCCTTTGTCTCTTATCTTTCTTCTCACTTATGGGCTCTATAGATATTAGTTTGTTGCTGGCTAAATGTGAAGATCCAAATATGGATCAAAATCTAGGTGTATGTGAAGTTGTTAAATAATTAGACCAGGCTTGTAGAGAAGCTAAATTCATCTATATGATAATTTGTCTACCTTAGTTTTGTATTGTACACACAGACTTAGAAACAAACATGTATATAAATGATTTTGTTGAATCACTTGCAATCTGACTACTAAGATTAAAGTTTAAATAGCTCATTGCCCTTCAGGTTTGAATATTACTTAAATAGTTGTAGGTAACTTCCTTATTTTGTTGCTTGATATGGAAGCTTGATTTTTTAAAGAATTGTCCTGCTGCGATGTTCCTTTTTATATACATTAAAATGCAAGATAAGTGTGCAAGTGTTTTGAGTATCATATGTATAAAAACTTTAGCTAAGACATTTGTCGCACCATTTAGTTTTGATTGACAATACTTACTATGTGATTGATCAGAAGGGTCATGGCATACCTGATTCCTTTATTAAAGAAGTTAGAAATGTAGCAAACAAATTTTTTAATCTTCCATATGAAGAGAAGTTAAAGATAAAGTTGAGTGTTGATGTTGGATACAGGTTTGTTACTATGATAGTCTTCTATAAGAGTTAAAATTGATTATTTTGACATATGATAACCACTTTCAAACAACTAGCTTAACTTTAATTGTAGCAGATATAAAAGAATTGGAACAAAACATAACCAAAGGCACCCTAGGTATGTATGAAGCAATTGATGTATGTATTTCTTACTTATTCAATGCTATACTCTACTCTTAATAGTGAATGATGTTAAGGATCTTAATTATACTCTTGTAAATAAAACTAAATCTTATAAATTTTCATTACATAACCAAACTTTTATATTTTATAATTGATGTTGTGCCCAGTTCCATTGTATTACCCCACTGGCGCGGTAAAAAATTATGTGACGTCGGGAGTTCTTACAATTTGGTTCCAACATTTTTCTCTTCATGTTCATTCCTTATTGGTTTAAACACCTTCGGGGTTTATTAGGGATGAGTTAGATTCTCATATTATTAATGATTAATCTCTTTATTTAATTTAATTCCATATTGAGATTAATAACAAAGTTTTTTCTTCTTTATCCAGGCCCCTGAATCCACTTAACTTCAAGCTAGTAATGGGGGAATATATTAGACTTTGCTCATGTATGCTATCTATAATGACATTGTTATGCGTTTGTCTTCCATTTGTTGATTCTATTTTAAGCTTTTAATTTATTTAGTCTATCAACTATTGAATGTATACTAGCATACTTGTTAAGGAATATCATATGTGGAATTACTTTAGCATTGGATGGGTCAACAGATGAATTTGAAGGTGAAAGAGCTAGAGATCCCTTCTGGGTGTTATGCATTATTTGTTATCTAGGAGTATCCAATTCCAATGGCAAAGATTTGTCTGAAAATTACTTGTCATTTTATGATTTTTAATAGTCAATAATGTCCTATTGTGCATCTTGAGATAGAATTTTGTTGAATAAATTGGATCCAAAATAGGCTATTTCATTTGTCAGTTTACTATAACAACCTAAAATGTTTTGTGGTACTAAATGATATTGAGATCTTATTTTAATTTCTGATTGACGTGTTTGACTAATGTATTGAGAGCATCCAAGCTTATCTTCTTCTGCCAAAGATTTCAATTTTTGATTGATTTGTTTGACCAATATCTTGAGAGCTAAGAAGCTTATCTTCATTTGCTAAAGAATCTATTTACTTGTGTTCTTTACATAACTATTGGAATGAATGATGATTGGTATTATTATTTATATGTTGATGTAGGATGGGTAGAGGAAAGGAATCTTTTATTCCTTTAAACCATACATATCAACATGAAGAATATCAGGTAACAAGTTTCCTTAATTCACTATTTTTGTACATCATCTTGTTATATATTTTTTAGATTAGTTGCTTATGTTCATGCTTTCTAAATTTGTTCATAAAAAGAACCAAATCATTGTGTTGTTAGTTTTTGGACTATATTATTTGTCTTGGTTAAATTGACATCATAATAAAGTAGTTAGCATTTCATTTTTTAGATATATTAACCTGTTTGTGAGCATAGTAGTTTTACAATTCTAATCCACTTGTTTCTTTATTTCTTTTTTTTAGAATGGTGAACATTAGTAGTGGATAATGAGGTACTTGGTGAAGAATTTTGGAGTACTCACACATATTGGTTTTGTTAGTATTTAGATTAATTCACTTACATTTTATATAGAATGGAGGACGATATTATAGATGAATATTTTAGCTAGTGACTTTTTTCTTATATATTTTGAATATGTTAAAAGATTGCATTCTACAAGTCCTTATGGACTATATATTATTTATAAATGTATTTTTTATCGTTTACATTTGACAGTACATACGCAATTAAAATGTACATTAATTTCTATATATTTCTTTTAATGTATATATAGATGTTGCCTACATAATGACAAGAGTTTGATTTTATGATAAATAATATTGGTAATAAAACAATAAATTGTTGCTTTTATTCTTACAAATTGTTGCCTAAAAAAATTTGCTTTGTTGCCTTATAATGCTTTAAAATTGTTGCAATATCTATTTAACATTGTTTCTATAGTTTGAAACTAATATGTTGCCTTAGTTAAAACTTAAAGCAACATTTTTTATTTTGTTGCCTAATCAAAAAATTATGTTGCCTTATACTTATTGTAGTGCCACTTCTTGTAATGATATGAATTATGTTTCCTTACTAAAAAGGCAATGTTAATTGTCTTATAGCTATGCTTTTGTTTGTTACCTAAACCATTTTTTATTGTAGTAACATTCAATCCAGAAAGCCGTGAAAACTTGTTGAGGATTCTCATAATAAGCTTTAGGTATTGGGCTCAACTCCACAAAATAATATTACATCATCTATAAAAGTTAAATGGTGAATCTTCAGTAAGTTACGTTTATAGTGAAACACAAACTGGCAATCTCTAAAAATGTATAAGTGTATCGTCCTAGAAAGAATCTCAATCACCAATGTTAATAGATAAAGGGAGAGAGGATCCCCTTGTCTAATACCCTTTTCTCCTCTAAAGATTTTGGTAGGTATATCATTAATTAGAATACTAAAGGAGGAGGAAGAGATGTGGGAACTTATCTAGTTCACAAAAGTAGTTAAAAACTCAAAATCTTTTAAAACTTCCAAAGTCTAGCTCTAATTGATTGTGTCAAAAGCTTTAAAGAAGTCTATCATCAAATTATAGATGTTAATATGTTTCTTGTTATCATTGTCCTTCATTAACTCCTGTACTAGTCGAATATTATCACTTATAGGCCTACCCTCTATTAAAGCCCTTTGATAAAGGCTTATAGTAGACTTAAGGAATGACTTGAGTCTACTAGCAATTGTTTTAGAAATAAATTTATAGCTTATGTTTCAGTAAGAAATAGGCCTATATTCATTCAAGAAGTCAAGATTTTTCTTTTTAGGAATCAAAAAAATATAGGTCTTATTGAGCAAACCCAGCATCTTAGAGTTAGAGAAAAAATCTATTACGACTTTAATCAATAGATTTATAGTAATTCCCCATGTGGTTTAAAAAAAAGGTACATTATAACCATCCAAACTAAGAAACTTGTTGGGATTATAATGTAACGTTTCATATTAGGGTTTTGAATATTGAGGAATTAGCAGTGCATAGTATGCTTTGCATATTTGAGTATTCACTTATATATACATATGCATTTTTGCCACATATAAATAATTGTACATGCATTTATTGACATTTCTAGGTATAATTGATTTTAGAATTTCGATTAAAATAAGAATTGTGGTTTTTAGGTGTCAAAATTTTACTTGGAGATTATTATGATTATTTCAAAATTTTGGTGAATTTTAGGAAATTTTTGAAAATTTGGAGTATTTTGGATTTTTGACCTAGGAAAAATACATGATTATGTGACAAATGGGAGAGAATGACATGTGGCAGCTTGTATGAAGGACAAATGGAAGTCATGCATGGAGCCATGTGTCACTATGACAACAACACACGTAAGTACGTGTGTTAGAAGGCAAAATTACTGAAGTTTGTTGTTCTTCAAATTATGCAATGTTCATAAAAAATCTACTGAACCTCCACTGAAATACTGGTTTTGATTCTTATATCAGTATTATACTTTGCAACACAAATAATTTAGTCCAGCTGTTAGTTTGCTTCTGTCTAGTCTTGCTTTTTCAGCCATCACTGAAACTTCACTACTGGAGATATTTTTCTGAAAAACAAGTAAGTGAAGTTTTAAGTTTCTGCGTTCTGTGAATGTGTTTGATGATGTTTGAATGATTGAAAATGAAATTTGTGCATGAGGTGAGCAAGATGGGTAGCTTCGGTGGTGTTAAGAATGAGTTAACTGAGAAATTAGTGAAGTGAATAGTGCCAGAAATGGAACAAATGCAGAAACTGGAAATTGTTTGAATGAATATACGAATTTTTGATGTTTAAGATTGAACTTTGGATTTTTGATTTATTTTGTGTTGTTAAGCTAAAATGGAAGTAGAAGAATTGGTTTGAGTGTTATTTGTGTTAATTGACGTGGGAATAAAAATCTAGAAAACTACAGAAGGAGAGAAGAAGAAGAGGTTGTTCGGTGAAGAAGAGAAGAAAGCATAAAGATCGCGAGTCACAATCATGCTTTAGCATGATCATGACTTCGGTGATGAAGTTGCGGGTCACGATGGCACATGATCATGACTTGCGAGTTTTCTAAAAAACTATTGTTTTTGAAAATTTTTCATTCAATTCACCATAATTTCTTCACCCGATATCCAAATGACTTGATTCTTAAACTAATAAATTTCTAACACATTTTTCTACCTCTTCGTAAAAATTGGTAGCCTTCTGAATTGTTTTGAAAAAGATTGATTGAATGAAAGTGAGAGAATCTGTTGGAATAGTATGAATTGGAATATTTTACTGAACATACTTCGGTATTTTGATTATATCTTCACTTGTAGAGCTCCAAATGAGATGATTATTGATTCTAATTAAACTATACACATGAGGATATAACTTTTCTGATGAGTCCAAATTGTAATTCTATTTTTAAGAATTCCAAAATCTGTTCTGAAATTGAGTTAAGAATTTAGTTGTAGTTTTGGAACAATCAAAACTCTTTTGAGTATAACTTTTAGTATATTGAATCAAATTGTGTGATCTTGGAATCATTGGAAACCTAAGACAAAGGGACACTTGTATAGAAGGAATTTTTACTTAAATATTCCATTTGCTTGATCAAAATGATCATGCAAAGTAGAGCCAAAAGTATGTTTTGAGGAAAAAGCAGAAATAGTGAATGAGTGTATGAATTCTGGAACTTTTGGAATACAAATGATGTTTACATCAGTTTAGTAAGGAATTTAACCGGGGATATGTCATTGATTATACATGAATAATTTGGTAATATGAAATTGTGTTTGATTGTATATAGAAGAGCAAGTAAAGTGGCCATCTCCAGATATTACTAGAACTTCAAGGCATTAAATGAAAGGAAGCAACTGTCAGTAATCTCTAGGATGCTCACACCTTACTTTGTTTTGCTTAGTACTGAATTGATTTTTATTTATGCTAATTGTGTTCTGAATTTTGGACAATGATTGTCTGAGATGTTTGATGCATGTGAATGTGATGACTAATTATTTTTGCACATGAAATGGATTTGTTTTGTTTTGGAAACTGTTGAGTCCTAGTTGTGGGTAACTAGGCATGCCTAGAAAGGTCTGCAATTGCTCCTGTGACACTTTGGTGTCTCCTATTATTGACACTTCGGTATCTCCTGTACTGATACTTCGGTGTCTCCTGTTATTGAAACTTCGGTGTCTCCTATATCAAGACTTAAGTCTCTCCTAATATATAATGTCATTTATGGTGTCTCCTATATAAGTCCCGTTACCCACTTTTGTCCATGGATTTACAGTCTAATTCATTTTGTATTTTGATCTATAATAAGTTTTGATACGAAGCAAATTTGAAAATTTGACCTCTATTTTGGTAATTAGTTTTGTATTCTATATGTTCAGTTTTGTTATTGAAATTCATTACGTTTGAGATGCTTATACTATAATATGATTCAGTAGCAGTTGTTGTTTCACATAGTTTAGTTATTACTCACTAAGCTATATGCTTAATAAGGTGGATTTGTCCCGTTTAGGTTTAAAGAGAAGGTTATAAAGACTAGGACAAGACAACCGCAATGGCTAAAGGAGATTGAGTTTTGTTTGTCAAAATGTGTATTTGAGTTTGTTTTTGAGTTGTATATGTTAAATGAAACAGTTTGAATTTGTTTGAAGGTTTGTAATAACCTTAATACAGGTTGATTTTCGAATTTATGGTACATATTATGATAAGCACAATATGAATGATATGTTAAGTTTTTTAAAAAAATCACATGTGATGATATTTAATATATGTTTGCTTGAGATTTTGGGAATGCATGTATGAAATTTTTCGTATGTTTTGGATTTTTTTAGTTTTAATTGTTTGGCACTTGCATTTCCTCCTAGGCAGTATGTGGATGTGACATATAAAGTGTCTTTTATCTCTTAGGAGTAATAAGTTTGGTTAAGAACTCAATCACATAAAAACAAAGTTTGACAATGATATATCCATTGATGGAGATTTTCTCCACATTAGCTCCACAATGAGGATCCATTAACTTCATAAAATGCTCCATAACTAGGTACTTAATTTTCCCTATGTTAGTAGTGATAGAAAAATCTCCCTTCATCAACATAGATATTTTGTTTCTGTTTCTCCTTGCTAAGATTGCATAAAGAGAATTTGGAGTTGTTTTCACCCTCTTTCAGCCATATGATCCTAGCTTTGTGCTTCACTAGGGAGTTATGCATGCTTAAAGCAAAATCATACTCATTTTCATCATATTTCCTTTATTTCTCAATTCCTGACATAGTGGATTTAGTTAGTTATCATGTTAAGCTTCTCTAAAGTTGTTCTCGATAGTTTGGAGGCTATAGGAAGTATTAAAAAAATGAAGTTTTTAAAGACCCTCCTTTAAATTGCTAAGTATAAGTTGTTATACTTTACAACCTTTTGTTGGTTGTCCTAGCTAGTTCTTAACATCTCATTAAAACATACCCTTTAGGCTTAAAAGTTAAAGAATTTGAAGGGAGAACTTCGAGTTATGCTAAGATAGAGTTTCTGACTTCAATCAATGAGTGGTTAGAGCATATAGGGTCCCTAAAATGAGTAAAAGATGTACGAAATTGAGTTAGCCATTGATGATTCACCGAAGCCCTATCTAGTTTCTTCCTGATGTATAAACATCATGTCTCTTAATATCACAAGTAAATAAATTCCTTGAGAATCTTAAATCCGCCACACTAATTTATTATACTACTTCAGCTTTTTGTTGATTCCCTTATGCTTAGATTTGCCACCTTCCACTTCCAATTCATTAGTAGAGAGTACACAATTCAGGTCTCCAATTAGTACCCAAGTTTTAGTCATGAAGGAGTGTATTACCCTAACATCATCCTATAGTTTACTATGCTGGAATTTAAAGTTTGTAATATATATAGTTGAAATTTCAATCTAGCTAGAATTCTCTACCAGGTAGAGACAGAAGTGTAATAATTGATTAGTTGTTTTCATATTAGAGACTTTGACTCCCTCAATATTAATGGCAAGTATAATTATTCCATTATAGTGATTGACATGTGATAGCGCGTGTTGAGTGCACTATAGAATTTACCTAACTCTACACACTAAAATTTGTAGTTTTAATGAGTTGGGGTTTAATCCACAGGAAATGTTCGGTTAAT
>JAOQMP010000209.1:21376636-21413673 GCA_027563575.1 Erythroxylum pedicellare
TAATGGGCCGAAACTTATTGGGCTTTAATGGGATTAGGTTTTCTCTATAAATAGAGAAACTTAGGTCTCATAAGATGAGGGACACCATTGTGATACAAAAACCCTAGCTACCATCCGAGAGAAGTGCGTGCGGCATTCGGAAAGAGTTTCAGGACGTGCTAGCACACGATAGCCACAGCCTAGATCGTGTATACTCGTATGGATACCGGTAGAGGACATCGCGTGTAGCAGTGTCTACGAATCTAAAAAAGCAACCACCAATCCGTATCAAAAAGGTATTTTTGCGCATCCTATATGTTTTCGGTTATACATCATGTTGTGTTATGGTCTTTTCTGCAGCGTATTGTGAATACTCGAGCCATACGCGATCTAACAGTGTTTTCTCAGCTTAAATGTTGAATGCCAGACTAAGGTCCGATGACAATGTGATAGTGAATATGATCGTGTGATATTGAGAACTTTTAATTGACTAAATATATGTGATGCATTTCATTACATGAATGCATGAAACATAAAGGCAGTTTTGACCGGAGTAGCCACCAAAAAAGAGCTTAATGCTCAGAACGTGAAAAAGAGCCTAGAGCTCATAAAATGATTAGGAGCCAAAGGCTTACTATGTAAAATGAGCCCGATATTCTCAATAGATATGAGACAATTATTAATGAGCCTGGTATCCACAATAAATACGGGACAGTATTAGGCACTTAGTCACAACAAAGTAATAAAACAGAAAGTGAGGCACATAAGTATTACATATGTATAAGATATGTATGATCTTGTTTGAATGACATATGAACGTAATAAGTGTTTGAATGATTAAAGTGATTGTAAATGAAAATATGTGAATTGTACGATATGTGATTGAGTGAGCCATTGAGGATGGGCACTCACTGAGTTTGCAAAAACTCACCCAAAATTTTGCAATATTTTTCAGGCTTAGAAAAGTTACCCTGTTGGACAAATGGGAGTAAAACATCTGCATTCAAGTAAGAGATAGAGGTCGGGATCAGTTCATGCCTAGATATGTATTTGATTGTATTACATTAAAATGTGTATTCATAAATGATGTGCAATATGTATGTAAATGATTTTGAAATGTAATAACATTATGCTACAAGTATTTGTATTTGAAATGGGCCCAAGTGGCTATTGAATTATTAATAAATTGAAGAACAATTGTATTATTATGATCAAAAATGTTTCTAAATAAAAATGGGCTCGATTTGATAATTGATTTCTACATATATGTTTGTTCTTAAAAAAGAATTTTGTAATGAGATTTTACTAACTGACTGTGCCAACATGCCACCCTCTTGGGGCAAGTTCTCAGACATTACTCAAGATTTCAGGTACGTGTCTTGCGAAAGTGGGGTGCTACACCTTATACTCTTTTGTTTGTTCCTAATAGTTTCTTGGAATAATCATGAGCTAGTCACTTAAAAAGTTGTTGATCATTTATTTGATTCCCCTCTGAGTCTATAAGAGAGATAGTTCTATTTATGTTTCTTCAACCTTTGACATTATAGGAGAAGAATTTTGAGTTAATATCCCCTCTCTAAGCCACTGTATTTTAGATTTCTACTTGAGTTAAGAGTTGTATTTATCAATAATAATCAAAAACCTCTCCAACTCTATTCTCTCCACTCCCTTGAGGGAATTGTTTAAAGGATCATTGGCCAGATCCTTCTTACATTTTTAATCCTTTCAAAGGCCTTTCTTAAATTCATCTTCATAGGATTAACTTCATTCTTTCCGCACATTAACAAGTTCCTTCCTTATAGCCTTTCGCTTTTACACTAATTGATAAGTCTATTAGCCTGAGACACTTGTACTCATTCCTTTCATTACTAGGGAACTAAATTAAAGGTGTTTAGGTAGGGAATTGAAGAATTTAAAAGGAGATTTCCTTTTAGTCTTTACATCCCTTATATCAACCTTTATAAGTGAATGATCTGAAAACAAAGAGTTAATGAAAGGTACTGAACTACTAAGGATAAGTTGTGCCAATCTAAATTAATCATGCAACTATCTAGTCTCTTTTAGATAAAATGAGTACCCAATTATTTGTTGGACCATGTAAAGTGATGACATGTGTACCTTAAGTCCACCAGTCCTAGCACTAATTAAATGGCCAAGCTCCTGATATCCAAAATACATGAGTCTTGCATTTCCTTAAGCCTCATCAGGTTTGAGAATGCAGTTGTAATCACATAAAAACATCCAAGGTGTATGTAAGGAGGATACCATTGCTTCCAAGTTACACATTCTATCCCTTTCAAACTCCCAATTAGTAGTATATATAATTGTGACGAAGATTAGTTTATGTAAGTATCTTAGGATTAACTCATAATGTAAGAATTGTTCAGAGGAAGACCAATTCCTTAGTTGCCACACTTCAGGATCTAGGGAAACTATAATTATGCCATTTGAATTTACTTGGTGATTGCTTACTGTAATCCACTGCTTGTCTGGGAACCAAAGTCCCCTCTAGAATACCTCCTACTTTATTTTGATTTTCATAAACTCAAAAAAATTAGGTCTCTTCAGTTTTATAATTTCACCGAGAGCTGTTTGTTTATTTCCCTTTACATTCAAAGTTAGTATCTTCATTATGAGGGAGAAAGACCAGACCTATTAATCTTAGATTTGTGCATGGTTTTGGATTTGCTTAGGTTTACCTCTTTTAGTTAAGGAGTCTTCATACCTTTAGTGTTGAGAGGGCTAGCTAAGCTGGGTTTGTAGGTAGCTCATTCATATCACTTGTAATTTCTCTAATACATTTCATGTTAAAATTTGTAAGTAATCCATTGTCTTCACCTATGGCCTCCAACATCTTTTGATCTCTCTTACTATTAGTCTCCATATTTTTTTCCAGCTTGCATTATGGTTTATGTGTGTGTAGATAGTTGCTCTTGTTGCTATCCCTTAAGATTAATCTCCCTTATGGTTTTAGTTTGCATATTAGCCTGTATGGATGAAGATGATACTTCCTTTTATTGTTTCCTATGATCAATTTCATTACAATTTCTAGCCTATCCCCCTTCCTTATATTGAATATGTTTCCCAACGTGAACTTCTAGTTTCCAGATTCTCACCGCTCCTTTTCTTAAAGGCTTCTTAGGGTATGTGACCCTAATGGCATCCTCCACCAAGCCTCCTTCCTCTGAAAGTCTCGCCAGCTTAATGGAGTCCAATATATCACTTTCTAGGGAGATCTCAATATATATAAGTACAAAACCAGTCCTGTTTACCAAGTTTGTATTTTCATCTTAAATGATTGGATTTCTAAGGGAGCTAGCTAAATAGCTTAGACCTTTAGTTGACTAGTACTCTAAGGGAACCTTATGAAGATTCACCTAAAAAGGAATGGAATTCTACTTATCCCTGTCTAAAAACACTTATGGAGTCCATCTCTTAACTAACATTGATTTCCCTAGGATGTACCAAGGTCCCAAGTCTATAAACCTTTGGGAACAGAAAGAGGTCATCCTCACTTAACAAAGTTTTGACGTATCCCATCTTCTTCCAGTTTTTAGTATCCTAGTGTTGCACCAAGGGGATTGCAAGTCTTTTGTCTATGAAGTAACCGACCAGAGAGGCCTTTTATTTCTTGACTCCTATCTAAAGAATTTCCTTAGGGAGTGACACTGCTTTCCCTTCTTCTATTGGAGGTATGTAGCATAGCTTGCTAAAGCTAACAGGGTCACCAGCAACATTGTTCCAAGCGGGTCTACTTCGTACTTCTAAAGGTGGATTCGAGCATTGGCACTTCTAAAGAGTTTCTTTGCCTTTTTCAGCAATCTAGGGGTGTGATAGGGTTAGGAAAAGCAGTGGCAGAGTTAAGATCAAAGGTAGGGGAGATCAGGGAAGAAGCAACAGGCGAGGACATATTTTTCTTTAACAAAAAACTGTTAGACAAAAAAGAGGAAACAGAAAAATTAAAAGGACAAGTGGCCTACTCTAAATGGAAATGAAAAGAGTTAAGTCGATTCAGAACAATGGAACTAGGTAGAAAATAAAGGGAATCAAACGGTTTAGTGTAGTGAGAAGTGGGAGCATATTCTCTAACTTCTTATGTCATTTGAGTAAGAACCATGATTTAGTTCAAAGAGTATAAAACTTGGCTCTTTCGCTTAAACATAGATACCCTATACTTTCTCAAACATAATTTAATACAACAAGGTCAGTTCAATTATCAAGTTTCAAATGGAACTAAAATTGGAAAATTAATAAATAGAGGATGTGGAGCATACAATCATGAAGAGCTATTTGAGAGAATTAGAATGCTAAGCCTTCAATATTTTTGCTTGGATAGAAGATGTTTTCTTCGTAGATAAATAAACGAGGACTCAACAACAATGAAACAGAAGTTGCTTGTTTGGTCAGCCCTTCGCCAATTTTATGAGACCAACCTTTCAACCTTGAGCTATCTAACGTACTCAATTTTTCCAAGACGAACTAAATTCCTCAATTGTATTCCCACTAATCTTCATAACGCTTATAATTTCACCAACGGTTCCTACAGAGTGTGCTCCAAGTTTATTTTGTCAAGTTACAGAAGTGGTATTATATTACTATTTATTTAACAGGTTGAGAAATAGGGTCACCTTAACTGGGTGCAGCGTGACGTAGATTCAGTGAATAGATTAAATGAGGAAATCCATAGATGTTGTGAGATTCCTTTAGATGTTAACGGATAAGCGGATCTAAATAAAAATGTAGCAGAAAATGTTGGCTAACTCCCATTTTAAAGATCACAGTATATCTCCCATTTTAACATCTTTCCTTCGGCACCTGAACATAGGAACTTTATCCTTTTTATCGTCTTTAAAAGTACAGACTTTTACATCCATCGTTGTTCAAAACCTCTTAGATTAGTCCTCAGAATCGTCAGCCAGAGAAACCTTGCTTGGCCTGCTTGGGCAAAGATGTGCCACCATTGTCGATCACCTTTTTTCTGCCCTTGACTCGCTGAACCTGTGACCCAAAAGGGGCTCTTCTTGCCAGAGCTTTCTCAAAGTTGGAGTTCCCTGAGGCGTTCTTCTTGGTCATTTTATCTGCAAGGGATTGCTGTTTGTTGTTGCTTGTGTAGACCTTTAGATTCCCGTCACTGGCCTTTGTAGACGCCATAGATTCAGGATTGAAATGGACAGGAACTATGGACCTGAAAAAGGGTATAGATTTCTGAGAAAGGCATGTCGGAGAGTCCTTACTTTTATACAATCATAACATGGTCTGTAGTTAGGCATAAAGGCAAGGAATATGTTGGAAACAAGTTGTACTGGCGATAGGAAGCCATATTCTTAGCTCATCGAATAAGTTTCCTATGTCTTGTATGTAAAGCAAGTGATGAAATTGCTTGTTGACCAATATCAATGCGTTGTGTTTATTCTTAAAGAAGGTCGTTTTTCTTCTCATAGATGCTTCTTTTGCATAGACAATTAGAAAAGAAACGCATGAGAATGTTGGTAAAGGATTTACGGTTAATTTCGGCCGTTTGTACAACATCATTAAGGTGAACATTTGAGAAGTGCATGAATTGACAAGTTGAAGGTGATTAGAAGGAATCCAGATAGACAATTGGAACCAAAATAATACGTTTGCAAAATCTACTAAACCAAAACAGGATTATGTCCTTATTCTATGCGTACATGATTCTGTAAGCAGGCATTTAAACAGTGCATTGTATGTATACTTAATGGAGCATCGGTGTACAGTTCTGAGTTTGTAAAGGAATTAGGAATTTGGCTTACTTGCACTTCGGGTCTGGGGATCCTTTACATGGGGTCTTGTAGTATGATTGGTAGGTTGATTCATTAGGAGAGATTAGGATCACAGCACTGTTTGCCAATTGCCACATAATGGTCAGGGACTGCTGACTTAGAGACCCGAGAAACAGCATCCACTAAATATATTGGGATTTGGGACATCACGCAGCCTTGTTCTCTTCTGAAGAATGTAAATTATCATCCACAACTTAGAATTTCACCATGCCTTGCAATGTAACTGGTTTGACTTGATGGGCTGGCTCATCCAATGATTGCGTCATCAAGAATAGTCCTCTCTCACACTTTTATGCCATAATGGGCATGCCAATCCAATCCCTCCATCTTCAAATTACAAAGTTGATTTAATTTTATGACGTTGTTAATTTTTATAAGCACGGGACTTGGTTTTAAAGCTAGTAAAAGTAAAGCAGAAAGATTAAAGTTCCAGTAATTGGAGTACAGAGAGAGGTTTGCCTTGAAGCTCTTCACATTTACGTTCCAAAATGCGCTTTGATGCTGAAAGAGTACTTTTAGATTAAAAAAAAGGAGGGTACACGTGTCAAGCCTACTATGCCTCTATCCTAGCTTTAGCTGGACTGCCTTGAAGCAAAATCTCCAACGCTAACACTCTTTGTATGAATACTTAAACATAAAGACCAGAACCAGAACCCTCGAATCTTGGCCCTTAAGAAACTTTTGCTCCAAGCAATTCTACAATTCTCCATCCTTTTTAGAATGGATTCTAAACGGAAATCTTTCACTGCCTCCTTTTGTTCCTTCTTCATCTTTTTGCTAATGTGCCTGCATGAACTGTAATCAAACATGGCGAAAACAAGAGCGGTCACGCATGCTGATCTGGCACCAAGTCCTTCGAGCACAGATTTGGGTAGCAAAGCAGCTGCTTTTCTTATGATCTTGACCATTCTATGTGGTTTCTTCTGTTTCATTCTTTGTATCATTGCAGAGGCAACTCGTTCGCAGGTAACGCTTTATAAAGATACAAACTTTAGTTTGCAAAAATTCTTGTACGAATCATATCAGAAGCTCCAAAACTTTCTGGGTTTGTAGGTGACATGGTTGGAGAACAATAGTGGTAGAAATGGTGAGAATTCTGGGTGTGTATATAGCGGCAGTGGAAAATCACCACTGTTGTGTGCTGCAATCGCATTTGTAGGACTAGCAGTTACTATGGTGGTGGAACACTTGTACATGTTATTTGCTGTCAGTAAGGCTCTGCCACCTGGTGTTGTCTCATGGGACCCTGATTCTGCTCTTGCCAGGTCCGTAACATGGCAAGCAGGGGTTTTCTTTGTTTCCACATGGTACGCTTCCTAATATTCATTCTTAGGCAGTTTTTTTTCTTTTCTTTTTCTTTCCTTCTGTCTCTTACATGCATAATCATTGGCATAGTGTATAAAATGAAACATTTCAAAGTTATTCCTGTAGGGTCTGTTTTGCTGTTGGGGAGATCCTGTTGCTAATTGGACTGAGCGTAGAATCAGGACATCTGAAGAATTGGTCTAGACCAAAACAAAGTTGCCTAGCAATCAAAGAAGGGTTATTCTCTGCTGCAGGAGTGTTTTCACTTGTTACAGTCTTCCTTGCTGCTGGTTTATACTTGACTGCTTTACGTGCACAAAGAATGTCTCAAGAGCAGGAATCCGCCCGCCGGGAAATGCTGGAAGCCTCAAACATGTTTGCATCTCCACCACGGTCACCGTCACCGCCTGCCATTGCAAGGGAGAATCCTGTTGCCAGAGAAAACCATATTGAGCACCCATCATGCTCATTCTCATTTCCATTCCCCTTTAGTAAGCACCAGTTTTAGCTTATTAGTGTAGATATCATAATAACTTGGCGCCGCGCAAAGCTACAGGCACAAAATTAAACCTTCAATCAAAATCCTATCTATGCCTTGCCAGTGCAGAATTGGAGAATGTTGATACACATCAATTGATTTTCTTTTTCTTTTTCACTAGAATACCAATATATTCACTTGACGGTCTACTATTTCCACGTCTCCTATCCAAATCTAATCACAGTAGAATCACTAATTAATGGTTGTCAAATTGGATGGATGTTGAAGTTCATGTCCAATTAAATATGATTAGCAGCCTCTACCTTTTTTTTCCCTCTAAAATAACAATTAACTTTTCAAGTGCTTCTACTAATAAGTAACAGCACATTCATTCAAGTTTTCAAGACTCAAATGTACATTTTATTTCTCATTGATAAAAAACTACAATTATTGTTAGTTTATGCCTTATAGTCAGTTGTATTTAGCAACAAAATAATTTAAAGGTATTCTTTATTTTATAAATATTTAGATGTATATGAAACAGTTCATGTGATAAATATACTTTGCAAATAAAATTATGATGAGATCATGGTTATCAGATTATATTACATTCATATATTATCCTTAAAAAGTCCCTAGTCATTATTATATTAAGATTGGACATTAATAGAATGTAAAAAGAGTAGCACATTGTCACGTGTCTACATCTCATCCTTAGATTTCTGTTATTTGTTAAGTTGATTAAGTCAAATATTTCATTTCCTTAAATTTAGTTAGTCAACACATGGTTGTAGTAGTGGGCTGTAGTTTAGCCACTTCGAGCTATTCTTTAATTGTGCGCTCTTTCGCCTTTTTTTAGTTGTTATTTTTCAGCCTTAGTAGTTGTCTAATTTGAGTCATGCTTGAGTATGTAATTCTATAAATTTCACAACTCATTGCAATAAATGTATCACAGAAAATTCCAAAAAACCAGTTTGTTGAGGTGTACTGTATATATTTCTTTCTTTTGTTTAATCTCTAATCAGCAACATAACTCGAATTCGAGGTCGAGGTCAAGGTTAAGGTAGGGGACAGGGTCGTGACATTTTAGTATCAGAGCTGGCGATGGCAAAAGATCAACAACTTCAACGACTTGAAGGATAGGTGGAATACTTGAGTACAGGTCAGGAAAAACTCATTAAGCAGATGGAAGATTTGGTGTTGGCAAAGAACTCCTGGTTGAACGTGTCGGAAGAAAGATCCGTTAATAGGACTTGGGACCATATGGACAAGTGTTGTGGATGTAGGAGGAATGGTGGTTCCCAAGCGTGTGAAGCTTGATTTCCCTCGTTATGATGACTCAGAGGATCCGACCTTATGGATTTGCCGAGCGAAGCAATTCTTTAAATTTTAAGGAAATGCTCTTGATGATTAAGTTAGGTTGGTAACATATCATTTGGAGAAAGACACATAACTGTGGTACCAGCGTCACAAGAACCAAGTGCACTTGTTCACTTAGGAAGGCATGATTTGCAATCATTGAATATGTAGATTTATTTGGAGATTTATGCAAGCTAAAACAAATAAGTTGTGTTTCTGATTATCAGGCTCAATTTGAGAGGCTTTTAGCTCGAGCTGGTGCCCTCACTGATAAACAAGAGGTTGAATGCTTTATTAGTAGGCTGAAAGATACAATATAAGCTGACGTTCGGGTTTATAATCCACAAAATTTAACTACAACTATCTAACTAGCTCGAACATATGAGACTAAGGCCTAAGAAATGAGATGATCATCTAGTTAAACATTTCCTTCCTTGGGGCGTAGCAACACATAATGGGGCACAATGAACACTGGGGGAATAAAGGGCACTACTCAAGAGTAAACTGTACCTATCTGCAAGTTCTCTCACACTAAGCTCCAACGACGACGAGAACAGGGCTTATGCTATGATTGTGATGAAAAGTACATGTTTGGGCACAAATATAAAAAGTTATATCTTATCAAAGTTGAAAAGGAAATGGAGTTTTTAGAGGTTACGAACAAAGGCAATCATGATTGCAAAAGGGATGAGACTCCAACAATCTCTTTACATGTCCTAGTGGGGGTTCAATCTCCACAAACCATGCGTATACATTCACGAATTGGTAAAACACCACTAACCATTTTAATCGATTATGTCCTACTCAAAATTTTCTCCATCACAGTTTTAACAAAATGGCTGGCTTTAAGCCTGAAATTGGATTTTTTCTTAATATGGTGGTTGCTAATGGTGAAAAACTAACAAGCCCAGGCTCTTGTACAAAATTGCAATTGATGTTGAAGGCATAATAATAGAGTTCAATTTTTTCTTGCTACCCTTAGAAGGCTGTGAGGTTGTCTTGGGGGCACAATGATTATGCACATTGGGTCCTATTTTATAGGATTTTGAACGAATGTAGATGTAGTTTAATATAAATGGTAAAAGGATGTTGCTACATGGATCGTCTTCCTCTAAACTCATCGCTCATAGGGGAGAAATCCTTCCTAAAACATTGAGGCAAAATCAAGGTCGAGCATTTATGTTGCAAGTCTATGTCATCCATCCAAATCAAACAATCAACATAAGTTCAGAGGTAAAAACTAGTTCTAAGTTTGATTCCTTACTAACTGAGTTTAGTGATTTGTTTGAAGCACCCAGAGGGCTACCTCCACCATGCACTTATGATCAAAAAATTCCCATCCACCCTAGAGTAGGTCGAGAATGTTTTCGCCCCTATCATTATCCATACTTCCAAAAACAAGAAACTGAACGGATGGTGGTGGAGATGCTAATCTAAGGTATAATTAGACCCAGTCAAAGTCCATTTTCCTCTCTAGTATTGTTAGTGAGAAAACATAATGGGAGTTGGAGGTTTTGTGTTGACTATAGGGTACTTAATCAAGTCACAGTGAGACAAATTCTCAATTCCAGTTATTGATGAGTTGTTGGATAAGCTACATGGTGTGAAGTACTTCACGAAGCTTGATCTCTGATTTGGGTATTTTCATATTCATACGAATATGAAAGATGTCTATAAAATAATCTTTCGAACTCACCATAAGCACTTTGAATTCTTACTAATACCCTCTGGGCTCACTAATGCTCTGTCTACATTTTAGCCTTTTATGAATGAAATTTTTAAGGCTCATTTAAGGAAATTTATTCAGGTAATTTTTGATGACATCCTAATCTATATTCGTACTTAGGTTGAATATGAGAAGCACGTTAGAATTGCATTTTCTATTTTGAGAGCTCATCGTCTTGCAGTATAAAAAAGAGAAATGCCAATTCGATCAACTGAAGTTCAATACTTGAGTCATATCATATATGAAGGCGGTATGAAGGTAAGAGAAGATAAAGCAATGGTGGATTGGGCGAAACTTGCTACTGTTAAAGCCTTAAGAGGTTTTTCGGGATTGATTGGATATGGAAGTTTGTTGCAGGTTATGGAAAAATTGCAGCACCATTAATGACCATGTTGTGGAAAAATGCTCTCTTGGACTCAAGATGCAGATAAAGCATTTGAGGTGTTGAAGCACTCCATAACTCAGGCCCTAGTATTAGCATTACCTAACTTTGACATTCTGTTCACAGTCGAATGTGATGCATCAAGAAATGGGTTAGGAGCTGTCCTTATACAAGAATAGTGACCAATTGAATTTTTAGCATCACCTTAAAAGGAAATAGCCTCTTAATGTCTACCTACGATAAGGAGTTGATGGCGCTAGTGTTGGCAACAAAAAAATGGCGGCCTTATTTATTAGGATGTCACTTTGTTACATGGACAGATCAATGAAGTCTCAAGTTTCTTTGGGAACTGATAAGTGTAAATTGCATTGTGTTTTAGGGCTTAGCTTGATATGTATTTAACTATTAATTCAATTATTTAGTATTTGTTTAGATTAGAATTGTGTTAGTTTGTTAATTATTTATGTGTTAAGTGTTTTAAAGGCTAGTACAAGTCTTTGAGCTTAATTATTATATTTTTGAGGTACCTTGATATATTTGCTAGTGTTTTAAGGTCAGTATCGAAGAACGGAGAAGTTTTAGAGACACACGGGTTGAAACAATGTCCCAGGCCACGATCATGACAAAAGCACCATAGTTAGCCCACGATCGTGGCCTACATGCCACGTTCATGACAAAAGTGCAAAAAACAGCCCACGATCATAGCTTACATGCCACGATCGTGACATAAGGCTCAAATGTGGCCCACAATCGTAGCCAATAGGGCCACGGTCGTGGCTTGCGTCGAGCAAACATGCAAACACTCAGAAATATCAAGTTTTGAGGGATTTTTTGGACCTTTCGAATCTTGAAAAAATCACAGAGCTGCTCAAAACACAAAAGGATATTTAAAGAACAAGAAAAAGAGGCAGAGAGAGCTTTTGCATTAGTCACCTTGAGAAACCTTAGAGAGAATTCATTGAGAGATAAAGGAAGAGAAAAAGGAAAAGAGAAAAGCAAAAGAACCTAACTCAATATACTTCTCGAATTAGGAGGTTTTCCAATGTCGTTGCCTCCCATCCTTCATTTCAATTGTATTTCTTGTTTATTTTCAGTTTTATCATTGTATAGAATTGGATTGAATAGTTGATAACAAGATCAAGAATATTGAGGATATTCTAAACTTACCTTGGGAGTTTTATTCTTAAATTAATGAAATCTGATTGTTTATGTGTTATTAGATTTGTTGTAGATTGATTCTGCGATTTCATAATTCGATAATAAACTGAGAGAGTGAACCGAATAAAAAATTATTAAATTAGACTAACAAGAGTTAGGGGATTTAATATAACAAGAATTAAATCAAATTGAGAAATTGTGCGAAGAGAGATCTTGCATAGGTTTTTGATAGTTTGTTTGAGAACTTCAGAACTAATTAAGGTTTTGGATAGGTTGTAAATTGAGAAATTGCATCTTCCATAATCTGATTAGGGTTTATAATTTAGGATTAATGGTTATAACTTGAGAGAGAGTAATCAACCATAAGATAGTCTAGAACCAATAATCTAATAATTCATAATCAATTAGGTTAACATTAAGGATAGGTAAAATTTCCTTTCTATCAATTGGTAATTTCTTTTGATTAATTCTTGGGTATGCTGCAATTGCTTAATAATTCGTATATTTATGTTTGATTCTTAAATTGTTTGATTGAATTAAGTTCTCGTTTTTAGTTTTGTGCAATTTGAATTTCAATTATTGTTTCTAGCCTTAGATTTTAGGATTAGATTAACTCCCTACTTGTGGGATCGATACCTTTAGTAGTACGTTAACTAATCATGCACTTACGAATTATCGGAGGTTATTAATTAAAACTTACACACACAAAAACACCCGATCAAGTTTTTTGATGCCATTGCCAAGGAGGCGATTATTTTAATTCTTTAGTTTAAGGCATTTAGATAGTTTTATTTATTTATTTTATTTTCTATTTAGTTCTTTTTTATTTCTGAATTTGTGCTTTTGCATGAACGTAAGTGTCACGAGAAGTTCAAGTCATGCAGTTAAAACCTTAGAGTTATCGCTCAATTAGAGCAATCAATTAGGAAAGCTCGGTGTGAAGAAGAAGAAGAAATCACAAAAGCCACAATGACTGAGGAATTTTAGCAAGATTTGGATCACAGAGCAAACCAAAGATGTCAACAAAGAACCCTAATAAATTTCATGAGACTAAGATTCAATACGGCTAACCAAGGAGTAGCTAGGCTAACTGTATAAGCAGCCTCTTTCAAAATTAAACCAACCCTCCTAAACATGCTTCAACAAAATGTGTAATTCTATAGACTAACGAATAAAGATCCCAATGCATATATAGGAAACTTCCTTGAAATTTGTGATAACTTTCGGTACCATCAGATGTCAGAGGATGTGGTAAGAATTAGGCTCTTTGCTTTTACCCTAAGTGATAGAGTAAAGGCTCAGTACCATTCTCTCAACCTAGCTAATGTCACCACTTGGGATCAATTAGTTCATGCCTTTTTAGACAAGTATTTTCCCCTTATTAAGACCACGAAGATTATCAAGGAGATTACCAACTTCCAGCAAAGTGACGGGGAATTGATCTATAAAGCATGGGAAAGATATAAGGATTTGTAACAACAATGCCCACATCACAACTTACCCAAGGAATTCTAGTTGCAAACATTCTATAATGGAGTAACCCCACATACAAGAGGCATGGTTAACGTAGCTTCAAGATGATCACTGATGAGAAAGACGGTAGATGAAGCAAAACAGCTGATAGAGGAGATGGCAAGTAATAGCTGCCTATAGATGAACGAGCGGAGTAGACAAACCACTACTTTCTGACAACAAAAAGGAATTGTAGTTGTTGATCAAATGACAGAGATGCAAACAAAAATTGATAACTTAACTAGACAGCTTAACAATATGAAAGCTTTGTCCTCAACCTCAGTAAAAGTCATGAAAGTAAAGTGTGAACTCTGTGGACAGATGAACCATGATACGATGGACTACTTCTTGATTCGGGATAAGTTAATTATATGGGAGCTCAATATGGATGAGGAGAGGGAAACAATCCCTAGCCCAACATATACAACCCTAGGTAGAAGAATCACCCTAACTTCTCGTGGACGAACAATGCTGGAGGACAGTTCAAACCTCAAGAACAACCAGGCTTCCAACGAGATAACCCAAGCCCAATGAAATCCAAGTTGGATAAAATTTTAGACAAGTTTGGAACCCTAGACGATGCACAAAAGAGTCTGAAAGGCAAATTCAAATAAGTAACAAAGAATCATGCCTCTTCAATCAACAATCTAGAGCTCTAAGTAAACAAATTTTCAAATGCTTTCTCTATGCGAAATATGGAAATTATTCCTAGCACTTCGGGAAAAAAACCGAGGGAGCAATTAAAGGCTATTACACTTTGAAGTGGGAAGGAACTTGAACCACCCACAAAGACAATAAAGGAGCTCTTCCCTCCTATTAAGAAAGATTAAGAAAAGGAGAAAGAAGTGAATATGAGAGAATACCCTTCTTATATCACTCCTCCACCATATCCACCCAAAATTCCTTTTCCTTAATGATTACAAAAAAAGAAGCTGGATGTGTAATTTGCAAAATTCTTTGAAAATTAAAGACCTTACAGATTAATCTCTCATTTGTAGAGGCTTTGGAACACATGCCCAAATATGCAAAAATTTTAAAGGACATATTATCAAAGAAGCGTACTTGGGAAGATAATCAGATGGTAGCTCTGACTGGCACTTTCAGTTCTATAGTCACTAGCCAGATGCCCTCTAAATTAAAGGATTCAAGGAGTTTCACAATACCCTGTGTGGTTGGTGAATATGAATTCACAAAGTGCTTGTGCCACTTAGGAGCAAGTATTAATCTTATTCCTTTGTTAATATTTAAGAAGTTAGGGTTAGGTGAGGTCAAGCTAATATTGATGTTGATTCAGTTGGCTGATCAATCTATTAAAAGACCATTAGGAATAGTGGAAGACATTATGATGCAAGTGGACAAGTTCATTATTCATGTAGATTTTGTGGTTCTTGATTTTGAAGAAGATAAGAACTATCCACTGACCCTTGGTCAACCGTTTATTAATACAGGAAAGCCATAATTGATGTTGATGAAGGTGAAATTAACACTTCAAATAGGCGAAGATCATATCGAATTCGATATCAATAAGGTTTTAAAGAACCCGTCAGTAAGTAGTGCGTGTATAAAGGTTGAAATATGGATCAAAATTTGCAAGAACAAGTTGAGAGTTGCATCGCAGAAGCATAGTTTGTGACAATAAAGACAAATAATGGAGATGAGAAACTTGAGTCTAAAAGAGATGATGAGACAGAGGAGCCAGATTTTTAAACGCATCAAAATAAATTAGTCCAAACTGAAGCACCTATACCACCATCCATAGAAAAACCACCCACATTAAAGCTTAACCTTTACTTACATATCTCAAATATAATTTTCTAGGTGAAGATCAAACGTTATTGATAATCATTTCCAATCAATTGAATGAGAAACAAAAAAGTAAGGTGGTAGCAATTGTGAGAAAGCGAATGAAAGCCATCAGATGAAAAATTTCAGATATTCAAGGTATAAGCCCAAATATTTGCATGCACCAAATAAACCTTGAGGAAGGATGTAGAACGGTGAGGGAACGTTAACAAAGTTTGAACCTTAACATGAAGGAGGTGTTCATGAAGGAAATAATCAAATCTTAGATGCAGGGATAATTTATCCTATGTCCGATAATGAATGGGTTAGTCCAGTACAATATGTACCTAAAAAAGGTGGTATGACAGTAATAGAAAGTGAGAATGGAGAAGTAATTTCAACAAGAACAGTCACAGGATGGAGAGTGGGCAGAGATTATTGCAAACTCAACTCAGTGACTAAAAAAGATCATTTTCCTCTCCCTTTCATAAACCAGATGATAGAAAGGGTGGCTGGTCATTCGTTTTATTGCTTCTTAAATGGATATTCAGGATATAATCAGATTTTCATCTACCCTATTGATAAGAAAAAACCACCTTTACTTACCCTTATGCGTATAGACAGATGCTTTCGGACTATGCAATGCCCCAACTACATTTTAAAGATGTATGATGTCTATCTTCACCAACATGATCGAGGATATATTAGAGGTGTTCATGGATGATTTTTTAGTTTTTGGAGACTCTTTTGAAATTTGTTGAACCAATTTGGACAGAGTTTGTCAAAGATATGAAAAGTAACACTTAGTACTGAATTTGGAAAAATGTCATTTTATAGTGCAAAAGGAGATAGTGCTAGGGCATAAAATCTCACACCAAGGATTTGAAGTCAACAAAGAAAAAATAGAAGTTATAGAGAAACTTCCACTGCCAAGAAATATAACAGGTGTGCGGGGATTCTTAGGTCATGCAAAATTTTATCGTCGATTTATCAAAGATTTCACGCAAATGGCAAGACCTTTGACAACCTATTAGTTAAGGATGTGTCTATTTGATGACAATTGTATATCTGCCTTCAACAAACTAAAGGAGGCATTAATATCAGCACCAATTCTATCACCATCGAACTAAACACTTCCATTTGAGGATATGTGTGATGCAAGTGACCAAGCTATAGATTGTTTATTACGCCAAAGGAAAGAGAAAACGTTGCATGCAATCTACGATACTAATAAGACCCTTGCAAGACCTCACCACCACAGAGAAGAAATTACCCGCAGTAGTGTACACATGTGATAAATTTTGACAATACCTTTTGGGATCAAAGGTAGTCGTATTCACTGATCACGTAACGTTAAAATAACTTTTCAATAAAAAAGATACAAAACCAAGGCTCATTTGATGGGTGTTACTTTTACAAAAATTTGATATCGAAGTAAAAGATAAGAAGGGAGTAGAAAATGTGGTTGCCGACCACTTATCTAGACTAGAAGGAAAAGAATGCAAGCCAAGTGAAGATATTAATGAAAATTTTCCTGATCAAACCCTGATGTTACTTGAAAGTTTGGCTACACCATGGTTTTACTGATATTGCGAATTATAACGCCAGTGGTAAACTTTCTTCTAATTTTTCTTACCAAAAAAGAAAGAGATTCCTATATGATTGTAATCGATATCTATAGGATGAGCCAATTTTATGTAGATCATGCACTAACGGGTTAATGCGACGATGTGTTCTTAAGGAGGAAATGTTGGAAATCTTAAATCCATGCCATAAAGGTCAATATGTTGGACACTATGGAGATAACAAAATGACAGTTTGAATACTCGAGAGTGGATGTTATTGGCCAAGATTATTTAAGGATGCTCAAACATTTTGGCATAATGTGATTGATTCCAAAGAATAGGTAACATCACCAAAAGAGATGAGATGCCTTCATCCAACATTTTAGATTTGGAAGTCTTCGATGTATGGGACATCAACTTTATGGGTCCTTTCCTATCTTCAGTAGGAAATAGGTACATTCTAGTGGGGATAGATTATGTTTCACGTTGGGCTGAAGCAGTGACATCTCCAACCAATGATGGAAAGGTGGTGCAAAAGTTCATCAAGCAGTTATTTAATCGGTTTGGAGTGCCACGTACAATAATAAGTGATAGAGGTACATATTTATGCAACATATTTTTTTTGATTCCCTCTTAAAAAGATATGGAGTGCACCACCATATTGCTACACCTTACCATCTGTAGACTAGTGGCCAAGTGAAAGTTATTAATCGGGAGTTGAAATGAATTTTGGAAAAAGATGGTGAACAACCCCAGGAAGGATTGGGCAATAAAGTTAGATGATGCCTTATAGGCTTATAGGACTGCTTTCAAAAACACCTATCAGAACAACTTCATATAGGCTTGTATACAGAAAAACTTGTCATTAGTCGGTTGAACTAAAACATTGAGCTTACTGGGCAATAAAAGCATTAAATTTTTATTGGAAGCAAGTAGGTGAAAAGCGATTTTTGCAACTGGTCGAACTTGAAGAGTTTTGTTATGATGCAAACAAAAATGCCAAACTCTATAAGAAAAAGGTAAAGAAATGGAACGATTCTCGTCTTAAACAAAAGGATTTTAAAGTAGGAGATGCAGTTCTGCTATATAATTCAAGGTTAAGGTCGTTTCTAGGAAAGCTAAAATCTTGATGGAGTGGACCTTTTACAGTCATTCAAGTTTTTGATCATAGAACCCTCAAATTTAAAATTGCTAATAAGGAAACTTTTAATATCAGTGGGTCTTGTTGCAAGCTATATCTTAAAGGAGCAATTCCCAAGGACAATGAAGTGATTACCTTCTGTTTAAACAATTAAGACAATTTTGAGTGTGAATTTTGCATATTGTATGATAGTTTGTTACGTTAAATATCATGAATTATACGAATGTGTCGATGACTTAGATGGATTGAAATCAATGTAATTTTGAATATAATCTATTAGGTTATGAAGAGTCATTAACTCGCGAAATTAATAATCTAGGTTCTTTAGCTAAATATACAAGTTAATTAGGATTTAATATTAGCTTATCACCTTATAAGTTGTCACATTCATTCATAATTTTACATGAAAACGAGTAGCTTAAGCAATAAGGTAGACAATAAAAAAATGTTTGTTAATTTTAAATAAATAACTATTTCGCTGGCCTTCTAGTTATGAATAGAGCTAGTAGCTAGTTGAGAATGTGATGTAGCCGAGTAACTAGATCAACATGCATCACAAATGTGTGTTTTTGCATCAAAAGGCTATAATGACTTTTCAACCAAGCAGCTTAATAAAAACAATACTTAGTCTAGTAACCGGATTGACATTCATCACCAATGTTGCCTTCGTGTAAAAGACTACATCTATGTCCACAAAAAGTTAAAAAATGTTTGTATTTTTTTAATAATAAAAACCTACCGAACTTGTAAACAGCTTGACTTTTCATGAAAACGTACTTAGGAGTAGTTAAAGAGTTTGAATGACTGAATAATTATTAATGTGTGTGTACAATTGAAAAGGGTGAATAACTTGACATTTAGGTCTTGATTAATATGTATGTTTAGTCCAGAGCTCCTAGATGTGGATTTTGCAAGTTAACGATTTGGAATAACTTAAATGATTCTGTTTTAAGTTAAATTTATGTCATAAAGTTGAAGTCATTGTCTCATTATTGCATTGTGTGTTATGTGATTTTTTATGTTTGTTGTTTTATTTGCTTGAGAACAAGCAAATGTTTAAGTGTGGGGATGTTGATAAGTATAAATTGCATTGTGCTTTAGGGCTTAGTTTGATATGTATTTAACTGTTAATTCAATTATTTAGTATATGTTTAGGTTATAATTATGTTAATTTGTTAATTATGTATGTGTTTAAGTGTTTTATAGGTTAGTACAAGTCTTTGAGCTTAATAATTATGTTTTTTAGGTACCTTGATGTTTTTGCTAGTGATTTATGGTCAACATCAAAGAACGAAGAAGTTTCAGAGACATTCGGACTAAAACAATGGCCCACGATCATGACAGAAACACCAAAGTTAGCCCACAATCGTGGCCTGTATGCCACGATCGTGACAGAAGCGCAAAGAACAGTCCACGATTGTGGCCTACATGCCACGATCGTGATAAAAGGCTTGGATGTGGCCTATGATTATGGTCTATAGGGCCACGGTCACGGCCTGCGTCGGGTAGACAAGCCAACAATAAAAAATGTCAAGTTTTGAGGAATTTTTTGGACCTTTCAAATCCTGAAAAAGCCCTAGGGATACTCAAAGCACAAAAGGATATTTAAAGAACAAAAATAAAGAGGCAGAGAGAGCTTTTGCATTAGCCATCTTGAAAAACCCTAGAGAGAATTATCGAGAGATAAAGGAAGAGAAGAAGGATGAGAAAAGAGGAGAAGAAGCTAACTCGACATACTTCTTGGATCAGGAGCTTTCCCGACGTCACTACCTTCCATCCTCCATTTTGATTGTATTTCCTGCTTATTTTCAGTTTTATCACTGTATAAAATTGGATTGAATAGTTAATGATAAGGTCGAGAATGTTGTGGATGTTCTAAACTCACCTTCGGAGTTTTATTCTTGAATTCATAAAATCTAATTATTTATCTGTTTATTAGATTTGTTGTAGTTTGATTTTGCGATTTCATAATTCAGTAATAAATTGAGAGGGTGAATCAAATGAAAAATGATTAAATTGGATTAACAAGAGTTAGGTAATTTAATAAAACAAGAATTGAATCAAATCGAGAAAAGGTTTATGATAGTTTATTAGAGAACTTTAGAACTAATTCAGGTTTTGGATAGGTTTTGAATTGAGAAATTGCATCTTCCATAATCTGATTAGGATTTATAATTTAAGATTAATGGTTATAACTGGAAAGAGAATAATCAACTTTAGGATAATCTAGAACTAATAATCTGATAATTCATAATCAAGTAGGTTAGCATTAAGGATAGGTAAAATTCTCTTTCTATCAGTTGGTAATTTCTTTTGGATGATTCTTGGGTGTGTTGCAATTGCTTAATAATTCTTATATTCGTGTTTAATTCTTAAATTGTTTGATTGAATTAAGTTCTCATTTTTAGTTTCGTGCAATTTGAATTTTTGTTATTGTTTATGCCTTTAGATTTTAGGATTAAATTAACTTCCTCCTCATGGGATCAAAACTTTTGGTACTACGCTAACGAATCGTGGGCTTATGGATTATCGGAGGTTATTAATTAAAACTTACACACAACAAACACTCAATCAGGAACAACAAATAATGACTAAGCCATAGCAAAAATGGCTAATAAAGTTGATGGGTTATGATTTTTCAGTCAAGTACAAGAACGGGAAGAACAATATAGCAGCAGATGCATTATCAAGGAGAGAGGGACTTAATGCAATCTCAAGTCCCTTAACATAATGGTTAGAAGCCATCAAAACTGAAAACTAATCGCACGCAGAGTTGTGGCAAGTTCATAAGTTACATAATCAATGAGAGGCTATCGGATCATGGGAGAATTAGGATGGTATTATTTTTTAAAGGATCTTATTTACCTTCCATCAAATTTAGAATTAATTCTCGTTATTCTATAAGAAATAAACAGTTATGGGTATGAAGGTTTTTACAAGACTTTTCACAAATTGAGGGAAGTTTTTTACTGGAAAAAAAATGAAGAAGGCATTAACATTTTACACTAAACAATGTGATGTTTACCAACGTCACAAAGTTAACCACTAATCTCCGGCGAGCCTTCTTCACCCACTAACCATTTCTACACAAGCATATACTAACATTTCTATAGATTTTATTGATGGGCTACCCCAATCAAAGGGCCAAACAATACTCTTTGTAGTATCGATTGGCACATCCTTACATAGCACCAAAAATGGCACAAGCATTTTTTGAACATGTATTCAAGCTTCATGGTATGCCAAAGTCTATTGTGTGTGATCACAGTTCAACTTTCCTAAGTGCTTTTTGGAAGGAGCTTTTTAATCTATAAGAATTAGTTTCAACTAAAGTTTGTCTTATCACCCACAAATATACAGGAAAACTGAAGTCGTAAATTAAACCTTAGAAATGTACCTGCATTATTTCATAAGTTCCAAACCTCATTAATAGGTGCAGTCGCTTCCTTAGGATGAATTTTGTTACAACACAAGCCTATATGCTTCAAATTGCAAAAACCCCTTCGAGGTGGTGTAT
This sequence comes from Erythroxylum pedicellare, assembly GCA_027563575.1. Classification (NCBI taxonomy): domain Eukaryota; kingdom Viridiplantae; phylum Streptophyta; class Magnoliopsida; order Malpighiales; family Erythroxylaceae; genus Erythroxylum; species Erythroxylum pedicellare. Next base: position 21,398,345 of record JAOQMP010000209.1, read on the forward strand.
GGCAAGTCAGCACCTAACTTACTTGCTTATGTTCTAAGTACAGCAAAAGTTGAGACTGTAGATTAAATGTTGCAAGCAAGAAATCAAAATTTTATGACTTAAGATCTCAACTCCAACAAGCACAAGCAATAATGAAGGATGCATATGATAAGGACAGAATGGAGAGGGAATTCAAAATTAGTGACTAAGTATATTTGCATCTACAGTGATATCGACAAACTTCTTTGGCATTATGAAGTTCACAAAATTTGTCACCATGTTTTATGGGCCTTATCGAGTGCTAGAGTGAATTGGGGTGGTTGCTTATCTTTTGGACTGCTTACGAGAACTAAGATTCATCTTGTATTTCATGTCTCCTTCCGCAAAAAACAATTGAGTACTCGGAATAAGATTCACACTAGCTTGCCAATTGCAAAAGAAGATTTAGGATTACTACAGCGTTAGCCTTTGGCAATTCTGAATAAATGTAAGCGAGGCTATAAATATGAACTACTAATTCACTGGCAATGTCTTCCAGCTACTGAAACTATATGGGAAGAAGAAGACTCTTTCAAAGCAAGGTTTCCTAATTTTATTGGTCTTTATAATAAAGGTATCATAGAAAATTCCAAAAAACTTGTTTGCTGAGGTGTACTGTCCATATTTCTTTTTTGCTAAGGTGTACTGTCCATATTTCTTTCTTTTGTTTAATCTTTAATTAGCAACATAGGTCGAGGTCGAGGTAGGGGACAACGTTGTGACACACACATTATGTTTTTCCTTATAAAAGAAGTAGTCGATCTCATAAACTAAAGTATTGAGACACTTAAACAAATGTGTAAATGCTTATTAGAAAACAAGTTCACTGAACTGACCTTATATGAGAAATAAACATACATTACTTGTATGTTTATGAAAATTCTCATTATGATAAATGTATAAGTGATCATTTTAATTGAGATCACCAAAGTTATCTTGTATAGTGATTGTTATGTTTTAATAATACTTATGACATGTTATAGTCAAGGATTGCTCAGTTGGTAGTTATTAAATGTAAGATGAACTAGAGTAGTCAATATATGATTCATCACCTTAAAATAAGTAAGGAGAATGTTCAATTGTTCTCGATTAGTATTAATTCGAGAAATCCTTGTCCAAAATAAAATGACACTTTGTAAAATACTTTGTAAATGTCATTAATTGAATCAATTACTAATGGTGGAAAACTATTATGATTAGACTTAAAGAGAGTAGGTATTAGTTTCATGCTTTATGTCTAATTGGAATATTGTACGATGAAATGATTATTTATATAGAAAAATCATGCACATAAAAGTTTGTCAAAACAACTTTGACATTCCTAAATATTTGAATGTCGTGTTGTGGTGCTAGATGTCAATCTTGATATGTAGATATAAATTGTTTAATTAGATAATTAAAGATAAAGTAAAAGAGTTTAATTTATCAGATCCTAAATATGATTTGGGGATAATTTATATCCATTACCAACATATTTGAGAACCTAATGGGTCATACACAAAGACTAAGTTGAAGAGAAAAAAGATATTTTGTTCAAGTTGAACTTAATAGTAAAATTTGAGAAATTTTATGATTAAATATGAGATATTTAATAAATAAAAATCACTGAAATATTGGATCTTATTTGGACATTATTGGTATTTAAGTATAATTATTTGAAATTCTAATTAAAGTTTAGTTAAAATTAGGAATTTAATTTCAATTAAATTACTAAAATATTCAAAACCTATTATAAATAGGCTTAAGCACTAAAGGAGCTGACACTCTTTGTCTAACCCTTTTTTATAATAGTTATAAAGTTCTCTCAACTCGTTTTATAAATATCATTAGAGCTCGGATATTTTTGTGACTACGATAGTTAAGATGAGCTAGTTTTGAAAATGATTTAAGAGAGAAAACAATCAAATTTTAGAATAAGATATGATTATGATTCATGCTTTTATTATAATTTGTGTTAATTATTTTATGGAATTAAAAGTGATCATAGCTTTCATAAAATTAAAACGAAAAAGTTTCGTTATTATTTCACTACGAGTGAGATCGAATTCCATCCCGATTTTTCAACATTCCTTAATGTGTGTTTAAAGTATGGAAAAGTATGTACATATTAATAAAATCAGAAATAGATTCAATGGAAAAGATCATATCAAGCAACAGAAATTCTCTTTACCATACTGATGGAAAGTAAAAAAGGAAAAAGTTGCATATGATTTTTTTTTTAGTAAAATATGGTTACTTTCATTGACTATCAAAGGATAGAACATCCAAAATACTACTAGGTGGTACTGTCCAAACCACTGAATCTACAATGGAACGAGAAGCTCGAGCTAGAGAGTGAGCAACACCGTTCGCAAATCGTCTAATGAAATTCAGAATCACATTCGTCTCAACCAAAAGAGAGTTACAGTCAGAAATAAGAATTACAAATGAAGATAAATCAGTATAGTTGGGATCAGTAATAGCCTGAATGCAAATTTGAGCATTTGACTCCACAACAATATTAGACCAACCCTCATCCTTAATCCAACTAAGCGCTTCCCTTATCGTGAAAAGCTCCACCGTTTATGCATCCATACGTACTGGGAGTCGCTTTTGCATGGCTTGAATAAAAGAACCCCTATCATCACGTATTATCATGCCGAAACTCACAGCAGTATTACCAAAAAGAGCGGCATTTACATTGAGTTTCAACATTCCTAGGTTTGGTTTAATCCATAAATGAGGAACTTGAGTCAGATTCTTACCTGGCCTCGTAACCTTTGTTGCTAACCAGTCATTCAGAAAACCACGAGCTCTGTGCACAATTTGATAAGGAGTTCTTCGTCTCTGGTGCCAAACTAAGTCATTACGAGCCTCCTATAAAGACCACACCACCATTATACTGAGACAAACCATATTAGTATCACTAATCTGCAAAACTTGGATAATCCATGATAAGAAATTTCTAGAGAGCTACACAATTCCAAAAACCAACAACAAGCCAACAATCTCTCGCTACCTCACAATCAACAAGACAATGAAAGATAGTCTCCTCATACAAGTGACAAAAGGGACAGCTGCTATCAACAGGAATATGCCACTACTGGAGAAGGACCTGAACTGGAAGAGCATGACGGATTGCTTTCCATAATAAATTCTAAATTTTTTGCAGTACTTGGAGACTCTATAAATGCTGCCATGCTGCCCTATGCTGAAAAGCTTCGGATGGAAAAGTAGTTAACATTCTGTAGGCACTCTTGACACTATACTTTCCTTTAGAATCATTTTCCCAAAACCACGAATCCTCAAAGACCCGAGCTGATAAAGGAATAGCCTAAATTGTTTCGCTCTCCTCCATTGAAAAGATTGTAATTAATCTTGGTCGTGTTCCAACGACCTTGCAAGATCAGGTCTAAAACTAAAAGAACATCCGTTATAGTTGGTCGAATAGATGATATTCTTTTATTAGGCAAACTAGGCACCCATAGATCCGACCACAACAATACAATACGTCCAGTGCAAATTCTAATGGTTGCTCCATTCTGAATCAATTGTTGATACTCCCATAGGCTCTACCAAAGATAACTCGGGTTGTTTCCCAACTGAGCTTCCAAAAAAGAGGTTGTGGGGAAATATTTGGCCTTTAGAAGTCGAGCTGCTAACATATTTGGCTTTGTGAAGAGATTCCATGCCTGTCTTCCTATCATTGCCAAGTTGTACTCATGGAGTTTCCTAAAGCCTAGCCCTCCACATGCTTGCGGTCTGGCCATTCTTCACCAAGAGACCCAATGGATTCCATGATCATGATTCCTACCCTTACCTCACCAAAATGATGCTATAACCTGTTAGAGATCAATACAAAGTGTTTTGGGAATTAAAAATAAGCTCATCACATAGCTTGCTAGAGATTGCAACACCGATTTCAATAGAACTGATTTTCCGACGCGAGAAAGATATCTTTTTTTTCAAAGAATGAAGTTTTTGCCACATACGATCTTTAAGGAATTGGAAGATTTGTCTCTTGTTTATGCCAACTTGCATCGGTAGACCTAAATAGGTTCCCAAGTCATCACTTTCAGACACACCAAGAAGAGAGCATACACGTTGCCAGTTATGAGAAGAGACATTCTTAGAAAAACACACAGATGACTTAGAGAAGTTAATCAATTGGTTTGAAGCCACCGCATACAAGTCCACTAAATTCTTGATCACTGCCCTCTTCTCCGATACCCTTAAAAACCAACAAGCTATCATCCGCATACAAGTCCACTAAATTCTTGATCACTGGCCTCATCTCCGATACCTTTAAAAAACAACAAGCTATCCGCAAAAAATAAATGCGAAATACTAGGAGCACCCCGACATGTCGAGCATCCATGCAACACATTCCTCGAAATCACATATGAAAGTAGTTTTGACAAACCTTCAGCATAGAGGATGAAAATATACAGGGAAAGAAGATCCCCTTGTCTTATCCCACGTGAAGGTTGGATAAGACCCAGCAATTTCCCATTATGCAGAACTGAGTACTGAACTATAGTTAAACATTCCATTACCAGCTTAATCCAAACCTTTGAAAAGCCAATTTGAGCAAGAACCGCAAAAATATAACCCCACTCCATGCAATATTACACCTTGCTAATATCCATTTTTAATGCAACATACCCCTCATTATCTCACCTTTTATTCTGGAAACAATGCATTAGCTCAAACGCAACAATACTATTATCTTGAATTTGTCTACTGGAAACAGATGCACTCTGGGATGGTGAAATGATGTCAGGCAGGATAAGCTTCAAACGATTAGCAATAACCTTACTAACAATCTTATACAAAATGTTGCAAAGCACTATCAGGAGGAGATTCCCCCATAGTCTCAGGCTTGGATTTTTTAGGAATAAGAACAAGTATTGTTTCGTTCAACCTTAGTGGTATCGTCCCCTATTCAAAGTATTAATACAGGCCTCCGTAATTGCTGGACCTACTGTATCCCAATGGGTCTGGTAAAAACCCGGATTGAAACTAACATAGCCAGGGGATTTATCTGGATGCATACTAAAGACCACTATCTTTACCTCATCCAAGGTATATGGAGCATTCAACAAGTCATTCTTTTAAGTAGTAATACAAGCAGGTATTAAGTTAAACATATTTTCAAGGTCACCAGGACTAGCAGTAAACAACTCAGTAAAGTAAGAAGAGATTAGTGATTCCAAACCCGTCTCATTATCAATCCACAGACCCGAAGCATCCTTGAGAAGACAAAAAGAATTTTTCTTTTGCCAATGTGTTGCCATGGTATGGAAAAACCAAGTGTTGGAATCACCATCCTTAAACCAAAAAACCTTCGATTGTTGTTTCCACTGAATTTCTCGTTCATGCAAAATCTGGAAGGACGTTCGATTTGCTACATGAAAACGTTCCTTATCCTACAGTACACGTGAACCACGTAGTTGTTTAATAAGCCGAAGACTATCTTCCAACTCATGCTTCTTAAAGTCCCTCAAATCCAAACCCCGCCTATATAAAGCTTGTCCACAGAGAGATAATCGATCCTGAATCTCATCCCCAACTGAAGGGTCCCAACTATCTTGTACTACCACTCGACAATTTGGCTCCTTTGACCAACTATTTTCATAAAAAAAATGGCTGGCTCGAGTACATGGGATAAAGGTACGTAATTTAAGCAGAATTGGAAGATGGTCCGAAGTCGAGGTATCTAAAGAGACCGCTTGTGCATAAGGAAATAAAGAGCTTCATGCATCAGAAAACATTACTCGATCTAATTTTTCTTCTATCCAATTATCAGAATTACGTCCATGATCCCAAGTGAATTGATAACCACCCAAGGGAAAATCAAAAAGTCCAGCATCACGAATAGCGTTCCAAAAGCCCTCCATTAGATGATTAGGTTATCTTCTACCACCTCGTTTCTTATACAGTGCTAAAATGTCATTAAAATCACCGATACAAACCCAAGGCAAGCTACTACAATTTGCTAAATTACAGAGAAGTGTCCAAGACTCTCTATGCCGATTCCTATCAAGGTGCCCATAAAAACATGTGATTCACCAATTGCTAACATCTTCAACCAGTACTTCCACATCAATACACTACATAGATAAATTCAACACAGAAACAGAAGAAATAGCACGCCAAAGTAGAGCAAGGCCACCACTATGCCCTATACAATCTACAGATATAAAATCATCATACCCCAAAAGAGTCTTTATTTATGAAATTTTATTAGACAATGACAAAGTTTCAATTAAAAAAATAAACATTGGTCTTTTTTGTTGGATAATAAACTAAAGATTTCGAATTGAACATAGATTGCCCACGACAATTCCAGCTCAAGCAATTCATCTATATCGGCGCATCTGGGCACTAGATGTCACCGTTGATGTCTTTGGATTAATGGACATGCTTTCGGAATTAGCAAAATCCTGAGCCTTCTTTGAATGATCCAAGCCCATTCTCTTTCTTTTCGAATTAACCATATTAATAGTTTCAACATCAACTTCTTGATTTTCTGAAGGCATATCAAATTGATTTCATTCAATATGCACCAAATCTCCACCTACCGTAATAGTCGGGAAGACTAGATTTTTGGCATTAGTGGACGCAGCCAAACTGCCCGAAGATTCTGCAAAATCCTTCGAGTTTGAATCCCTATCTCCCCTAGCTAGATGGGCCGAACGTAGCCATTTGCAGCCAAACATTGGCTGTGATCGACGTGTTGGGGCACGAATACTGGGTGAGTATTTTCGAACTGCCTTGCCCGAAGAAAAATCAATAAGTCGAGGACAGAATCTTTCTTTATGTCCCATAAAACCACACATCAAGCAAAACATTGGTAGTATATCATAAACAAACGTCACAGCATACAGTTCGCCACCTTCTTTTTTCAACCGTATCGTGTCCTTGATAAATTTACGCACATCAAGTTGCACTCGCACCCTCAAATGAGAATTCCATAAATCACTAAGATTTTCAAGGTTGACATGCATATACTTCCCCAAAACCTTTCCAACATTAGATACCACCCTCTCCAATTGGAATCCTGAATGAAGACCATAGATTTGGACCTAAACTGGAACAAAGAATAAAGGGACCTCGAAAGGATTCTACGTAGCCCCAAGCATGTCCAGGATAAGTAGTTGATTGTCAAAAGACCATGGTGACATATCTAAAACACGATGAACATCCACCTCACGAAAAAACTGAAAAAGAAAAAGATCACTCGATACTTTCTAGGTTGAACACTCTCGATTGGTCTCTATAAAGAAGCCAAGGTGTGGACCATTGCGTTGTAGTTGATTGTACGTTTAGTGAGAAAACATCCAACCAAACAGAAATGAGGGTTATCAAATGATTCAACTTTGAAGTCATTGACGCCATATACGATACCCTCGATTTCCTCTTCCTTAGTCGAGACAGGAAGCACTTCATCCTCTGGTACAGCAGTGGCCATATCCACCGACCTTTAGCGTCAACCATGGTAAAGGAATGATGGAGGTTCGAGTTTGTAATATTAGGGTTCAACTACTCACATAAGAGACAAAAAAAAAAACGACAGAAAATAACTTAAGTACAAACAAAAACTGACATATAGGATATTCTTAAATCACACAATTAACTAAAATTATTATTTTAAAAACTAATACCTAAATTTGATACCCATTGCGCTTTGATTTGGCACCCATCAAAACCAGCTTCCTTCTTGCCGGTACATTTTTACACATCCAATAAATAAAAAGTACAGCTACCAACATTGGATTTATTGAACAAGAAAAACCCAAGTATTTAAACCTCACTACACCACTATAAAACAAACCCTCTTTAAGTCTCAGCTAACATTTGCCGTTCTTTCCTAATCAATCAAATCTATAAATCAACCTTAGCTTTTCTCCGGTTCCTTGCATTACGCACAAATCCCTCATTTGATTTACAATCAGTTTAGGGTTTCCGATTACAACCATGTCGTTGAGACCCAACGCGAGAACTGAAGTTCGCCGGAACCGCTATAAGGTCGCCGTCGACGCCGATGAGGGTCGCCGGAGGAGAGAGGATAACATGGTGGAGATCCGAAAGAATAAACGCGAAGAGAGCTTGCTCAAGAAGCGCCGTGAAGGCCTTCAAGCCCAGCAGTTCCCTGCGCAGGCAATCCCTTCCGCCGTGGAAAAGAGGGTACTTGTTTTGTTTGCTCACATACTAATGAAGTTCAAATATTTTTTCTTTTTTGGTGCACTGAATTTTCCGTGATTAGGATTAGCTTGGTATTTTTTTATGTTTTGGGTTTTGTGTGAATTTGACAGTAAAAAATGTGATCTTTTCCACACACAAAAATTGCAGTTAGAAAATTTGCCTTCGATGGTTGCTGGCGTTTGGTCTGAGGATAGCAACTTGCAACTTGAAGCGACTACTCAGTTCCGGAAGCTTCTTTCCATTGGTAATTGAATAGAGCATGCTTTATGTCCTTTTTCTATTTTGATTGTTTTTTTTTATTCAGTGATTAAATGTTCCTTTTTGCAATTTGTGGATACCAGAACAAAGTCCCCCAATTGAGGAAGTTATACAATCCGGGGTTGTTCCTCGCTTTATTCAATTTCTGGTCAGGGAGGATTTCCCTCAGCTACAGGTGTGTAATTGGGTGATGATATGTTTCATCTGCATTTATGATTTTGGTTAATTTGGAGTAAAAGGTTACTAAGCTTGTTGGTGATTGTTGTGATTTTTTAATAGTTTGAAGCTGCTTGGGCACTCACAAATATTGCTTCTGGAACATCCGAGCACACAAAGGTGGTGATTGATCAAGGTGCAGTCCCTATATTTGTGAAGCTTCTTGGCTCCCCAAGTGACGATGTTCGGGAGCAGGTATGTGGCTGAAGTTCCATTATCCATAGTGTTAAAATTTCACACTAATGATGGTGTGGTACAGCATTGATAGATTCCAGCTTAACTGTCGGTGAAATTGTAGGCTGTGTGGGCATTGGGTAATGTTGCAGGTGACTCCCCTAAATGCCGTGATCTTGTTCTCAGCCATGGAGCCCTTGTTCCATTACTTGCACAACTGAATGAGCATGCCAAGCTTTCAATGTTGCGGAATGCCACCTGGACTCTATCAAACTTCTGCAGAGGCAAGCCGCAGCCTCCATTTGAGCAGGTGATTTGCTAATATGCATTGTTTGGTAGCCTGGGCATAAACATAAATTCTTTACAGCTATTCTTGGGTGTTTTTTAACAAATGGTATTTAATGGGCAGGTGAGGCCAGCACTTCCAGCACTTGAACGGCTTGTGCATTCAAGTGATGAAGAAGTTTTAACTGATGCCTGCTGGGCACTCTCATATCTTTCTGATGGTACAAATGATAAAATCCAAGCTGTAATTGAAGCTGGTGTCTGCTCTCGTCTTGTTGAGCTCCTCTTGTGAGTAGTGATTCTTTTCTCTTGTCCATAACTTCATAGTCAATTATTTAAACTAAACATGTTCACATTATTCTGCATTTCTTCAGCCATCCATCCCCTTCAGTCCTTGTTCCTGCACTACGGACTGTGGGCAATATTGTTACTGGAGATGATATGCAGACTCAGGTACCTTCTTTTAAAAAACTTTTAAGATTTTTTCTGCTTGTTACTAAACATCAAATGTTCAATGATGTTGGAATGGCTTATCATTAGTTTAATTAGTGAATATAAGGCGCAAGAACTAGTGCTTTGAAAGTTTAAGATTGTCTGGCGTATAATGACCTTGGCCTTTTGTCCGGCATGTCTTCTTAAGTGCATTCCAGGCATACACATAAATTACGAATCTAGGACATCTCCAGGAAGCTGTAGCTAAAGAAAGAACAAATTTGTCTTTCAAATCTTCCCTTCAAGCAAGTTTTCCCTGCACCTCCTCATTCTTTGTATGCTTCTCTTCATTTGATAATTTCCTTTTAGTTTCCCTAACCAATTTCTTCGGGATTGGTGATGTGTTGAGTTTGATTTTGTGTCTGGGAATTCTTGTTCCTGTACTTTTCTGTTCCTTAAAAGTATGGCTAACATATGTAATTACCTTGACAGTGCATAATTAGTAATGGTGCACTTTCTAGCCTGCTGAGCTTGTTAACTCACAATCACAAAAAGAGCATTAAGAAAGAAGCTTGCTGGACTATCTCAAACATTACAGCTGGAACAAAGGAACAGATTCAGGTTAGTGTACAAGAAGAATCATTATGTCCCTGGAATCCTTGTTTGTGCTAATTGAGGTCGTAAATTCATCTGGTGGATTGAATAGTATGTAAATAGTATGTGGGAGTTTTCCCATGGTTGTTTGCATTGTTTTATTTCAGAACTTTTTGAGGAAGACTGTCACTTATGCCGATAATTACAATCTTTTTGGTTAATAACAATCACAATCTAGGCTGTAATTGAGGCTGGTCTCATTGGTCCTCTCGTTAATTTACTCCAAAATGCTGAATTTGACATAAAGAAAGAAGCTGCTTGGGCAATTTCGAATGCTACTTCTGGGGGAACTAATGACCAAATCAAGTAAGTTAATGCAGCTTCTTAGGAATGTTTCTTAAGTTTGCTTTCTCTGTCATTTGTTAGAGGCAATTGACCCATCTTTTCATGGTTGGTAGGTACTTAGTAGGTCAGGGCTGTATAAAACCGTTGTGTGATCTCCTTGTATGCCCAGATCCAAGGATTGTCACAGTTTGTCTTGAAGGGTTGGAAAACATTTTGAAAGTTGGGGAAGCTGAAAAGAATTTGGGCAACAGTGGAGATGTTAATTTCTATGCCCAGATGATTGATGATGCTGAAGGATTGGAAAAAATTGAAAACCTACAGAGTCATGACAACAATGAAATTTATGAGAAGGCAGTCAAGATTCTTGAAACATATTGGTTAGAAGAGGATGAAGAGGCGCTACCAACTGGTGATGCTACCCAGCAGGGATTTCAGTTTGGTGGGAGCGAGCTTCCAGTTCCATCTGGTGGATTCAACTTTAGCTGAAGGTATAGTATTACCTAGTCGGCATTATTTGATCATAGTTAAGTAATATGTTACTGGACATTATATGACTAGCTGCTTGCAAATTGTTCCTTGCATGCATTGCAATCTTATTGATTGAGCTTTACTTTGGATTTTACAACTCGAGCAAGTAAAAATTATTCTATCTAGAAGTTGGAAGTTTTAATTGGTTTGCAAAATTCGCAGGGGGGGTATATTCTGTGTGATACCCAATCGTGATGATGCTGATTAATATATTGGAGTCAAGTGGGTCTATTAGATGGTACCTTGCATCTGGTCGTAGTCTGGTCTAGCTTCCGTTGTGGTTGAGGAGTTGCCTTGGGTGTCCTGTCCAAATAAAAAGGGAGTTGGGGCGATGCTGAGGAGACTGGCCAGTGATGGTTGATATACTTTACCTGTTCTGGACAAGTCTTAGCATAAGCAGGGTCAGTTGCTTCGGCTGTACTGGTGGGGGTGTAGTCTAAATGCATGCGGGTCGAGATGCTTTGCTGTTTTTAGTCTTGAGTTGTGCCAATAGCATTTGTAAAGCTGTTATTTTGTTATGTCTGCATTTACTGAAGACATATTCACGAACTATGTTTCCCTGGTGCATTTCAGAGAGGAGGATTATGAGTGGGCTATTTTGGTTTTCTCCCCCAATTTTGTGTGGATCAACTTGTGGAAGGACTGTGGATAGCTTTTGATTATGTTTATTGACGTGTATTTACGTTTTGGCTAGTTTTTAGTGAGAGCTTATCTGCTTGCTTCCTAAACTGGTTGATTTGTTATTGTGTTCTCCTTGTTTTTCAAGGGATCTTTACTTAAGGTCCAACAAAGTAACGGTAAAAAGGAAATTGTTGATACAAAAGGGATTTTCAAATAAAAGAAAATAATTAAAATTTGTTATTACATGGTTCTGATATATTTCGTTTTTTGTTAAATCAAAAGAGATCGTAACAGGATTGAGGACTCTTCTACCGACAAACATTACTACACTATTTGACTAGTTGGTTTCATACTTGAAGGACCCTCATTTATTGATATTGAAGAATTAATAAAGAAAAGGTTCAAACTTTGTCAAAACATGGAAGCAAATTGGTGAAGATGGTTGCTTGTAAAGCTCTCAATTTCTTTCTATCCACTGAATATTTTTATATTTGCCTATTTATTGTGTCCCGTTACTTCTGGTCTTAATCCTTTTTTAGTCTCTTATCTCATGTTTACTAACCTTTGCCCCTTTATCTTATTTCTATTGATTGGTAAAATAATGCCTTTCCGATCTATGCTTACCTTGCTGGTGTGGCAGCGTTTTGAGTTTAATGAAGTTGTAATCCCAATATAACGATTCTCAGCATCTTATATTGACTAACATAAAGATGTTAAAGGGTTTATAAATGATAAGAATTAATTATTTAAATGACTAGTTTTAGTTAATTTGATAAGGAAGAATCCAAGTTCAAGTGAATTCTACACTTTAATCATAATACAAATTCTAATAATCTGTTCTTATGGTCTTTCGAGCATAATTTTGATGACTCCACTCTTATCATATGTTAGCAATCTACATCCAACGACAAAAAACATTTTTATTTTTTTTAATTATTCACAACCAGATATATAAAGTATTTTATATAAAATAATCAACATATGAACTACACACCATTTAGTAAAAAGAATATAATCCCATAGGCCATTTATAAAGCCCATTTTCAGATCCACCTGTTAGGTCTAGGTGCCTCTCTCTCTCTCTCTCTCTTGTGAATTGTGACTGTGTCGGTTAGAACTTGTTTTGTCTCTCTAGATTCTAGAACACGCACGCAACTCTCTGCCTATCCAATATTCTCTCTCGGTGACTGCTTGTCGGTTTTATATTGCGTTAGCATGTCAATAACCATGAACGTCTCTTGATCACTCATTACTTATCTATTACTATATTCGAAGCTTTCGCATTGTTACTGATTACCGAGTTCAATTCAGATCTCACCACTCATTTTTATTGGGTTGCTTGAATACCCACTTCTGCTATCATCGTTTACTCAACTGGGGTGGGAAAAACAAGCTGGATCCTAGCGATACGGTGAGTTTTTTAGCAAAAGGTTACTGCTGATTTTGATTCCAGACGTAGCTAACCAAGTCTTGTCTGTTTTAAACAGGGATCAGAAACGCAAGAAATGAGTGGCAAATCACCAGAAGTAGAAAGCCAACAGAGGAAAACATGTGTTGATTGTGGAACTTCAAAGACTCCTCTTTGGAGGGCTGGACCAGCTGGTCCTAAGGTGCTCGATCATAAGTTTTTTGATGGTATTGTTTAATATTTGATATTTGATTTGATACGATTCTGTTTGATTTGCAGTCACTGTGCAACGCATGTGGTATCAGGAGCAGGAAGAAGAGAAGAGAAGTTGTGGGACTGAGTAGAGGGACAGCTTATGACAGGAAACATAGGAAATGGGGCAATCACAATGGATCAAGCAACCATAGTGACAATAGAGGTAATAAGCAGGTAGGAGGTGGGTTAAAGCAGAGATTATTGGCGTTGGGGAGAGGGGTTTTGATGCAGAGATCGACGTTCGAGAGACAAAGGCGAAAGCTTGGAGAAGAAGAAGAAGCTGCAGTGTTGTTGATGGCTTTGTCTTATGCCTAGGGTTAAGGTGGTTAATAATGGAGCTGGAGCAAAGAATTAGCTAACAATTTAAATTTGTAACGTTGGAGGGTTGATTTTGGCATTTCTTCTTTTGCCTTTATACTTCTCTGGGGAACGTTTGGATTGTATTTTGCCTAACTAAAGTAATAAAAGGTTGCCACATTGCTTGCATTGCATATGACTGTACATGCTTTACTTTCTTGCAATGAAAGATATAGAAAAGTTTTAAGGTTGACTTTGTTCCAAATACAGCCAACTTTTGGTGGTTAAGATAACTGCTTTGTTACATTGTTTTAAAGATCCCATTCACCAAACTTATGGTTAAAAAGCATTCCCTAGATGCAAGCTTACAAAGTTAAACCAAGCATTTGATTGGTCATAGAAGTGGAAGACCGCGTTGACACAAGAAGTAAACACGGGCTCACAATAGTGGAATGTTTAGTTTAGCTTCTCCTAAAGATTAGATCATAATTTACTTTTGACCCTTGAATGTTACATTTTGTTGGGACCCCGCCCTTGCGAGTCACGTGTTTGACGTCCTAAGTGATATCTGGACGTGCATCCTACAAAGGTGGCGTGCCCACACTAGTCAATCATCAAAATGAACTCACTTCTCCTATTTCCAAATAGATTTTTGGGAAACCTTAAATTGAAATTTCAATTCGACTTCTTCAGAACATTTGTTCCCCATTATCTTAAGTCTCTAATGACACCAAAATTATTCAATTTGGTTCAAAAATCTTAAAGTTATAGCCTAAACATTTTCGGACTATTTTTGCACTGAAACAGTACATTATACCCAACTTCACTCCAGAAATTGAAAATCTTAGGGACTGAATTAAAATTCAATTTCTTCAGATAATTTGTAGCTCTATGTCTCTAGTTTATTTAGGAACAATAATCATCTTATTTGGAGCTCTAAAGATCAAAATATCATCAAAATATTGAATTATGTTTAGTAAAATATCCAGTTCATACTCTTTTCACTAATACCCTTACTTTGATTCATTCAATCTTTTTCAGAACAATACCAAAAGCTATAAAAAATTTTATGGAGAGGTAGAGAAATGTGTTACGAATCTAATGCCTAAAAATTCAGGTCATTTGAAGGTCGGACGACAAAGTTATGATCAAAAGAGTGAGAGGTGTTTAGGTTTGGGAACACCTCGCGATCGCGACTTGCTTCCCTTCTTCCTCCTTTGCTTTTCTTCCTCAAACCTATTTTAGAAAGAAAAAAAAAGGCATAACTTTCGCTACAAATATTGGATTAAGGTTATTCAAAGACTGTTTTAAAGATGACTTCTAGATCTACAACTTTCATGAAGACCTCAAATACAAAATTTGCCCCTATAAGTTTCAAAATTTCAAATAAATGTAGTTGTCCCAAAAGTCCATCCTGAACAGCATCACAAATTTCTAATGATCATATCTCTCAAGTCCACTGTCCAAAAATTTCATACTTTATATCAATGGAAAGTTAGAAAGATAAGATACAACTTTCAAGAGACAACTTTGTCTAATTCATCTTAGATCAATCCAGATTTTCCACTGAAATCAGAAACCCAATTTGACCCTTATGAAAAACTTGAAATTTGCAATGTACAACTTGAAAAATTATGAGCATAACCATTCAACTACCAACTTTACTTCATTAAACTCCCTAATCTCTATTCATTTGACTCATCCCTTACAA